>MU968480.1:33758430-34169426 GCA_034641835.2 Pinus albicaulis
CAGTGATACTCAGAGGAATGTTCCATCCATGGGTACAAAGGTGTCAAGTCGTGATAGCTAAGTGCATGCAATGGTTAACTTGTACAGAAAGTCAAGGTCAAAAGTTGGCTTAACATCGAGTCCAAATGAAGCCGGCTAAAGGCCAGGATAAACAAGTAGCCAATATGCAATGCAGTAATACAACTTAACGACACCAGGGAGCCTCTAGGGTAAAAGCCAGAAAAAATGATAGTGATGAAGAAGAAGAATGAAACTTCAACACATAAGACATGACGGGACTAAAGAGGACTCCCGAGCCTACATAAAAAGTAGCATGGGCAACAAGTGATAGCGAGGAACTAACTAGGAAGCCCATGTAAAGGAAGGCTCTACCATCAAGTCATGATTAAATAATTGGCGAGTGAAATGGGTGTAATACTCATGACCTGATGGGATCGACCCTAAGGAAAGTGATCAGTATGGAGGCTAGTATGCAAGATGCAACAGAGAGTGATTTCCCTAACCTATATGCCAGTGAAGATCATATACCTGCCGTGACGAGTCGGAAATCATGGATCAAACCGGCAGAGCACTCACCAAAATGTACCTGAAAACATACCAAACTGGGCACTTCCAAGCAATCGAGTTATACAGCATAAGATAGATCGAAAAATAAGCATAAGGAATTTTTGCGAAAATTTTCAACTTTTTAGCCATAAATAGACAAATTACCTCTCATTTGGTTCATTATTGCATAGCTGATTTGGAAAAAGTGCTCTGGAGCTAAAAACTTGTTTCGTCAAATCAGGAACAACCGACCGTCGGAATTCAGTGAAACTTCAGGTAGGCTCCTTAATCATCCTGTTTATTCATTTTGTCCGTTTGGAAATTAAAATTAAGTGATTTTTTGCTTTAAAACCCTTGCTAAAATATGCGTACCTGCGCATACGCGGGTTTATTGAAGGAAACCCGCATATACACGCGACTGTGTAAAAGAAAAACCGTGTATGCGCAGGGCCGAAACTTAAAAAGCGTGGATAATGCATAATTTGATAAAATTTCTCAGGATGACCATCTCATGGAGGGAACGTGAGCATAGCGCAATAGACCAAGAGGTCATGCAGGATCGCGCAGCACAAAATATCCTCTGAAATTGCGGGTTGTTCAAATTCTTTAAAATGCCCAATATGAAAAGCAATGTGTGATTGCTAGAAATGCTCGTAAATTACTGGGAACCAGATCAGGATTGCTTCATAATTGATCAGATGCCACTACGCATTGAAGTGGAGGATATATATTTCATCACTGGACTCTCCAGGAGGGGAGAACCAGTAGACCTGCACGGAAAACCCCTGGGAGGGTTAACCGTGGAAGATTATGTCCACGTATATTGCGTAGATAATTCCAAAAAGGTTGGAATGAAGATTGCAATTAGAGATATCAGGGATTTGCACATGAAGATCCTCCTTTTCACCATCAGCAGAGTGGCAGGATCTGCCTCACTACATCAGGCGTCCAGGACGCAAATGAGTATAGTTGTAGAGTGTTTGACTCATGTTTACGATTGGTGCACAGCCCTGCTACTGAACATAAAACAACAACTGACCTCCATTCGCCAAGCAAAGACTAAACATTTTGGCTATGGGACCATTTTGACAACATTCTTCTTTGAGAGGATTCCAGCTTTGAGACCTAGAGTCATCTCGACTATCAGTAGCCCGCAGGACCAAGAATTGCCCGTTGGGCAGACATGATGAAGAGACTGGGGAGTAGTGAGGTACCCCGGACCACATGGGACGATGAGTTCTTCCTGTGGTGGGGAGAACAGATCATCGCAGTGGACGACTATCCCTATGCCGGGATGGATTTCCGTGGAGATCCAGATCTAGTTCTTCCACCTAGCACAGCATGGGGAGCAGTCGGTAAGTTTTGCAAAATTTTTTGATTTATATGATTTTTTTGGCTTTTTTCAAATATGTATGAAAAAATGAAAAACAAACATGTTTTTGATTGGATTCATAATGACTGACAATTTAAAATGATCATTTTTCAGATGTTGGACCAGTTCTTCCTGAGGGCCTACCGCGCCATAAGCGCCGCAGAGGTGAGGCAGAGATAGTGGATTCCGACAGGACTCTCCAGGCCATGCAGAGAAACTTGGAGGGACTGACCCGCCAAATCCCTATGGCTGCCGTGGAGGACTTGCCGGAAGCCGTCCAGAGACGGGTTGTAGGAGTACCCCGAGACTGGGTTAGATTATTCCGCCGAGTGGCCACTGCAGTTATGTTCTATAGGAACACGACTTCTGGGCAGGGTCCTCAGGAGTAGATATATTTTATATATTAGATGACTGTATATTCGTTTTTGAGACTGAACATGATGGGGCATAAGCCCAAGTTTTGTACGAGATTATGGATCCAAATTTTGTAAAGTTTTTTGACACTCCGATGATATATATACAACGATATTTGATGTGATGAGATAAATGTATCAAATGTATGATGTTTTTGATGATTAAAAAATTTATTGTATTGAATGATTAATATGCCAATCTTAAAGCTTGATTAGCTAATGAGTCAAATAAACCAATTTTTCATGCCTGAGAATATGAATGAATGTTAAAATTGAAATGACCTGTATGAAACGTATCTCAATAACAATTTAAATAAAAAATGGATCTCGCACTGGATAAGTGCTGTTCAACTATGAAGTACTCACCAAATGAGAAACTACAAGAAACTACCAACTGAATCAACACCCAAAGATATTGCCTCCCGAGAGTAGATAAACACCTAAAGGTATTCCCTGCTACATTACAGCTGTGACCAATGCAGACCCCTCTTGATACTAACAGCTGACCGGATGGATAATGAAGCACCTAAGCCGCGGAAGCTAAGTTCCGGGTGTGTCTACTGGCACCATCGGCGAAACCAAAATGACTCATGACATCCAAGACAACCTGCCAAAGTAGATCAAAAACATCACCAACTCATCAAAAATCGAAAATCAATCAGATATGTACAAAAAAAAAAACTACTATATACAAAAGCAACATGCCAGGCCGAAGCCTAGGCATAATACTTCTTCAAATAGAGCCCATTTCGGGGCTCCGACAACTCGTTCCCTTCAAAATCAACCAAGGTATAAGCTCCTTTCTTAAGGGAATTTTTTAACGATATGGGCCATACCACATCGATGTAACTTTCTCGCCTCTAAGAAAATATGCATCCTTTTCTTGGGCATAGACCAAAACAAGGTCATTCGAAAGACCTGCAGGTTTGACCGCCTTATCACTTAACCTTTACTCGGGTTTTTATAAGGCCATTCATCGTGGCGTATCTCACGCGCTCATCAGATGTCTGTGATGAAGTCAGTTTCCACAGACAAAGGCCGGAGAAGTTCAACAGCTAATTTAAGAGAAGGAATCTCGCATTCAATAGGAAATACGGATTCCACCCCGTGGACTAGCTGAAACGGAGTAAAGCCAGTTGCAGTTTTCACTCACATCCTGTATGCCCTAAGTGAAGGATATAGCATAATATGCCAGTTGGATCTATGTTTATCAATTTTCCTTTGAAGAATTGTCTTCAAGGATTTATTCACGGCTTCCACTTGCCCATTGGCCTGAGGATAATATGGAGATGAATGCTCCTGCCGGAAACCCAATTTGATAGCCAACTCAGCCATCATACTATTCTGAAAATGACTACCATGGTCAGTGACAATCTCTCTAGGTATACCAAAATGAGCGATAACTTGGTTGAAAAGGAACAAAGCTGCAGTCTCACCATCGTTCCCAAAAGTAGGCATAGCCTCGACCCACTTCATAAAGTAGTCTACTGCTACGATAATGTACTTGTGACCTTTTGCCGAAGGCAGGTTACAAGTAGTATAATCCATACCCCACTTCGTAAAGGGTCCGACAGTAACGACTGGAAAAATCGGAGCTGGATGAGCGCGCATTTTTCGAGTATATACCTGACACGGATGACACTTCTTGACCGATTCAATACAATCTTTGAAAATCGAGGGCCAAAAGTATCCAGCACGCAAAATATTTTGGGCTGTAGCAAGCCCAGATAAATGACCCCCACAAGCTCCACTGTGAGAATCATTGAGCACAGCCTCAGCTTCTTCGAAAGTTAAGCAACGTCTTAGGATTGAATCAACCCCTCGACGGTACAAAGCATCATCAATAATCAGATACTCCTGGCTAAGTGACGAAATTTTACGACGCCATCTTTCAAAAGTGAGGGAAACTTCAAAATTGAGATACAGAATATTATCCCATACCAATGATCCCTTTTGGTGAGAGATTTGAACAAGTGTCGTCCGAGCATCTGCATCATAGATCATTTCTTCCCCACAGGGCAACTCGGAGATCAATTCTGCGAAAACCAATGATTTCTTGGACTTGGCAGACATAAACTCGAGATCAAATTCCTGCAAAATCACAATCCATCTATTGTATTTGCCCCCAATCACTCGCCTACTGAGGACAAACTGAAATGGATTGGCTGCTACCAAAACATAAGTTTTTCGTAGAATAATGTAATGCCGGAGTCACATGTTATGAATTCACGTTGGCATAATTTTTCATCGAGGGATTTTAGCTTCAGTCCTACTGTACTGAAATAAGGTAGTAATAAATTATGTTTCAAGAGCACATTCTCCTTGAATCGTAACCATACCGATGGTAGATTCGCCGTTGCCGTGATACAAAAGAAAATCTCAATCGGGGACTCAACAAAGGAGCAGGTCAATGCCTTTTTCAAGTATCGAATGAGGCGTTGGAGCATAGTCACCAAAGAAAAGGAACCTTTCTTCAAATGTCTTCATATCCATTTGTAATCAAAGATAGTTGACGATAAACCTCCGAAGAAAATTAGACTTCCCTGGAGACTTGAAGTCACGGATTGAAGACTTTGAGCACTGGCATTATTGCTCTCAACCTTGAAGCCACCTACCCCCTTTGACTCTTCCTAGACAATGACTAATCCTGTCACCATCAATAACCGCGAAAATGCACTTGTTCGGATTCAATCGAATTTTATAAAAACGACATCTTTCAAATATTTGTCGGAGGTGACCAGGATGATCCATCCTCTTTCGAGAATGAGCAGCTATATCATCTAAGTATGCCTCGATAATCTTCTTGATGTCGTGGAAGGCGTAAGACATGGCCCGCTGAAAAATAGCTCCAGCATTTTTAAGACCAAAAGGTATTTTCTTATATGCAAACGTACCCCAGGGACAAATAAATGTGGTCTTATGTTGATCTTCTGGACGGATAGTAATTTGATTATAACCAGAGAAACCGTCCATGAAGGAGAAAATCTCGTTACCGGCACACTCGTCAATAATCTGATTGATGAAAGGTGTGGGGTAATTATCTTTAGGACACGCCTTATTCAGGTCTCTGAAATCGATGCACACTTGAATCGTTCCTTGCTTTTTATCTACCGGAACGGGGTTTGAAACCCATTCAGTCAGAGGAACTGGGAAAATGAATCCCGCCTTAAGGAGCTTTTCAACTTCAACTTTGATGGCTGCTGCCTTCCTAGGATTAACCGGACGAATTTTTTGCCTGACCGGCTTAGCGTTTTCATACGTCTTGATCTCATGCTGGATGATAGATGGGTCTATGCCAGGCATTTCCTCATAAGACCAAGCAAAAACATCCCTATACTCTTTGAAAAGCTCGGTATAGATTTGAATCTCTTCACGGGAACATTCAGCTCCAATGAAGACATTCTCGATAATGTTGGGATCCCTGGAGATGTTCACCGGGATAGTAGGAGATATCACAGCCATGTTCCCTTCAGCATATACCTGTGTTGGTGCCAAAGGGCTCAAGACTGGGTGAACAGGACCAGGAGACTGAGGACTTGGAAAACTTGTTTCGACTTCGCTCAAGTCAGGTAGGAAGTAAGACCGATGGTGCAAATCATCCCACGGTCTATCTATACCTGTCATCGCTTCCCCTGCAGATTTCAGAAGAGAGTGGTATCTTGCACCTGGGCCTGCCGACCTAACGTCCAGTTTGTTACGATCACCATCCAACTCTCCTGGGTGGAAAGAGGGTCGGAACGGACTTCGCAAAGGTCAACAATAGACTGATATGTGCACCAAGCTACAGAATCGGAAATGCCATTCCACCCACTTGCCCTTCCTCCAAAGTGGCAGTTGGGGAAGGTAAGGTCCAAGGGTCCGAAAAATAATGAGTTCGAAAGAACTCTCTTCGAAGGGGAGCCTTGGAGGATGAAATAGCATTAATAGACACCTTAGGAGGAGGAAGATCAAAGGAACCCATCAGGGAAGAATACATTCCAACTCCCAGATTCTCGACAGGCGCCTTAGTATTATCCAACTTAGGCACAGATGAGTCAGAAGGCGCATCCAGGTCTACAGGAGGACAGTCCAGTTGATCCACCGTGACTATCCTCCCTTCGTGGGGGAAACATACAATTCGAAATAATGAGGATGCAATGGCATCCATCTCATATATCCAGCTCCTCCCCAACAGAAGGTTGTAGTCCAAGGCTGCATCCACTACCTCAACCTCTATGTTAACGGTTTTTCCCCCAACACAGATGGGCAAAGCCGGGACAATACCATGGGGCCTGTGAGAATGGCCATCGAACGCAGTAAGAACAGTGCTAGATGGAACAGCTTTGGGAGATCCAAGTGTCTTCCAGCATGCGAGAGACATCATGCAAGTAGAAGCACCCTCATCAACAACCGTTCGAAAGATATTGCACTTCCGATACGATGATTTAATATGAAACGCCATGTGATGAGGAAGTCTCTTCTTAAAATTATTCATATCAAAAGTAATCAGAAGAGAATTTTTCGGATCAATAGCCCCAATGGCAGTAAGCAAAGCACTGTGCTGAGCTAGACAAGACTGGAGTACCTCTAAAGCTGACATAGCACAAGGACTTTGCGCCAGATCTTCTACAATCGAGTAGTTCTGGGCAGCCCTCGCATTTGGATTAATCTTTGACCGCTTAGAAGATGCTTTTGGCATCCGAGGCATAGACTCAACAAGCCATTTCGTAATGAAGGTCGGCATCGTGAACTTCAGTTTTCTAAGACTTCTCTCCGCCATAATCGCCGGGATTCAGCGATATCCGCGTGAGCACTCATCATAAAAATGTTCGATGGAATTTCCCCTTCCTGGGTGCCCCCAGAGGAAGCCCCAGGATTTTGGTTCGCGCCAACAACTAATTGTTGCCCTTGGGGAAAAGGGTTTGTTAACACAACCTGGGAACTAGAAGAACCCCGTCGGGATAACAGCACAGCATCCCACTTCTAGGCAAGAGATACCCGTGCTGACAAAGTTTACGTAAACTTCACTTTCTTTTTCTCCTTTTGACCCTCACCAACACGCTCGTTGGTTTTATTTGCATTGCCCTTCTCGTTCTTGCCCTTCTTCTTGTTATTTCGTCCCTTCTTCTTCCCATTGGATTATTGATTTCCTTTGGGATCAGAAGCTTGGACAACATTTATGGACAAAGACTGGGAAGGTGACGAATCAACAGGCACAGCCTGACCAGAAGGAGCAGATTGTAAAGACAACTGCTGTAGTTGAGAAAGCAGGCTGGCTGCACTACTATTAACCGATCCGACAAGCCCGTCACCATGCGGACCAGGTTTGGGTTTCGATAAATCCAATTTGGAGCGAGGAGCATTGGGCAAATACTTATAAAGCATCCCAGACTGAGAATAGATCAGTTCTAACTACTGGGCCCTAAAGATGGCCTGCTCCTCAGAAAATACCCCTGACATGGATACATCCTTTGAAATATCTGACTGAAGCGATTTCAAAAACCACTCGAGAAGGAACTCACCTGGAATATGGGCTTTAATTAGCCTCTTCCTTCTCCTCCATTCCCCGAATATGATCGAAATGTGAGTTGCCTCATCCCGCTTAAAATTGCCAGGAGTTCGGTCCCGCCCTCATATCTGACAGGCGCAACCAGCATATAAATGGGACAACAGCTTCTCCTACTGGCGAAACCGCTCCCAAGAGCTCGATATACCATTTGGGCGCATTTCCAAGTTAGGGAAGATGTATTCAACTGGACTCAACTACTCATCAGAGTTCTAAGAGCACCATAAGTGGAAAGTGGTGATGTGGTCCGCCGGATCCTCTCCATTCTTACCTTCAAACTTTGGAATGTCTGAAGGAAGTTTGGTCGGGACCGGAGGCCACCCCGGACTATAACGAATTGGGTCATTAGTCAACTTCGACAAATCTGGCAAGTTTAACGTTGCCAGAAAAGGTAAGCGAGGCGGAGCCTGAGGATTCCATCCTTGATGGGATGGATTCCCAACATTTTGAAAAGAATAGCCTGGATTTGATGAGGCACCAGGTTGCCAGAAAGGACTCGTAGAAAACGGAGAAGAACCTCCTCCCCACGCCGAGTTACCAAAGCCCAGACCAGTTCCCCCCGCTGAAGTATTGATTGAAGAGGAAAGCCCCTGGTAGGGGTTCCAAGCATTAGACAGAGGAGAAAAGGTCTGATATGCACTCGAAGAAGGGAAAGAAGCATTCCCTTGATGACCTGCGAAGAACTGGTTCCCTGCCCCAGCCGTAGTAAACACAGGATTCCATCCCGTAAAAGTAGTCGAACTTTGCCCCCCAGACCAAGGGTTGAAACTCTGGGTCTGGGACGTAAACGGAAACGATCCTAAAGAAGGATTGGAACTAGGAATATGCCCAGTCCCAAAGGGGAAACCCTGAAACGAAGCTGATCCACTGTTACAAAGGACATGGGCGTAGATCCAGCTGCACCGGCGGTAAAGGAAAAAGAGGGATTTCCAGCAATGGACATCCCTGAAACAAAGGGACCAGATTGAGAAGCATATGCTTGGGTGAACCTAGAGCCAAACATAGCAGTGCTAGAAGCACTCGAAGATAGAGCAAGAGTGCCCCCTGCCTCGACAGAAGCAGGGGTCTGAATGCCCGCAGCACTCACGGTAGAAGCCGCGTTCCCAGCCGTGGCCATCGAAAGATAAGAAAGATAAGGAAGATCCGGCGGTCTCTCAGACTCCGGTCCGATGTACTCTATAACAAATGATAATCGTGAGGAAGAGGAGATGGAACTGAGGAAAGAGGCTCAGGCGACCCCAACTGCCTTCTTGAGGAAAAAGGCACCCGAGGTGAGCTAACGCCTCCCACCACTGCACCGCCTACGAAACTCTGCATCTGGTGAGGATCTCCACAGCGTCAGACGCCACAGGGTGGTAACCACCTGCTAAATCGCTCCTACGCCTTCTCGAAGAAGGCTCTGGACTCTCGGGAGATAACCCCCGGATTCTCCTCGAACGTCGAGGCGCTTGATCAACCACTTTTATAGATTTATTAAATTAGACTCAAAAAAGTGAAAAGCTAGGCAAGCTAGGAGCAAAGAGCACTCACTAAAATAAAAATCCCTGAGAAACAGCAAGCAAACAGCCTCCAAGTATTTCCGCTCCGGGTGATGAGGACCGGACACCAAAATACAAGAAAGCGAAGTATAGGACCTTCCGAAAGCAGTCTGGGATGATTAGGGCCCAGAACAACTAGCGAAGGTATCAGAAGCAGTTACGCCGACCTCCTAACAACAGCCTTTGCCGGCTCAAGCACCCAAGCTTCGCAAGGGCACCCCCGAGAAGTACTGCTGGAAGTGATGCGACGTCTGCCTCAGGTACCACGGGTATTCCCCCCCGCAGTCACCTGTGTGGAACCTAGGAACAGCAACTATGGACACCAATCCGTATCAGAAGCTGGGCGGAACGGTCTTGAGGTTAGATTCAGCTAATCGGAGGGGGGTATCCCTCTTCTTAACCTTCACTTCCCCTCGCGCTTGACTCTCGGATGAGAGCTTTCCCAGTCCACCTCACGGAGTTGGATTTCGCTCAATTAATCAACTTCTATGTTTGTTTGAGCGGCCTTGGAGAGTTAACTCTCCACTCACCTATTCCAAGGCCCTACAACCTAGCTAGTTGGTGATCGACACTTAGAAAAACTTGCTAGTTGATTTTAGATTAAATCGCTTATTTTAAGGGCTGTTATATTAAGTCACAAGGATATGGAGATGAAACGTATGGTGTTTTTGACGCAAAAGAAATTAATAAAAACTTAACTACATGCACATGCAGTTCTTTGTCTTTCGATGAAGAGTAATCTCTATACAGGTTCTACGAGACTAAAAATTGTATTTTTTCTTTTCAAAAAGCAAACTCACACTCACAAAAACTAAGAAATTGACTAAATGATTAAATGCACCTAATGCAAATCACTACAAGCATGTAAATCCTAAGATGAAAATCTCTTAAAGCAGAGTGAAATTCCCAAAAAGTCCTTCAGTTTTAACTCTTCTTTGGTTGCCCAAAAAGCTAGTTCTCGAAATCAAGAACTCTTAAAATGAGGACACCAAGAACACTTAAAAACAAGAAGAAGAAATCAAATGACAACTCCTCCTCACAATCAAGCCAAAAACTAAAAGCAAGAAACCTCACAAAAGCTTCAAAAGTTATAGCAAACGAAAATGAAAATGCAACAACAAAAGCAAATAACAAGTGAAAATGTTTTTTAAGCCTTTGAAATGCAAAAACAAAAAGCAAAGCAAATGTTTTTTGAGCTTTTTTGTTTTATAGGGAAAGAGCTCGAAAAGACTAAGCACAACTATCAAAATCCAAACCAAACGGGACCGAATTTCAAGCACAAACTTCAACAATGCTCCCAAACCTTATAAAGCTAACTCGTAGCAAGATCAATAAGAGCAAGAGAAGACCAAAAACTCAGCCAATCAGCCTAGACAAATAGTGCAAACTCGCTGCAACAAAAAACTCCAAAGAAGCAAGAAAATTTCTTCAAAAGTTGCAACAAAACCCTAGCCTATGGAACTCAAGAAAACCAATCAAAAACGAAGAAAAAATCGCAATGAAAAGCACAACTCAAAGATAGGAGCGAGTCAGTGAGCAGAAGCTCTCTGTTCTGATAAAGCAGAACAACCAAGAATGCTCAGAAAGCGATCTTGGAACTCAATCCAGAAGTGCCAGCACCAGAAACAACACTTTGCCAAAAAGACTAGTTTTCGATCAAACGAAAGAGAGAAAAGACATGAAACCACTTCCTTCACACTCCAGTAAGTACAGAGACTCTGTAGGAACAGGTCTCCACAGCCAGAAAGGACCAAAAAGTCAAGAAACTCAAAAATTCAAAATTTTCCTAGGTATACGCTACTTCACAGCTATGCAACCAGCGTGCATACGCGTCTGTGCTAAGGGAAACTCGCGTATACGCGGGTTCCCTTAGACAAACATGCGTGTATACGCGACTGTGTGCAGAAAAAAGTGCGTATTCCAAGGTAAATAATGAAAAAAACAAAAGAACAAGCCTGGAAAAGACACCAGGACTTCAGACTGACTGCAAGAAAATAAACTGGACTGCAAATGAAAGATAAAACTGTTGGCAACCTACCAAACAGCTGAAACAACCCAACAGGAGAATCAAAAGAATGTGATCCCCAGTGGAGTCGCCAGTTCTGTTTCGGGGAAATCTCACCCTAGAGGTTGGTTGGGGTACAACCTCCACAGAGCAGGGGCATGCTACTTAACAGAGACTCACACAACCATGCACGTTCAGAAAAACTAAATAGAGTAGAATGAGAAAGCACTGAGAGGGTCCTACTTCTGCTATAGATCCCACGGGGTCCAAAACCTCACAAAATATCCTTCCTCTCTTAACCTCAGTACCAGAGAAACCAGCACAGCTGGACAGTTGTACAACATATATCTACTCTAGCCATGAGATCTATATAAAACATTAAATAACCATAATGAATGTATTGTATAAAAATATTCATACATATAAGCATACACTAACACGCTATTTGGGAACAAAGATGGGTACTTCAGATATAGCCAGTAGTGTACAGTGTGAATTAGTGGAGAGATCACTGATCTTCCACGCTTGCACTGGTCATTCCGCATCCGTCTCACTCTCATTTCAAGACTCCTTCCAACTGGGAGTACGAGATATTTATATATGGATAGAGGACTTATGAAACAAGGTTTTCCTAAGAAGAATCAGAAAAGGAGGGATTGTGGGAACGGGATTTGATAGGGAATACCAACAGAGTATAATATCAATAATTCTCTCTCTCTCCCTTAGGCCATACACATGAGGGCTTTTTATAGTCCCTCCAAGTAGTTTCAGCAGTTGGAAACAGTTGGCCACGGGCTGGGGTGGTTGAACTACCTGAGTAACCATCGACCCAGCGCGAAATTAGGGATTTTTTATATATTTTTTAATCATTTTAATGGCATACAAAAGTCTAGATGGACTTGCGTATACACGCGGAAAAGTACGGGCATAGTCGCGTATGGGGATTTTTACACTATTTTTAAGTGAATTTGTCCAAGTCTGTAGGAATGGGTGCCCAAAACCATCAAAGCAATCATGAATCATGTCAAGGTGAGAAATGATGCTATAACAGTCCAAGAGCGCCAATTTTTGTTGGGAGTTTTGTGGAGAGTAGACGTTTGTGAGCAGACCATGGATATTTATGCCAATTAGGTGAAAGTTGTCCTGGATGAAGTGTTTGTTAGCATGAAAGTTATGTAAGGAGAGGATTTGGGGGTTCTAGATGATTTCCAGGCCTCCAGATGCCTCATTTGCATCAATCTCTATTGTATTTCTGCCTTTCCAAAAAAAATTGAAGGTGGTATCCAGAGTGGTGTTGGAACATTTGGTTTCTTGCATGTAGAATATTGTCGGACATTCCTCAATAATCCTTTTATTTATGATCCTGTGCTTTGTGGGGCTATTGAGCCCTCTTATATTCCAAGAGATGAGCTTCATGGGATATGATTGGAGGTGAGGGCGTAGAATCTCATCAGCTTGGAGAATTTCCCAGAATCCACCATTTCTTTCCCAATTTCTATGGTTCTTTGCAGGGTTGTTTTCCTACCCCTTTTGCGGGACTCTTTCATGAAGTATTTGGTGTTAATGAGTGTGCCACCTTGGATACCCAGTGAAGGGAGTTGCTGAGCTATGGCTAGGATTTCCTCCAATTTTTGGATTTGTTGCTCCGGGATATATTTTTAGTCCTTATTGCTGCAGCCTTCCTCTAATCCTATGAGATCCAGGCCTTCTAGATATATGCTTTCTAGTTAATCCTCCATCGCTTTCGGGATCGATTCCATGATTTGTTCTTTTCCCTTTAGCATGTTGTTTTCCCCCGTGGCATTTGCAGTTGGTGGTTTCAAGAAGATCTCGGGGGGGACCTTGTCCTATTGAGACTTTGAGGACTGGGCCTTCTCCATGGAGGTATGCCCAGCCTCAGTGACTGGTTCGACTTCATTTGCATTTAGCTGATTTAGGGATGCAAAGTTGTTGCTGATAGTGGGTCCTTTTTTATTATGTTGAGGGGTAGCTCTCATGTTGTGTAGTTTTTCTCTTGCTACCTTCGTGAATCCTTCTGCTTCATGTTCATTGGATTCCTTTTTAGCTACAGATTTATTATTTATAGGACAATCTCTGAAGAGATGCCCATGTTGGTGACACTTTCTGCATCTAAAAGGAATGTGCTCATAATCTACAGTTTGTGTCCATTCAAAATATTCATGCGTCAAACTTACCTCGCCTGGTAGTGGTTCGGCTAGGTTCATGTAGACACATATGTGAACACATGTTGTGTAGCGGTTGATCTTGGTCTCCTCTGCGATCTTGATGAGCTCTCCTAGGTCGTTGCCAATGTCTCCGAGGGTCAGCTCATCCCATTAGTATTGGGGAAGGGAGTAGAGATGGATCCAGACCGATGCCCAGTGAGATCCTGTTTTTCTGGGTTGAAATGCTTAGTCTAGGGTCTAAGGTATAGGCTTGCAGTATTGAAAAAATAGGGGCCCCCATCCATGATTATGTCTTTGTCTTCAGATCAGGTGAAGAGAAAGTTGAAGATTCCTTTAACACATAGTTGTAGGTCAATATGGCCTTTGGGTTTCCACTTCGAGGCTATCCATCCTCTCAGTACTTTTTTCGTGGGCCAGAATCCCATGAATTTTCCTATCAGTGTGTGATCCTTCATGAACTGGATTCTACCATTGATGTGGTGCACTGGGAGTTCTATCACTATTTTCTTGGATTCCTTTGGTATTCATGTTGTTGATTTAGTATTCGGTACTGCTGCTTCTTATGTATTTTTAGGTTGCGTTGTGGGTGTCACCCCTGTAGTTTCTTGAGACGGGCCAGAGTTGTGCTGATTGACGGTATCATCCCCTGTAGCCGCCCCTATGGGAGGCTAGCTTGTGAGGGGGGAGAAGCCATCCCCCCACTGGAGTTGGTCATCGGTGAGCTTAAAGCTGTCCAGGTGAGAAATCATGATCTATCACTCTGTGGGAGGAAGCCTACCCAGGGCAGCCAACGTCGAAACTAGAAAACCCTAGGTCATGGAGGTCAGCTTGGTGCAGAGCTCTGCTAGCCCAAAAAAATTAGAGTTGTCTCTGGCCACTTCTTTCAATTCCCTGATCTAGTCTTCCTCTGTGATTAATTTATCATTTATTAAAAATAAACTGGGTAGTCCCTTCTTGTTCAGTGTTTTAGCTCTACTGAAAAATCTGTTGACAACAATCTCTAATCCGTGACATTTTTCTTCCAACTGTAGAATGAGGTAATTTTTGGTCAAAACCTTCTTCACTTCAACTATAATTTCAGTTTTTTCTTCAATTCCAACTTCCTCCAACTCATATTTTTCTTATAATTCAAGAATCTAATAATATCAGTGGCTTCAGCGGGTTTATCACCCAATTTTTCTTTGATGTCTGCAACTGTTGCTGTAGATTTCTGTATCAATTCATTTTTTTCAAAAATGATTTGTATAGAAGGCCAAATATCATTCATGGAGTTGAAGATATGTGTCCATATATTCTCCTTGGCTTCGTCCAAGGCCTAGCCAATGGCTGACTCTTTTTCCATTCATAGTATCATTTCCAACAATCTCTGGGACCTTTGTGCCACTGCTAAGTGTGAAGTTTCACTTGTGTTCTTCTGCTCCTGTAAGGCTTTTACTTTTCCTTTTAATGTTTTGATTTCTTCAGTTTGTATTGACATATCCTCCATTGATTTTGTATGTTTTCTTGCAACATATATAGGTTGTATTGGAGATGTTGTTGATGTAGAAGAACCCGTAGTTGGTATTGCTGTGAGAGTCACTACATTTAAAGGAATCATGGCCAACTGTGCATTTTCTTCCTTACCCTTGATTAGATTATCCATTTTTTCCTCCATGTTTTTGATTTGAGAATTATACTCCATGATAAGCTTAATCATATATTATTTTTGGGTCTCTGACTCTTCTATCTCCTTGGTATGTGGTTAATATGTTACTGACATCTTCAATTGCTTTCTAAGGGTTGCAATATCTGCATTTTTCTTCTTTATCAATTCTTCAGCTACCTTAACATTCTCTGGATTATATCACATATTTATGAAAATATATTATAATGATTTTATTCTGGTGTCTTTTGATAGAGATGAGAGATTTTCAATCTTGAGCTAAGGTTTAATATTTGTAAGAGATACCTACAATTTTGAAGCATTCATTGAGATGTTAGTCAGGGTGGAAAATATTATTTCTCCAATCTACTTATGCATCTCAATCTGATCGATGGGATAAATATCATTTGCATCAAATTCAAAGGAGATATTCTTGTAGTTTGAAGCTAACATTGGTTGTGCAATCTGAGCCTGCAAGAATGCCATTTTCATTCACCCCTTCTTTGTATCAAAGGCTGATAGAAGCTTTCTTTGAGAAATAGCAGTTTGTTTCCAGAATTGTGTGTATGTACCGATTTTAAGTCTTTCATTTTTAAGCTTAATCTCTTTGTATCTATCAAAAATAAGTTTCTCTTTTTCTCCCCAAATGAGCTGAGATGTTTGGGTTGTGTCATGTTGTCCTTGTGACATTGATGATGCTACTGGAGATTCTGTAAATTTGGTGCCTGATGGTGCTGAAGGCAATGGATCTTTGATGACTATGGGAGCTTGTTGTTCCCCTATTTCTTTTGTTGAATCTATTTTAGGACTTCTCTTAGCCCTCTTCTTGTAGATGAGGTGGAAATACTCTAGTGAGCTCCTTGAAGTTGAAGGGGATCCTTCCTCTCTTTCTCCCTTCCCTATCTTCTCTTGAGGAATAACGATCTATGAAATAGAGGTGGACATGAGTTTCTCCTCTGCTTCCTGCAAGGTGTTATCTGTCCATTTCAACTGATTCATATACCTCTCAATATCTGGCCTCTGTGTGTCCACATAAGGAGTGGTTTTATGTTCCACCATTAGCTTGGATATTAGGTCCAAAGGGTCATAAGACCATGTAAAGCTCATATTAAAGTTAATTTGTTTTAGGATATTGTTTTCTTCTTCACTTGTTGCTCTGTTGTTACAAATGAAAGGGCCAACCTATGTTTTCATTCTGAAATGAGACTTCTTCTTTGTTGAGACAAAATGAATTTCATCTGAATTTATATTTTGTCTTATATACTCCAGCAAAAATACTCTCATTGGGAGATATTTGGGTAGCTTGTATGGTGGAAACTCACATCCATACACCCTAATCTCTATATAGTTTTTGTAGAGGTATCAATATCCTATTTTGGCCTGCTTTGTTAAGTGCAAGATCTTCTTAATTTCTTCGCTCATTCTAGGCTTTGCATTGCTGGTCATTGGGATCATGACTGGATTAATGAAATATTCTATGTACCATTGGAAGGTGTACTCACATGAATATTTCTTCACCAATGAGGTCTAGAAAATCACTGACTATGGGTTCCCTTCTTCATCCAATTTCTGCAATGAAAATGTTAATTTGTCTGCTTGATAATAAGTGAACATATATACAAGAATGGAAGCATATTTGAATACTCCTTTAGTTGGTAGCTTTAGGATTTTTTTCTAGTATGATGTCAACCAAAAATTGACTATAATTAAAAACCACTAAAGGCTTTTGATTGGTAGATAAAATTCACATGAAACCGAGAATGGGTTCATCAATCCACTCATCAAAATAATAAACTAGAAGGTGTGAAAACACAAAAATTATGTGTTTGGAATGATCAAGGAACATGGGAGAAGAATAGGGTGGATTCTTCTTGGGCATTTGGGCATTCTTAGGAAGGAAAATGTCAAAAATTTGTGTTCTCTTCGAGAAATATAATTTTTGATATAGTTCATTCAAGGCTTCTACAGAAAATGGAGCACTCGCTTCAATAGGAGTGACTTGCATCATTTGGTCAATGGTTTTTGAAGTGATGGTGAATAAGATTTCTCCATTTGGGGCTACAATGGCTCTTTAGTTTGGTAAGTAACATGCATGACATCTTCTAATGATTTATCGGATATTATGGGTATGAGGGAAGGTATAATGAGGTAAATTGGACTCCCAGAGTCCAATTTCATCACTTTGGTCAATGAATTTATCGTGGAGCCAATAGTAGAGTTCAAAAAGGTCGAACTCGCACTTAGTCTCTACAATTTCGTAATCCATGTTTGCAAGAGGGATATGATCAATATCAAGAGGGGGAGAAAGCATCAGGTTGATTGAGTCTTAATTATTCTTCTTTTTAGGAGGCATCTTGCTAATTTTAAGCATAGTAACAGCAAGGTAATGGTGAATTACCAAGGATTTTATCTCTCAGTTGAAAATCAGTGACAGTGGTGTCTTTTCCTATGCTTGATCTATCCTTTACCAGGTATTATGGTTGACTACAATGACAGAGCTTTGTCGATGAAGGAAAGGTGAGATATATGCAAAAAAAATGAATTAGAATGGTGGTGAAAGGGGTTTTTATAGTTACAGAGTAGATTCCGTTGGGGTGTAGGTCCATTGAAATTTGTAATGGCTATCATGGGAATGCATTTAATTGGGTAATGATCTATGCTAGGTGTCAGGGGATGAATGCAGGGAGCCGTGGGGGAAATCTAACAGGAAAGGATGGCAGAGAAGATGTTTTTGGAGGGGGATCGAGGCGATTAATGATTTATAAGGGGTGGGGGGGGGGGGGGGGGCGGCGAGGGTGCGAAACGATGTGTTGTTGACATGTTAGGTGGGTCTAGCGGACCAGCAGGGGGGGTGGGTGAAAAATTCCATGAATCGTTGATTTAGTGGACAGATAATCTGATAGCTGGGAGAAGATCAAGGTTTAATCACATGTGACAAGCACTTTTTGTCATTTACCAACCTTAATACATGTGCCGTGAAATTTTATTTAAATCATATGCCTTCCAAACTTTGGATAACACATATGAACATAATATTTCAGGCTATAACGCATATATTGAAAACCTTTCTAACGTAGGATAAAGACATATGATTTAAAATTTACCCCACTATATACACCTTCTATATGCTTGTTCTTACCTTGGATGATGAAGATTTCTCAGGATTGATGGATTTCAAATGTAGATAGCGTACCAAAATGATGGATATGGGGCTACATGTGTTAACCTTTGATATATATAGAGAATGTGATCTCTGTGAATGAGATGCTTGCTCCTAGATGGAAGTTTGTAATATTTCAACCTTTTTAATCCACTAAGGACTCTATGAAATTCCATATAACCAATATATTTTTAATTATAAAGAGGTTTTATGCAACCATGCATCACATTGACTAGTTTCATGGAACTTTGTTAGCCTTCAGAACGGAGGAAACACCGCGAATCTGGGCCTTACTATGTTGAAGTGTCATAAAATATTTATAGAAGGATATTGGTATTGGACAAGAGCTGGTGCTTTGTTGGGATTTTCATTACTCTTCAATGTTTAGTGTTGTTTAACTTTTCTCTTGCGCATATAAATCATGAATTTCTTAACTAAACATATACCTGCTATTCTATTTTTATTTATTTATATTTTATCAAATCATTTTCAATATGAAATGATACGTGATTTGTTTCTACGTAGCTCTTGGGAAACCTCAAGTTGTAATTTATGAAGAAGCTTATGAATAAATGAAATCCCAACAGAATGTGGCAGAATAAGGGCTCAATACAAGACCATCAAGGTTAAGAAGAGGATCTTTGCCATTTTTTTTTCTTCTGCAAATTCCAATAATACTAGTATGAAAATTGTTAACCATATCTTTCTCAAATTTTGTTGAACATATTGAGATATTGTAACGGAACTACCTTTTAGATGATTCCATTATTTTCAGTTCTATATTTATTTTTCAATGTTTATGCAACCAAAATGCAAATCAGACAAATGAGCATCCAATTAGCTAATCTAGTAGGGAATTATGAGTTGGATTTGGAGGATGCAACATGAATTTCTCCAAAGCGAAGAATTATTTTTCCATTTCAACCACTAGCCATGTCTTTTGAAAATTTAAAATACTTTGTTGACATGCCCCTTGTAGGGAACTTGAGCCTTGAGACTGATATATTAGGATATCCATCTATTGCCAATTTTTATGGATTCTCATACTTGATGGATTTGGCTAACTAATTTTGGATTCAGTTGTATGAAAGATGGAACAGGAAGTGACTAAAGATATACTTAAATTTCTCTCTTACAGATGCACTCATACTTGGTCTTCTTACGAAATTTATGGGGGTTAGTGGTGCAGGGAAGACAACTCTCATGGATGTCTTAGCTAGAAGGAATATTGGAGGATATATTGATGACAATAACTAGATATATGGATTTACCATAAGAAAAGAAAAATTTTCTTAGATTTTCCTCATTGGTATCATGAATATGTGTAGGACAATCCATGTCGATTTGGATGTTTTAGTTTTTAACACAAAAGAGTAATTTTATTTTATATAAGTCTATGCCCAGGTCACAGCTAAAACCAAGAGATTTCCCAACATTGGGTTGTCTAGATACATCCATAGTTGGGTTGGCCCAAATGACATCCAAAATTACAAAATTCACCTTCGATATTTCTGTTGCTATGTTGTATATCCTACAATATTTTCTGAGAAAAAAGATGCACACAAATTTACGCATAAAAATTAAGATAATAATCAGGGTTGGTAAGTCGTTTTAGATCGAGGTTGCTCAGTTCCTCTTCAGAGTTTTTCGGGATCCCCTGCTGGATCTTCTGGTCTTCGATTTGGCCATTCAAATAATATATTTTGTCATCTAGTTGGCTGATATTTTTCTTCTTTTCAACTTCTTTCTCTCTGTGATCCAATTCCTCCTTTTGTTGCATTTGCAAGTTTTTCTTCAATTCCTCCATGTAGTCCCATAGTTCTATATGTTCACTCTCACAGTGGTTGTAGTTGTGCGGAGCAACACTTTTCAGGGGCATGATGCATTCAATTTCCCTCCCTGTTTACTCCCCATGTCTCCACCTCAGTCTCCATGTTGTTTTCTATTTCAGTTTTATTATCTTTCTTATGCCTTTACCTTGTAGTCCTCTGCATGTTAGAACCCTTACTAACACTGACTGTTAATTCCACTGCTTTGGAAGTCTAGTTGTAGAAACAATATCCAAAAGCTATGTCCCAACCCATCCTCTCCGAGTACCACTCAGAATCCTAATAATTTAGCACAGGCTGACCACTATTTTTTATATGATTCTTCATAAGGGAATTCACACAGGGCGCGACTCCCTCACCCAACTGCTTCAGAGTATCTACCCAACCCTGAATTCTCCCAGCACTTCTTGTATCCCAATTCTGCTGCCCTGAGTTACCCTCAGCCAGCCATAGGAACAAACGCCTAAAGTGTATGATCACTATGCCTTTAAACGCGGTACAAGATATGATAAAGCCAAAAATTCTACAGCTACTATCGACCTCCCAACTCTCACAGCACCACCCCAGAAAACTCACCAAGCCGACCTTCCAGTCTCCTGAGAACAAAACTATTTCTCTACCTTTGTTATGGATATTATTTGTGTTCTTTATATAGCACTAGTGTCTACTGACAAGCTTACAATTCCTTCTCACTTCCCTGCTTGTCCTCATGATTGCAACCTTCCCTGGATCAGCCGCGAGCTACTGCATATTAATGCCCATGCACTTGAAAAATATTCTCATGTTCTCCAAAATTAATGTCGGCTTGCACACAAAAAGTTTATACAACCTTGGAAAATACTTGATCATGTGATGAGCCATCGTGCTTGGGTAAAACATGATGCATCCCACGACACCCCTCTTATGAGCACCACCTGTCTACATTATCGCGTCATACATGTACTAGAGCTCATTAACGATTACACATGGAAGGATATATCTTACCATGTGATTTATAATCCTTTTAATCCATTTGTTTTAGGTTATTTCAGTACTGATCTGCTTGATGTCCGTTGGAGATGCCAATTGTCGAGAGTACGGTGAGGGACTATATGAGATAAGGGCAGGGGGGAGAGGGGGAAGTGGGGGAGGTGGGTTAGGTTGAAGCGTAAGGTAAGCGGGGAGAAGGGGGTGAGGAATAAGGGAAGTGAGGGAGAAAGGGATGAGGGACGAAGGGAGCGAGGAATTGAGGGGTTAGGGAGTGAGGGAGTCAGAGTAGAGGGAGAGAGGGAGAGGATGGTTAGGAAGGGGAGGGTTGAGCGGAAGGAACTCATGTAGAAGGGGTTGAGGGAGAAGGGGATGAGGGAGTGAGGGGGTGATGAAGTGAGGGGTGATGGAGAGAGCAGGGCAGGGTAGAGAGGGATGAGTGGGAGAGAGAGTAAGGGAGAGGATAAGGTAAGCTAGGGAGGAGAATTTGGCCTCATTTATCCTTATATTCATTTGGATTCTTGATTTTAATTCTTTTGTCCTTGCAATTAGAGATGGTCCAGTACATCATCACAATTATTCCTTTCATAGCACATATAGGATGTCCTGGAACCCTTCTATCTCGTTGATAAGGATCCTACTTTCTTCTATCTGGCAGACTATGTTTTCTTGGCTATCTGCCTCTCCATTCACCTCACTTAAAATGTGATAGAAGCTGTCTCTTTCAAATATCTTGCAGCTACACCTAATTCTTTTCAAAATTTGGTTTAACATTGGGTTTGTAACCTCACTGTTGTTGATTATGCTCTTTATTATAAGGAGGGAGTCTCCCATAATGTTCAAGATTCTAATCCTTTCTGGTTGAGCAAGTATGAGACCTAAGAGGAGACCATAAGCCTAAGATTGGTTTTTTTTTTCTTTCCAAGGCCCCATGCATACCATTCTTCCATTTTCCCATCATGGGTTATAAGAACCCCTCCCCCACCTACCACAGCAATGTTGATTTGGATGTTGAAGAGGATCAATTATCAGAATAAAATATCTCAAAAAGGTAGCATTACATTTAGAATTCAATCTTTCGTTATTGTTATTAAGAATTTGTTTGGTGGTTATTATTATTTGAGAAACCTGTGTTTTATCCTTTTTATATATTGTCATGTGTATCCTATTTCTTAGAATTAGAGATACTTTTCCTCTTTAGCTATTCATTATTGCCTGGTTTTGAAACTGAAGTTTGGGAAAATGGATGAGGCTCCAAGGAATGGTCATTAACTTTAACAAGGTATTTTCATTTTGAATTTCTTAAAATTTTGATTTCAAACTACCTTTAATGTAGATGTATCCCAATTACTTAGATTATCGTTCAGGCAACAAAAATTGGAGAATCTGTAATTGTCATGTGTTACAATTCAATAATTCACTTAAATGAAATAATTTAAATGGGATGCGAGGTTCAACAATGTTGTGCCAGAAGAGGATTGTATTGTAATTCTATGTATATTGCATGCCAATCATCTTTTGGCACAACATTTCTGAATCTCGCATCCCATGTGAATTATTTCAGTTGAGCTAATTCTTGAATTGAAACACATGACAATTACACATTCTCCAATTTTTACTGCCTGAACCATAATCTGAGTAATTGGTTTACATATACATTAAAGGTCTAGACTGAGTTAGTTTGAAAATTTTCCAAAACATCAAAACGCAGATACCATGTCAAAGTTAACGACCATTCCTTAGAGCCTCTTCAATTATTTTTCAATAATAACCCGTCAGATATTCAACGTACATTTAACTAGTGTTGGATATTCATCGACCCTCATCAATGAACCAGTGTCAAGTATCCATCTCTTATCCAATGCCAAATATAGTCAGATCCATAGCATATTCGTCGAATGAAAAGTCATAACATCGGGAAATTGCCATATGATGGTTAGATATTCGATAAACACATCCAATACATGGATGTCGGGTATTCGACCTTGGTTAAGAATTAAAACATCTCCTATTCAATGAATATATGTTGAACAAAACATCACATATTGGATGAAAATACGTTGAAAAAAACGCCGCCTATTCGATGACTATACGTCAAACAAAACATCGCCTATTCGAATACTATACATTGAACAAATACCCTGTTAGCCGGCAGTTTATTTGGTATCAAGGATGACAGATATCCAATGCACATGTCTAATTATTTCATGGTGGTCGAATATGTGACTAAATCCCACCAACCATAACTATGTCTTGGGTTCATCGAATCATAGATGAATTTGATCGGTATAATCGACGAAGTGACCTAAGATTTTGACCCCATTTGCACTACTATAAGAGGAAAAAATTCAAGGCCTTACAATCTAGATACTATTGGCCTACTCTCCATGATGCAAGAAGTTATACTAGCAGATGTAGCGAGTGTCATAGGATGAGAATACTAACACCCAGGGATGTAATTCCTCTACAACCTCCAGTTGTCTTAGAGCCATTTGACAAGCGGGTTATGGATTTCATTGGGCCAATTGATCCATAATTCAGAAAAAAGAAATACATCATAGTATGCATTAATTAGTTGGTAAAGTGGGTTGAGACAAAGGTTTTCAAGGAAACAATAGAAGAACAAGTGGTTGAGTTCTTAAGGGAAAATGTTTTCTACAAATTTGGGCATCCAAGGGAGATAGTCACTGACCACGTAGCTTGATTCACATCACATTTGATTGAAGATACCCTAAGGAAACATAATATCAAACAAAAAACATCTACTGCCTATTATCCTCAAGAAAATGGGCAAGGAGAGTTTGTCAATAGAGCATTGGAAAGAATCCTCCCTAATTTTGTTAGCAGCAATAGGGAATATTAGGAAGATAGATTAGTGGAGAAAACTTGGGCTTATAATAACACCTGGAAGACAACTACTGGGTTCATTCCATATGATCTAGTTTATGGGAAGAAATATTTTCTTTCTATTGAATTTGAATATAGTGCTCTCACAATGGTAGCCAAATTGGATTTAGATGTCACAAGAGCATGGAAAGAAAGGTTGATTCAAGTGAATGGTTTGGATGAATTCAGAATGTAGGCCCTCCTCCACACTAAATTCATACAATTGCAGAGAAAAATTTGTCATGATAGGCACATCAAGGGGAAAATATTCCAAGAAGGGGATTAGGCTTTGCTACTTGACTCCAGGTTCAAGGATTTTAAAGATAAGCTGATGACAAGATGGCTAGGCCCATACCTGATAGAGAAATTACATGAAAATAGCGTTGTTTAGATTAGAACAATTTATGATGGCTAGGCCCACTACACAACACTCTTAGAGAAAAAGAAAAGAAAAGAGAACAAAATAAAGAGTCTGTTGTGAAACCAGCTCCAAAAATAGAAGAAAAGAGATATCAATGCCTTAGAAACAAGCCACTTCGAGGGGGAAACCTCCAATACATTACATGAATGAACAATTCTTGGATGATACAAATGAAAAAACCTCCTCTCTATATATAGGAGTCCCTGGGGCCACAATGTAATCCTATCCAGCCTAACAATAATAGTGTAAGGGCATAATAATAACAATATGGGGGTTACATGGGTACAAAAATAACAATAAGGGGGTTAAACTAACAACAATAAGGGACTATACTAGTAATATAAGGACCTAACATGCTCCTCTTCTTCAAAAACGCGTTGTACTCAATGCTTGAGTAGCTCCGGGTGCTTCTGTATAAAATTCTCATCCTCCCATGTAGAATCTTTAGTGGCTAAGTTCTTCCATTTGATGAGATACTATTAAATTGATTGCGATTTCGTAGCTGTCGAGTTCTTGTTTCCGTGATTGCTTCAGGTGCTAATATGGTTTTTCCTTCCTCATCAAGTTCTAGAAATATTGTTTGAACTGGAAGTTTGTCCCCTATAACATTTTTTAAGCATGAAACATGGAAAACTGGATGCACTCACGAAGAAGTAGGAAGCTGAAATTTGTATGCCATAGTACCAATATTTTGCAACACCTTGTAAAGACCATAGTACTTGGTGATAATTTATTATCCTTCTTAGCTTGCTTGAGGGACATTTTTTTGTATGGTTGTAGCTGTAAAAATACCCAATATCCCACATCAAAAATTCTCTCACTGCGATGTTGATCTGCCTGGTGTTTCATTCGATTTTGTGCAAAATTTAGTTTATCCTTTAAGACTTGGAGAACTTCTTGTTGATGCTCAATGTGATCCTCCACTGCTTGAACCCTAGAATTTTCCCTTAAATAAGATGTGATGGACAGTGGATGATATCCATAAAGTGTCATAAATGGTGTCATTTTTTTTACAGTATGGAAGGAAGTGTTATACCACCATTCAGCGAGAGGTAACCACTTGACCCATTTTTCTTGCTTATCAGATACAAAACAATGAAGATATCCCTCCAAAAATTTATTCACTATCTCTGTTTGACCATCATATTGAGGATGATAAGATGAGATATGAGCTAGTTGAGTACCAAAACAAGAAAATAATTCCGTCCAAAAATTTCCTGTAAAAATGGGATCTCTGTCACTTACAATAATCTTCGGGTTTCCATGTAGCTTTTGAATTGTTTCCATAAATGCAGTAGCAACTGTAATTTCTTTAAATAGATGAGATAATGCACAAAAGTGTGCATACTTGGTAATTCTATCAACTACCACCATGATGACACTGCTTCCTTCGGACTTAGGTAAACCTGTGATAAATTCCATTGAAATCTCCTCCCAACATTGACTTGGAATGGATAAAGGTTGTAGAAGACCCGGGGTCTTAATTGTCTCAACTTTATTTTGGTGGCAAACCAAACATTCCGCCACAAACGTTTGAATATCAGATTTAAGGCCATCCCAAAAAAATTCTTTCTTCACCTTGTGGTAAGTTTTTAAAGATCCTGAGTGTCCTCCTAAAGGAGAAGTGTGCAATTCCAGAAGAATATTTTGTTTTATTTGGGAATTCTTGCAAATATATAAGTGATATTTGTACCATAACGAATCATTTTTCCAAGTAAATGTATCATATGTACTAGGATATTGCTGCAAATTTTGAATGAGTGTCCAAAATTTTTCGTCCTTCTTCCATTCATCCCTTGCTTCGGTTATCCAATGTGGTTGGATAATTGAAATGGCACAAAGCAATGCTTCCACCTCTTCATCCTTTCTTGAGAGTGCATCTCCAACAACATTTAGCTTCCCTTTTTTGTCGATGATTTCAAAGTCATAACCCAACATCTTTATGACCCATTTTTTTTTCTCTTCCGAAGATAGTCTTTGTTCCAAAAAGTGTTTAAGACTATCATGATCAGTTTTTACCTTGAAGTGTCTTCCCATTAGGTAAGGTCTCCATTTACTTAGTGCATGTAGTATTTCCAACATTTCCTTCTCATAAATAGCCTTTTGTAAATACTTTCCTTTGATTGAATGACTTTCAAAAGCAATGGGTCTTCCTTCTTGCATTAAAACAACACCAATTCCATTTCCTCAGGAATCACATTCCACAATAAAGGTTTTTGTGAAGTCTGGCGTAGCTAACACTGGTGCTAGGCACATTGCCTCTTTAAGATTTTCAAACAGCTTAGTTGCTTTAGGTGTCCATGAAAATGCATCTTTCTTCAATAATGTTGTTAGAGGTGCTGCTATTCTCCCATAATTCTTAACAAACTTGCGATAATACCCTGTTAACCTGAGAAATCCACACAAGTGCTTTATGGTTGTGGGGACTTTCCATTCCTTAATGGCTTTAATTTTTTTAGGGTCTATTTTAACACCCTCGTGAGATACAATATGACCCAGATATTCCACCTCTTGTACTCCAAAGAAACATTTGGATGTTTTCACAGATAATTGTTTCTCTTCCAATAGTTTGAGCACCATGTCAACATGCTAAACATGATCCTTCCAAGACCTGTTGTAGATTAGTATATCATCAAAAAATACTAACACAAATTTTCTAAGGAAGGGTTTGAAAATGGAATTCATCAACCCTTGAAATGTAGAAGGTGCATTGGTAAGGATGAAAGGCATGACCAAAAATTCATAATGACCCTCATGAGTTTGAAATGCTATTTTCGGAATATCTTCAGTCTTCATTCTAATTTGATGATATCCTGAATGAAGATCCAACTTGGTAAAATAAATTGCTCCATGTAATTCATCCAATAATTCATCAATCACAGGAATGGGAAATTATCTTTAATAGTGAGCTTATTGAGCTCCCTATAATCCAGACACATACCCATGATCCACCCTTTAAAATGAATATCAATGTAGAAGTAGAAATAAGTTTGACTTAGGGCTTGAATTTATAATGCCTTCAACATTTCTAACTATACTGCTCAATTTCAGCCTCCTTTACAAGGATATCCGTAAGGGTCAGATGTCTGAGGAACACTTCCTAGAACGAATACAGTATGATCACATTCTAATAGGTGGGATTCCTTTGGGAGGACAAACACCTTGGAATGATTGTCCAAGGCTTTTGGAGATCTAGAGAAATAGATATCTGGATGTTGAACTTTGGGTAGTATAATTAGCAAATAATTATACCCTGCTATCTTTCTTTAGAAGCTTTGTCATGACATTAGAGCTTATTATCTTTCCTGGCTTCCCTGTGATACCCTTTAATTCGATTTCCTTTCCTTCCGAAAAAAATTTCAAGAAAAGTTCTTGAAAATTAAAAGCTACCATCCCCAAAGATTGTAACCATTGCACTCCTAGTACAACATCAACACCTCCCATTGGGATGGAAATATTTGGACTATTCAATACATATTTCCCCATGGATAGCTTGATATTATGACATTTTCCAGAGTAATTTATAGTTCCTCCATTTGCAACCATCACTTAACATTCTGGTGCTAGGTATAGGAAACAATTCAATTCCTTGGCTACCTTACAATGAATAAAATTATGGGTACTACCCGAATCAAGCAACATTATTACCTTTTTCTTCTTGATATGTCCTTCTATATTGAGAGTTTGAGGAGTGGTAATTCCTACCAATGCATTACATGATATGGTCGGAGTCATTTCTTCTTCTTCTAGGGTTTCTTCCTGGTGTATGTCCTCTTCTTTTGAAGTTTCTTGTTCATTTTCTTCCTACTCTTCACAATCTATGTAAAATAATTTATTCTCATCACACTTATGACCTTTAGTGTATTTGATATCACAACTATAGAAAAGCCCTTTTGCTCTTTTTTCTTCCAATTGCTGTGGTGTCAACCTTGTCGGTTGTGGAAGTCTAGGAGTAGCAAAACTTCCATCTTTATAGATGTGAGTGGTAGGCTTCCTTATCGCCATAATTTTACATTCAATTTTTCTTGCCAACCTGAATGCCTTCTCTAATGAATCTGGTTCCCAAAAGCGAACTTCATGCTGGATGTTATCCTTTAAAGTCCCTATGAAGACATGAATCCTATGTTCCTTTGGAATATCAGTTACCCTTATATTCAATTTTTGGAAGTCCTCAAGGTGCTCCTCCACTAAACCCTTTTGTTTTAGATTTATCAAGTGGCTAAAGAAGATGTTGCTCTTTGTATCCTCATAATGTGTTATCATTTCCTCCGTAAAAATTGACCAAGTGACAATTTTTTATGGGAGCAAAGCCATCAATACCATACAAAATTATTTTGTTCTAAATGTAAAGTTGTAGCGCATAACTTTTGTGTGTTTTGCACATTATTGAGATCAAAATATTGCTCCATCTGTAGTATCCATGTTACGGGGTCCTTGCCATCAAACTTCCTCATATCCATGTTTGGAATATGGTGGTTCTTCCATCCCAATTTATAGTTTATAAAATCATGATTAACATTTATTTTGTTCTCATCATGAGTTTCCTCTACTATATTTTCGCCATTAGGAAACATTTCTTGTATCAACTTTTTCAAACCTTCGATGTCTACTATTAGATCATTCTTTATGTTTTCCATGTTTCCTTTCATTTTTTCATCGATCTTAGCTTCCATGTCATCCATCTTAGCTTCCATGCCCACTTCCAT
Source organism: Pinus albicaulis (assembly GCA_034641835.2). NCBI lineage: Eukaryota > Viridiplantae > Streptophyta > Pinopsida > Pinales > Pinaceae > Pinus > Pinus albicaulis. The sequence goes on from MU968480.1 coordinate 33,787,646, forward strand.
GCCATCCATCTTAGCTTCCAAACCATTCATCTTAGCTTCCACACTTTTCTTCAAACCATCCATCTTAGTTTCCACACCTTTCTTCAAAAATTCCATTTCATTTTTTGTTTCTCTTTGCAATAGCGAAATTTGGTACACTTGCTCTTGTAGTTTTGATATCTCATGTTGTGTTTCTTTGTCTTCATGAGTCATAGTGGAGCCTTTTAAAGGCTTAATGTGTGTTGAATTATTTTTACGGGCCATTTTAGAACCCAATACTGATATCTATTCTTCAATATGCCCTTGGAATAAATTCAAACTAATTTTTTTCAAATGAGACTTATGTAATTTGAAAAAAAAACACACCTTTTTCTTGCTTTTGAGGAGCTCGATATTGAAACTCAATTATCTCTGTGATTTCGGATCTTCAATAACTGAAATTCAGCCCTAAATTAGTCCCATGAATCCTCTTTCGAATTCCATAGGTCTGACCTGATTCGGATTTTTCGAGACAAATTTATGCCCAATCTCCCACAATGACCTAATTATGGACTAGTTCAGTAGAGCGAACTTGTACGACTTACCACGTGTCAATGTTTCCTCCTTTGGCTCTGAAATTGAGCAAAAAAAAACTACAATCCATGTACTTCTGGATAATTTTTACAGCATTCCAATCCGATGCTCAGAGAGAGAGCTATGAAGAGTTTCCCACGATCACCTCTTTGAGATGAAATTTAGAAGCCTGAACAAACCCTAAATTCCACAGATCATATCTCCGCAAATATTGTGAACCAAGATCTGAAATTTTGTGATGATGTTCCTCTAGATTTTGGCTTCGCATTCTAAACATTTCAGCTTCTGACCCTTTGTATAAAAAATGTTATAGTGAAAATTCCATGATGACCTGTTTAGGTTAAATTCAAGAGCCTGCAAAATGACCTAACTTCCACAGATCATACCTTCGAAAACATTGCGAACTAAGTTCTGAAATTTTGTGAAAATTTTCCTCAGTCTTTTGGGTTTGTACTCTAAACATTTCAGAATCTTAACCTTCGTAGAAAAAACGTTATAGCAAAAATTCCACGATGACCTATTTGGAGCAGCGAAACCATAGAATCCCAAAGCTCTGATACCAAATGTTGTGAAACCAGCTCCAAAAATAGAAGAAAATAGATATCAATGCCTTAGAAACAAGCCACTTCGAGGGGTTAACCTCCAATACATTACATGAATGAAAAATTCTTGGATGATACAAATGACAAAATCTCCTCTCTATATATAGGAGTCCCTCGGGCTACAATGTAATCCTAGCCGACCTAACAATAATAATGTAAGGGCACAATAATAACAATATGGGGGTTATAGGGGTACAAAAATAACAATAAGGGGGTTAAAATAACAAAAATAAGGGACTATACTAGTAATATAAGGACCTAACAGAGTCTTGGGTGAAAACCTCCATGAGACATACAAGGCCAACTCTAATATTGAAAACCTCTTTGAGCCAGTCCTGGAAAAAAGAAAGATGAAAAATAAAATATTCATGAGTGAAAAAAACTCTCTAGGCCACCCAGGGTGGGCTGGTGGGTTCAAAACCTATTCTGAGGTACCCCACTGGTCTTTAAAATAAAAACAAGAAAAAAGGAGAAAACAAAATTAAAGGAAAAACAAAGACAAGAAGATGAGATGACACCATGACTGTTGACCTTTTTTTTCTGTCTTGTAGGGTTATCAATAGTGGCATGTCATGGTCATAAACCAAGGGAATTATCCCATTTATATTCACTCTTCCATCCATCCACTCTCTATCCAACACCATCACTCACCTCTTCATCCCTCTACACCATCCTATGAGCTCAAAAGTCAAATTTTGCACCCTATCTATTGTGCTACAGGGAGTTCATGTGCTTCTACAGGAAGTTCATTACGGTAATTTTGAGGTCTAAAATGGGCCTCCTAAGAAAAATTTATAACCAAAATAAACTTTATAAGAACCAATAGGATTAAATATGATGATGTCAACCATGGGGATGATTCACCATTTTTGGAGTAAAAAAGTAAAAATATTAAAAGATAATAAAACTGATATTTCAACTCATATTTTCAACTTATCTCCCTAAGTTTTTCCGAAAATTTAGAGCAATATTACTCATTGGATGAAAAATCTAATTCCTCACTCAATGAGTATGCATGTTGCATACTTTTGATGGACCCTGCTGCACGAAAAATGAGAAATACATGAAAAAACATCATTGTAATCACATTTTTCATGTATTTATCATTTTTGTGTAGCAGGTTCCTTAAAAAGTATGCAACATGGGTCGTCCTTAGATGAGGAATCCAATTCTGGATCCAACGAGTGTTTTCGCTGAAAATTTGAGTAAACCCATCGGAAGATAAGTTGAAAATACAAGTTGACAAATAGGTTTTTCTTTTTCCCTCTAAAATTTGATGATGTAATCTAATCTTGTTTTATTATTTCCACTATTGTTTTATAATTTCCTTAGGATTCCCATTTTATACCTCAAAATTCCCCTAATGCATGTGGTGCTACAAGAAGTTAGAGGAAGCCAAAAGAGCGAGTATCGAAGATAAGGGAAGTCACCAAGGGGCCTGTGACATCAAAGCATTTATGAAGAAAGTCTTTCCACCCTTTCCTATAACCCTGTCATCACTCCTCCATCTCAACCAAAAATAGTTTTCACTCAAACCCCTCACTTTGTCACCTCTGTATATATATATTATTTTTTATTTTTTTGAAAGAAACATAGAGTTCCTTCACTCCATTTCTCCAAGGCCTCACCACCTCCTCATCATCCTACCAGTACCATAATACCTTTTCACTAATATCCCTCATCACCCATGCATATTTAGAGTCCAAACCATGCAAAGAAGAAGCTACTATAGGAAGAAGCATCTTCCTGTAGCAAACCATGTGTAAGCACCAAAAAATAACTCTAATTAATTTTTGATCATCCATGGAGACAAAGAAGACTTGTGACGTGAATCTAAAGGTAGCAATGACACTCCAAGCAATATTCTCCACCAAAAACATATACTTGAAGCCTCAACAAGGTACCTATACACACAACAAATAAATCCAATTAAGAACCTCAAAAATAAAGAATACACACAACAAAAGCTCGAGAACTAATGCAAACTCAATTGATGCCACTCTAATGGTCCATTTCTAGCATGCAAGGTCTTGCAAAAATTCGATAAGGAGGTAAGGCTCGGGTATGGAAATATCTCACCCTCTCCTTATGTATAAGTGACTAAATTAATGAATGCCGAGATGGGGAGCTTCCTTAAGTTGAAGGTGGCCAGTTAACTTGGCCACCCTAGACCAATTGAACTAAAGGTGATTGGTAGAGTCCTCATGCAATGTGGAGCTGTCAATTCAGTTAAAGTACGATCACCAAGAGTTGGTGTTTATTACAAGGGAGAAGAGAATGATAACTCTAAATCGGACCAATAGTCCAAATGAGGAAACATCGTGTGAGGGACAAATCAGCACAACGCTCCAAGCCAAGTCAAAATAACATATAACATACTTGACCATGCTTCCCTTCCCATATTTTTCCATTCAAAGAAAAATTAGAGAGAGGAAAAAGTTTTCAAGCCACCAAGGAGCTTCGAACCTCGACATAGTACTGCTATAGGGCAGTGCTACAAGAATTATTGTATCTACAAAAAAAAAAAACCAAGGAGTTCTATAGGATGACATAGGGGGTATATGCAAGAAACAAAAGGCCCAAGAAGTAAGTTTCCACCTCAGATCATCTGTTTAAGAAGTAAATTTCCACCACCCTCATGTCTCCATCATAATTTGACATAGTTTCTCCTAAAACGCATTCAGTCACTATTTATCAAATTGTGAAATTAAGAGGTTATATGTGAAGAAATAGGGATAAATACATAGAATTTGAGGGATAAGAAACCTTTTGACCCTCTTCTACCATTGAATTGAGCACCAAGGCAATAAAATAAAAAAACATTCCTGCACCTAATCATGGAAAACAAGAAGATAAAGGGGGTGGGTTTAACAAGAGACAACCTTCAGACACCAAAATTATTCATTTTCACCCTCCTATAGTAGGTTTATTTAGGAGACATCAGTGGCTAGGCTTCTTTGAATTTCTCAAGGGATATGATAATGAAGCTTCCTTTGAGTTTGAAATGGCTTTTAATTCACAATTAGATATCGGTGCCACCACTATGGTAAGGGGGTTAGACATTACAATAAGTTATGAAGTGATCAACAAAGTAACCACATTTCCCCTAGGAATAATGTGGAATAGGAAAGACAGGGCCACTCATGCCATTGCAAAGAAAATTTTCTTTAGGGCCAAGGAGAGACCAGTGGAAGATAAGAATGGGGTTAGGAGAGAAAGCTTTCCATACCCATTGGATGAGGTAACTTATAAAATTTTAATATACACCTCCTGTGAGGGGAGATTGATTTATTGTATGGTTACCACTTTACACTATTGAATGAGCTCAGATATAAAGAAAATATTCCTCTTTACCAGAGATTAAATGTACTTACTTCCTCCTTTAGTCCATTAGGAACATGAGCCTAAAAGTCAAAGAAGGGAAGCATCAACACTTAGCCCATCATGGCCTTATTATGATGATAGTGGAGGATGGCATAAGCAACTTAAGAATTCTTTCCCATGGTCCATAGACATGGACAAGGAGGAACTTCTAGGAACACTGAGCATTAATCTTGGCGAAACCCCTGTATCTAGCATTGGGGGTAGAGGCACTAGATTAGAGGAAGAAGAAACAGAGAGTACAATAGAAGAATTAGAGATGGAAATAAATGAAAAAAAAAAGAGTTGGTAGAGGTATAATAAGGATACGATGAGGAATAAATGAAAGAAAAGTTAGAAGAGGAGGCCTTAAGTCCTAAACATACCATTGATCCAAAAGAAACTGAGATATCCCCTTAGCAAACTATTCTGTCACCAAGGAACACTAAGGATGAGGTAGCTGCCACTTTAGCTAACTTGGGAACTCTTGTGAAAGATAAGAGAGAAAAACCAAGGTGAACCTACCTTTAATTTAAAACAAGAAGAAGCATTAGAGTAAAACAAGGAAGACCCCAGAATCCCACAAAAGCTCTAATTACCATTAAGGGGCCCCCAAATAAGAAATAGGATGTAGGGCCAAATGAAGGAAACTTTAATGATGTTACCTCTCTAAAGAAAAAACCTAAGACTACTAAAGACTATGTAATGAGATCCAACACAATAAAATCACCATCCAAGCACCCAAAAGCACCAACACACATTCAAAAATAAGAAAAGGGAGTGCGACAAGAAAACCAGAACATGATATAGGAAACAAAAAAATGTAGAAGGTAAGGATGCACAAATAGAGCAAAAAAATTCACAAATTGAGGGGTAGAGTGGAAAAATTGTAGGAAATGATGTGCAAGAGGGGGTACAAGTTGAATAACAACTACAATAGGTAACAACCTCCCCACATAAATTTGAAAAACAAATAATGGAATTTCAAGAACCTACCCCACAACCTAATTTGAGATCCTATTACAATTTCATTAAGGGAGGGAGATTGATCACTGAGAAATTCATAATCCCCCTCCTTCATGAGCTATAGATAGAAAGAGGGTGCACCCACAGATGGAAGCACATTGCAAAATCAAATAATGTTGAAGATGTGGGGTTGATGGAAGAAAGGCTCATTGAAATCGAGAAAGATCTAGCTAATGTAAGGCTCAGAGAATCTATGGTGAAAGAGAAATTGCAAGCAGTGAAAATAGAGAGTATGAGGCTACAGGGGCAGCTATAGATAAAATACAACCAACTTGCCATTATGGCCAACCTTTGCATGGATTCCATGCAGTACATATAACCTTCAAATTCCTGTCCAGTTTATCTCAAGAAGAAATAGGTACAATTCCAAGTAAGGACCTTACCTCAACATGACTCCCTACCCTTTCGAAACTATGGACAATTCATAGATTTCTTCAAACAGTATAGTGTAGGAGATAGGGCTAGAATGGTTAAATTCTATATTCATAAGCTAATTTTAACTTATATGAACAATTGGGATCCAAATTCAAAGTTGGGTGATATGAAATTAATGGCATTAGCATATTGGGTAACACATGAAGAAGAAAAAGAAAAAGAGATTAAAAGATTCATGGAAAGAGAAGAGACAGAACCTCTAAATTTCAAATCAGAACTAATAAGCCCCAGGGGGATCATTATTAACCCTCAATGGATATGAAATGATGATGTACTGAAACCTATATATATTAAGACGCAAGGATAGGCCATTTCACACTTTGATGATACATCCAGGTTGCTAGGAGAGAAGAGTTTGCAGGCATGCCAGAGGAGATGACATACCTTAATACTTAGCATATAACAAAGGGAATATCACTCTCCTGAAAGAATCAAGAAATCATTAGAACGAGTACCCTTCTACAAATGATCTATGCATAGAATGAAGATACAATGGATAGGCTTGAAGCTCGACCCACCTTTCCTGCTGGAGTTGCATGAAGGGAGAGATCAGATAGGGGAACAAAAGAAGTGGGATGAGGCAGAAAGGAATGCATGATTAGACCAACCAAAAGCCACCCCCTCTGAGCCACCTTGGTATGTTAGGGAGGGCACTAGGGCTCTGAAAGAGATCATCAAGGAGAACTGAGTTTCTGAGAGGATGAGAAACCATTTCAATAGGGGGGTGATGATGAGTCCTATCATTAGGTATATTTTAAGGGATTAAAATTTAATACTTAAACCTATTAAGTTACCTCTCTCTCACATTTATTTACATTTTGGTCCTATTATTCTTAATGGTAAGGGTGAAAGATGTTTGTCATGTATTATTGCCTAATATGATTTAATTGTAGGAAATAAAGCTATTTTTGAGACATTTTCCACCTAAGGGCTTGGAGTAGACAACAAGGAGAGATTTTAGGAGAGTGGTAAACCTCCTTAACTCCCTCAATCAGTCAATATCACACCAAGATATCTCCCAACATCTCAAAGGCAAAGGCATCCAAGAAAAGAGTCAATTATGAGGATTGAAGATCCACTCTTCTCTAGATCAAGGAGACCTTATTCCTACTTTTTAGGGATTTTTTGGTAGCTACCCATTTGTATAAATAAGCATGTGAAATATCTCATTAGGATTCAAACTTTGTATTCATCTAGGTAGCTCTTGAGCTTTTATTTAGTGTTATTTTTTACTGTTATACGATGTATTAGACCTTTTTATGCAATGATAATGAGATTTTTTTTGTTCTATCACTGATTTAGTTTCGTAGGGATTATTCTTTTTGGTTAGGGCCCAATCCATTGGATAATTCCCTCTTATATATCTATATTCTCTTTTTATGTTTCAGTACTTTGTTCCATTTCCTTGCATTCTAGTATCAGCAAAAATCTATCAAAATTGTGCTTGTAGCTTCTCTTTCTCACCTCTCTCATGGGAGCTTGAGGAGAAGGATTTCCAACCACAAATAAAAAATATTTTGTTTATGATATCTTGGAAAGTTATATAGTGCGATTATCATCTTCATAGTTTTCTTACTGTAAGTTAGAAGTTACATTTGTACTTAGATCATATTTTAGCATAGGTTAAGTATGGTTTTCTATTCAACTCATCTTTTCCACTTTAAAAACATGTTAGTTTGTAAATGATCATTGCATGAATATGTGTAGTGGTTTTAGGACTATCTACAACTACAGGAAAATGACCCCTTTCATCATTGTCATCTTGGAATTTATCCTTCATCTCACCAACCTCCAATTCTGCCACCAAAAGCATGTTTTGTGAAACTACCTTTATCACCACCATGAGCAACCCTCCAAGTGAAAAATAATCCTTCCAAGGGTTCTGCGTTTTTCTAGAGGCGTTGATCATCCCTCACTCACTTAGTTCCACCATCTCCCAACCTTTTCCACCTTCTTTCCACTTGTTTCCTCCTTAGATCCTTCCCGACTTATTTCCTATAGCACTTACGGACTTCCTGTAGCACTACTGAAGATCCTGCATCAACTTCATGTAGCAGTGCTATAGGTCAACATTTCCACTCTAATTTTTCTCCTTTTTTCCCTTTTAGCTAATAATAGAATGCATTTGAACCCCATCTCTGAATTAGTTGTCAGATGAGACTCCTAGGCCATCCCAAACTTTCTTCCTTGATAAAAAATTATAATAGGCATTAGTGTTTTATTTCATTTCATAATTTGAATAGAAAAATAGTTTACATGCAAGTACACAATTGAAGTAAGAAGTAGATTGAATTTGGTTTATTCTATGATGAACTGTGTGATTGGAGAATATTTTCTTTATTGCAGATGATTGTATAGCTAGATGAATGATTTCCCATAGCATATTTCCCTTTTCTGCAAATAGGTTAATTGTTTATGATTTTCTTTCACTAGAAATTGAAAGTAGAAGTTTGATAGAAACTCTCTTTGTCTTAGTCTATACGTAATTAACTGCACTTACATTAGCTAACCTCATTTTAATTAAGTAGGAGGAATGAACTAGAAGTACTACTAATCGGAAGGCCTAGTTGAGGGTGGCATGAGTAGAATCCATATGTTCTGTATATAACACTCTCACCTATAAGTTTGTATGAACCCCAGGTTGATAAGTAAATCTAATTAGCCCTTGGGAGTTTCATCTTGGGAGTTTCATCACCCTTGTGCAATACAATGGCTTACCAATGCATGCTCATATACAAGATATGCACATATACGAAAGCCATATTTTGTAAGTGTGCAACTTCTATATATGCACATATATATGGAAGCATGCATATATGAAAGATGACTTTGATATCTATGTGCGTATATATAAGTTGTGCATATATGGAAGCCATATTATATATATGCATACTTCCATATCTATGTGCATATATGAAGACCATCTTCCGTATATGCACACTTACATAGATATGTGCATATACAAAAGCCACACATATAAATAATTCATCTTTATTATATGTGCATATTTTGTATATCCACATATATTTATATATGGAAGCATGAATATATTAAAGATAACTTCAGTATATGCACAAAGTCAATATATGGCTTATGTATATGTGCATCTTCTATAGCATAGATCTAGAAGTGTGCATATAAGGAAGATGAATTCCATATCTAATAATGTGTATATATTAAAGTTGTGCATATATGGAGGTCATCTTCCATATATTCAACATTTCATATATATGTAAATATATATAAGTTTTGCATATAGAAAAATTATCAGTTTCTGTATATATTATATATACATAAGATGACCTTTCCTATATGCATTCTTCCATATATATATATATATATATATATATATGGAAGAATGCATATAGGACTATGGCTTCTGCATATACACACATCCATATCTATGTTATATAATATGTGCATTTACAAAAACCATATATTAAATTTGCACATATATTGAAGCTATCTTCTACATATATGTGTGTGAGTGAGTGTGTGTTTGCATATACAAAATTTACATATGGAAGATGGCATCCGTTTATGCATAACTTCTATATATGCACATATATATATATAGATAGAATTATGCATATGCAGAAGATGACTCCTATATATGCACAACTTCTATATATTCTCATAGATATGGAAGTCATTTTCGGTATTTTCACACTTCCATATGTGTGCACATATATTGAATATTTATTGTATGTGTATAGTTGTATAGGCACACATATGGAAGCTTCCATATATATATATATATATATATATATATATATATATATATATATATATAATATTTCGTATATGCACATAGGATAGTAATAGTGGCATTACAGAAGCCATCTTCTGTATTTGTACACATATACAGAGGTTGTACATATATGGAATTCATCATCCATATATATGGTTGTATATAGTTATTTATACAACTAGAACAATACACTACTATCCCTTTATTCAACATGAAATTTCACTCTTATATTGGGAAAAGCTTTCAATCATTGTTGCAACATGAATTTGACAATTTCCCCAACCCATTTATGACATAGTCATGTTTGGGTGACTCTTAGTTGATTCACACCGATTTTGAGTCGAGCAAAATCATTCAATTTAAGGGTTTTTATCCATACTTGGAGTTCTTACATTCACATGGATAGGGTTCAACATTCAATGTACATTTTGGACCCAATAAAATTTATAAATAGAGGCCATCATGAGTGATTTCAACAAGTTAACCATATATTAGTATTAAGTTGACTAAGAACCTCAAGGATTGAATTTCCCAATTGCACCAATATTTTTTTATCTACTCTTCTTCATGTTATGTTACCTAGTTTCCCACTTCAAAAAACCATTTAATAAGGGCAACAACTATTATTAAAATTTCTTCATAAATAGAGAGAGTTATTAGCTGACCATTGAGAAATATTTTTTTGATATTTTTACAGCAATAATAATACAAAAATATCATTTTATTTCTCTTCAAATTGCTTATTTTTTATTGGAATATATTTTCTTTTAGTTTTTGATCTAACACTTTTCAAAATTAATAACTAGTGACAAATGGTAGCATTGTTTAACTTGTTGTCTTAGTATTGTTTAAGTTGTTGTTTTTTGTGCATTATTATTATTCAGAAACAAAATGTGTCCACTTAGATCCTCACCTCCCACTATAATTTCAACTCACTATTTCTATAAGGAGAGCTAAAACTTCAATATTTTTCTCTACCTCTCTAAATTTCCACTTATTTTATTATTGTGTACCTTATCTTTATTATAAGCCCTTAAAATGAGATATTTTGGTTACTTAATAATAAAATCATTTATTATATATTCCATTACAATATTAATAATTTTAACATTTTGTTTTTATAAATTTATATTTTTTTTAGATTTAATGAAATATGTATGTAGAATTATATATATGAAAATTTCAAACTATTAATATAGAAATATTCAAGTACAATATTTTACTTAAATATAAAAGATTTCGAACATTATATTATAAAATTAAAATTAAACAAATAAACAATACTTTCACATCATACAAAACCATTAAAATCATTATCATATGAATGGAGGCTAATTATTATGTTGTGATCCGTCATATGAGGGTCAGAGTATGCAACTTTTTCTCTTAGATTTTATGTAATATAAATTTAATTTAAACAATGGATTATTGATAGAGGTTAATTGATATGATCTGATCCTTACTATGTAAGTTGGAGCATGTAATTTTTTCCTTCATAAAATATGAGATATTCAAAAAATATAAAATAATGTTTTTTTTAAATATAATTTTATTAATTAATTTTAAAATGTGTTTACTATTTTTAAAAATATACATCAACTTATACTATTTAACAATTCTTTTAATTGTTTTAAAAAAAAATGTTGACTAGTTCTAAAATATTTGTATATTAGTTTTATAATTTTTGTCTTATTTAAATAAAATATTATTTTAAAAATAATTTAGCCTAGAGAGTCATTGAGTTGAGAGGCTTATTCTATAGTCCAGTAAGAGGGCATGAGTTCCTTTAAAATAAAATTGAAAATTATGTTCTTAATAGAAAAATAATGAATATGTTGTAAAGTAATTAGAAGTAAAAAAAATTGTGTGAATGAGATGTTTAAATCTTATACTTTTCAAAAATATTTTAAAAAAGAGATTTAAATAAACTATTTGAAGATCTATGTCAACTAATTTATATGGATATCAACTTTATATATATATACTTCTTTATCTTTACAAATTTTATTTGGTCTTATATATACTTTATTTAGAATTCAAATATATAATTTAAACATTGAAAAATAGCACATTGTATTTTACACTCTAAAAATATTTGCACGTAAAGACATTTAATCTCTCTGAGCTCATATTAGATCTCTACATAAATATATCTATATTGAAAATATTTTTATTTTGTTTAATTATATAAATTTTATAAAATTTTATTTCGAGATTCATTTTATTCCAAAAAAACAATTATTTATTATGTATTAAAAAAAAATCTCAAAAAAAATTATTGTTTATAAAATAATCATTTAAATTATTTTAAATGATAACAATTTTGAACATATTTACTTATTTTAAAGTAATTGTTATCATTAAAATTTTTTTTTTTAATTATTTACATGTTTCTAATTGTATTTGAATTTTTAAATTTGAATTTTTAATTTTTGAAATAATTTTAATTTTATTTTATACAATTTTATAATTAAAGCTAATTTTTTTTAACTTTATTTATAAATACTTTCTTTTATTTCAACTCATGATATTATATCATAAAAAAAAATTATTTTGTAAATTTAAAATAAAAGTATATACTTTCAATAACATTAGTGATTTCAGTTAATAAAAATATACAATTTCAGTAACATTAGTGAATTCAGTTAATAATAATATACACATTGACGTTATTATAAAATAAAGGTATACACTTTTATTTTGTTAAAAATGACCATCAAATCGCATTAATGGTAATGGCTATGTGAGCACTCGTTCCTACAGTTGTAGGAAGTAGTCTGAAATTTCAAATGATTGAATTAGTGACTTTTGTTAAAAATTGCAATGGATACACTACTATATTAGTACTTGGTTAGATTAGACAAAGATATATATAGTTCGTGGACCTAGTTTTATGATCATTTAAGGGTGCGGGCATGGGTATGCGCATAGGAGGTTATAGATATGGGTATAGCTACTGAGAACCGTTGATCTGGGCGTTACAAATTTTCCGCGGCAGGGGAATTGGTCATTCCATCATTCTACATCTGCAAATCATCAAGGCAATTCGGTTGAGCTCCAAATCAGCAAAGCTACTCCATTTCACAAATCCTTATATTGTTCACTCCATTAAATTGTTGTTGCGACAGTGGCCATGGAGTTTCCACAACGATGCCCACTGAGTTGCCGCAGTGGGTCACCATTGCAGCAACACACTAGTTACCGTCGCTGCAACTCAATTGGTTAGTGTTTCTCCATTTGTTCATAAGTAACAATATTTGGTTAGCGTTGCTCCATTTGTTCATAAGTAAACATATTTGGTTAGCGTTGCTTTGTTTGTTCATAAGTAAGAATATTTGCTTAGAGTTTCTCCATTTTTTCATACCAGTGATGGAGCTTTACAAAATACGAAGGGTGATTTCTTGTCATGATTTCTTACCATGGTCGTCTAGCGAGACAAGAGTTGCCTCCCTTTCTTTTTAGAAGAATAACAAAGGCAAATTCGGTCATGCTTATTTGGAAACTAACTGTTATTAGGCAACTCACTATTTTTTTGTGTATTTGTTTTCCAAGTATCTATTATCTAAGATAATTCGTGCTTCCACAACATATATTAACTAAAGTCCCCAAATCCATTTGATTTTTCTCTGGGATGTTGTTCCTGGTATTTTCCGCATAGGTGACCAGCGAGTTGCCGCAACGGTGACTTGTGAGTCGCTGCAACTAGGTCATCATTGAGGCAACTCATTAACTACTGTTGCGTTAACTCACTAGTAACTGTTGCAGCGACTTGTTTGTCACTGTTGTTTGTAATTTGTTGGTGGGGTTCATGAATGGTGGGCTTCCATGAATGTTGGTTTACTCCTTTTCTCCGCATTGGCTTCCTTAAAGTCTACTATAATCTAATGTGTTGGTACAATTGAAAATTTTGATAATGTTATCTCAAGCTGTAGGTCTGAAAATCTATAGCCATAACTAAATTAATAGAAGATCATTTATATTTTTTTGTTAAGCGACCATTGGAATAGTAGTGGTGTTTAGGCTATGATGGAAACAATAATGGATTTAGTGTTGATTTTGGGCTTGTAGTATATTTTCTCTAATACTAAAGATAATTAAAACACTAATAATAAATCAACATTATCTAAAAAAAATTGTTTATCCATAGAAAACTAAAAATCCCTTAAAACCTTATATGAAATCTCCTCCAAAAACTAAAAAATTATATAGCCCTAACAATGAATTAAAAAAATAAAATTGAATAAAGGTTTTAAATAAAGTCTTCAATCTAAATCTTTAAATATGTTGAACCTATGAAAATGATATTAATAATGATAGATGCTTAGTAAATATATCATTATGCACAACAACTGTAATGAAAAGTGAGTCCAAAACATATCCATTAAAGTTGAAATGAAAGAACCATATTGTACACTGACATTATACAAACACTATTTGCAGAGGAATGTACAACCAAACCTTCTGCACCAGTTAACTGCAATGTAGCTTCAACTATTTTTCTTACATCTCTTCAAGATTTGTGGTTTTATTACTAATTGTTACGGTGGCAACAATGCACTTTAATAGTGAGCTGTCGCTATTGTAACAGGGAGCCACCAACGGAGTTGTCACCACTCTTATGTCAATGAATTATGCGATGAATTTAGATAGAAATATTATGAAATATTAAGTCACCTCATTAAACAACAAATTAATGTGAGACATATTACCTAATTAAACAACAAATTAACATGAGGCATATTTGTTAGTGAGAGAAATCAATGTCAATAAGGGTACAATTCCAATTCAAATGTATGATCATCTAAAAAAGTACAAATGTCTAGGTGTTAAACCTAAGTGTGAAAAAGCCAAACACTTTCAACCCCTTATTTTATAACCTAATTAAACAACAAATTAATGTGAAAAATCTTAATTAAACATCAAATTGACATTAGGCATCTTTGTTTGTGAGAGCACTCAATGTCAATAAGGGTACAACTCCAATTCAAATATATGATCAATTAGAAAATTACAAATGCTTAAGTGATCAACCCACTTTTTAGATCAAATTCATTTATTTTTACCTTATAATGAATTAAGAGTAAAAAACATGAAAGGCCATGTATTCTTTTACACCCAATCACTACAAGGAAAAGACCTTCTAGCGAGCGTTTTTTACGAAGCCCTTATAAAAATAGCTTAGATATTTGTATCTAGCGGAGGTCACTAGAGGAGGTTGGTGGGTGGAGGTTGTTGTGGATGTTTTCTTTGCGTTACGTTTCTCATCAAACATCCACCGATTCACTTGATATGTATGTAACTCACCCGTGCATGGTAGAGGCTAAAGAAGCGTTGTAGAGTTATTTTTTAGTACCACGAAGACAACGATGCACTTCACACATACAATGCACCGGTGCATTTGATATAAAGTGCAACTGTGCATACTAACAAATGGCACCCTGAGACACTGTGCTTTCATACAAACCAACATGGTGTGTCTCAGTAATCCAACACATCGTAAAGAAGTGCAGTGCGCCATTGGTAAAACCGTCGAGTGCGTCTCATAATCGAGCACACCGAAAAAGGGGTAATTAAAAAAAAAAATCTGCCATAAAAAAACTTCATTTTTACTTGCTACGGTGTTGTAGAGCTCTCATGAACTGGTGTGAGTTTTTCTTCTCTGAGGTGCCCTACCATCGATGCACCCATTTCTCGCATTGCTTCCATCCATTGCTCACTATCTGGAGTTCGATTTTTCCAAAACGGTGGGAAAATTTGATTTTTAGTATTCCTCGGAAAATATGTCTCCTCGATGACTGTGCAGGTAATCTACTTGTTTCTCACCAACTTAACCTTTTAGCAGATTAATTTCTCAAAATGAGTTAAAATTTACCATTTTTATTTTATTTTTATTTTTTTTAATTTATTTTAATTTTAATTTTTAATATCTTTAATTAAATTATTAATTAATTATTATTTTTTTTTTCAAATTATATTCTATTTATTATTATTATTATTATTATTATTATTTTATATGCAGTGCGTTCGATCTATTTAGCTCGCATCATTCGCGGTGTTGCCTATAAATTTACAGGCTGCACCGTGAATGGTGTTAACGAAAACCACAGCGGGTTCTAGTGTGATACCGAGAAAAAGAGCATCGCTTTAACACTAAAATAGTAAGGTGCGCATCGATTGTCTGCCGCACTGACCATTTACAATTTTTAAAAATAAACTCTATGTACGATTGTATAGTGGTGCGGTCGTTTACTGGAATGAACCGAGAATTATGTATGGTTTTCGAGTGGTGTGTTGTGCTATAACCACTGCCCCGGGGTAGATAGTTTGGTCAATGCACTGCAAAAAATAAAATAAAATAAAATAAAATAAAATAAAAATTGTTTTCACGGTGCGTGAAGTTTTCTCATGCGCACCGTGGTGGTGCGTAATAAACAGATACACATCGATAGTGTTGCATGATATTTTTTGGGCGCATCGAATTTTTTTTTCCGATAAAAGTTATATATATATATATATATATATATATATATATATATATATATATATATTTGTCATTTAATAAAAAAATTTAGGTTTTATGTATGATGGAGGCTGATGTATTTAATATGTGAATCATTGAGCGACGTTGTTAACACTAGAAAATCGTACAACAGAAGACGACTTTAATTAATGTCAAGCCTAAGGTTTACAGGGCAGGAACACATTATGGAATCAAGAAGTATTTAAAAATCTCTTAGGTTTTGAGAAAATCAGATTTGAACTAGTCATAAATGCTCAATTGCGCGCTTTATCCTTCGAGAAGAGTGCCTTCTGCGCGCCTTTGTTCCCGATAAGCATGCATTCCTGGAAATGGCAAAAATTCACTTTCTAGGACCACACCAAGCAAATGACAGTTACTCCTTATATGAAAGTCGCCTAAGGACAGCCACCAGCGCCTCCTTAGACACTATGTGAGCACATAAAGGAATATTTGAGCACACAATGGAATCATACCTCTCCTTTGGGTCACCATCCATCATGTAACAAGGGAGGGAAGGAGGATTTGAAACTCACCTATATAAAGCCACTAAGAGATGAAGAAATGGTGATCACATTTTTATGTTGGCCAAAGTTGCCCAAGAAACACCAACAGTGTGTGACCCGGAGCTGGAGCTAAAGAGGACTCGATCGTTGGCCTGCCAACATCCTAGTCCACCACAGCAGAGAGAGAGAGGGAGATTGCATCAGAGGCAGAGCTTGGAAGGCAACATCCTTGCATCGGGACCTAGAGCCATTGCTTAGGGGCCCTTTGGAAAGTGAGTAAAATTTCTTTTCCATTTCAAACATTTAATAAGAAGAGGCCATTGAGCCATCATTTGCATTGTTATCATTTTGACTCTCTTTATAGCTTCTATATATTTGTGTTTTAGTTTTAGTTTAACAAGAGCATACTGTTTTTTCATTAAATGTTATGATTTTGAGCTCCCCCACTTTATTCCTGTTACCAATAGTTTAAAGAGTGGACCACACTCTTTTGGTTGGTGCAATTTCATACACCCGTGCGACAAATCCACCACAACGAGTTTGGCGACTCCACTAACATGTTCTTTTATGTGGTTGTGCCATCTTTTGCAGGAGACCCTTTGTCTATGCTGGAGTGGAGCTGACAATCCTCTGACCCATTTTACAGTCCGTAGACTCACTGAAGTGACAGACTGAAGAAGGAATTTCCTAACCTGTTTACCTGCAGTATTTTTGCGCGCAGGTTTTCCTCACAGAGATGCATTACGCGCGTTCAGGACTGACCTGCACGTAGGAAGACGCACTTGTCAAGGCTTTTTGCGTGCAAATTGCAGACTGAGATTTTTCTCCCCATATTCTGCATTTTTCTGCTTGTAAGTGTGCTGGGCATCCCCTAATGTATCTGCCAGCACTTGTGTTGATACCCCACAACTTCTGAGAACTCATTTTTTGCTACTTTCTGTAGGCATAGAGTTAGTTTTCATTTAAGTTGGTTTTTTGCAAAAAACTCTTCACATAGTTTAAGTAGGGGGCGAATTAACCATTGATTTTCGAAAAATTTATGTTTTTTGCAAATTCTGGTATGCACACTTAGTTTAACTAGTCCAAGTAAGTGGCCCAAGACCACACATGCATAAGCTAGTGTAGAAATTGTTTAGCTTACATTCAATTTTTGCATTTAGGAAATTGTGAGACTTGGATTGGATCGCCAATTAGAGCAAGTAATCTCTGCTACCTTTGCACCATTTGGTGACCCTAGGAAAGCATATGAACACTCTACATTTGCGATTCTCCATCTCCCTTTAGTTACTCAAATAGATTAACTAGGAAGATTTGGAAGCAGCCCATTATCCGCAAATATTTTCCATTTGAGCAAGGAACAACGTCACATAGTTTAACTAGGGGAATTTTGTAAAGGATCAACGATATCCATATGTTCAAATTATGAGATTTTTCACCATACGATCACACACACTCACCCACTAAGCAAAGAAAGCCACCTAGAACTAACTTAAAACAACTCACTAAATTCTCCCCACAGAGGCCACAAAAGAATTTATAGATTAAATTAGGATCAAGGGGGTAGGCATCCAATAAGCCGCCTTGATCACACTTCACATTAAACATAGAATTTGTGTATTTGGGGAGCTTTAAAATCCACCTATCAGCCCATGGAAAAGAAAACCCAAGCGCGACAGAGACCCAATTCAGAGGGGGTTAGGCTTAGGTGCAGTGCGTGCGGTCTTAGTTGGGGCTACCTGACGTAGATGATACTTGGTACTGTTAGCTAACTACCAAGAAGCCCAAGACTCGAACGCTCACGTGGGATGGTGGTTCTTAGTGGAAAAAAACTAGGGCATCCTTTACCCTATAGGTGATGGTGCAGGAAAGCGCTAGACCCTCTACCCTTACCTTGGTGGATTCTCTTCGGCTGACTAGGGGCGTTGCAAGCTCTTACGGGAATTTGTGCCAGCACTCGTAAGAAATATTCTGAAGGCCCAGTTACTTTTGAGTGTGTGAGGACGTAATAGGTCTTCTAGCATTTTTATTATCACGCGCAAACAAACAAAACCATTTTTTTCTTAATTGATCACATAGATTAAGTTAAAGGGAAAATTCATTTCATTTTCGCTTTGTTTTATGTATGTCACCATAAATTTGTCGTGATCATAGACTCGATCCCAAATTTTTTTTCCAAAACCTAACTTGATCAAAACTCAAACGGTCCCGATGGAACCTCATCTATCCAGGCGTCTTTTGGACCTCCCCCCATTACTGGGAGGGGTTCCAGGTCTTTCGCCATTTAGGCGTCAAAGAAGAAACATTGCCATCGTCGTTGGTTCATCCTTCCTTGGAGAAACCTTAGTTGGGAACCCTAGTTGGTCTCCTAACACCACAC
The DNA here is from genome assembly GCA_034641835.2 of Pinus albicaulis. Classification (NCBI taxonomy): domain Eukaryota; kingdom Viridiplantae; phylum Streptophyta; class Pinopsida; order Pinales; family Pinaceae; genus Pinus; species Pinus albicaulis. The sequence continues at coordinate 33,806,772 of MU968480.1, forward strand.
CACACACTACTCCCCCCTCGTCCCCTAGGGGGCAGAGGAGCGCATCCCATATGGGAAGCCAGTTGAATTCACAACAGGGTACGTCATAGACTAACCCTCGTTATAACCTTAACTTCGTGTCTTCACACGTTGCCATCGTGTCAACTTCCTAGTCACCCTTCTTAGCGGCGTTGAATCTACCCGATTTAACCAAGCTCACAAATGACCCCATCGCACATGACCCCAATTGGCCTCCCATGCCCACGAAGCTCCCTTCGGACATAGCAAAGTTCGAAGGCAAGCAAGTGGAAGACCCAGGTAATCATGTAATGACCTTTCTCCTGTGGTTCGCATCGAATAGCATCATTGACGATACTATTCGATTGAGGGTATTTCAACGCACTCTTATGGGAGTAGTCGCAAAATGGTATGTGGAGAAACCACCTGCTTCACATAGAACCTTTCGTGCCCTCGCTACTGTGTTCCTCACATAATTTCAGTTGCCCATTCACCACGATTTGGGAATGGAATTACTGACTCATTTTAGACAATCCTCCTCCATCCATATCTCAGACAATCTCTATGAATGGAGGCAGCGTCACAGTTTATGCAAAGCTAAAATCGATGACCTGGTGCTTTTAGATTTATTCTTGAAAACTCTGAGGCCGAATATTTCAAAGGATGTGACACAACACAACCCCACATCTGAAGAGGATGCAATTAGTAAATCCCTACAGCTTGAACTGATTTATATGCAATCAGGATACATCTACAATATCCTGCCTAACGCCCTGTGCCTGCAAACTTTTCAAGAATTTACAGGCACGTCTAACTTTGTAGATGGACTAGTTGGGTCAATGACCCAAGGGTACCTAGGCAGCAGTAGTCAAAATCCCGGTTACACACATGGTTCTACCCAGAACATGTCTCAACCCAGATTTCAAAGTCATCATATGCCACAACAAAATTTTACTGATAGGGCGCAAGCGTATCACCAAGGAGGACCTTATCCTCCGGTTGAGGGGACCCAGTACACAGGAAGAAACACTGACAGAAGATCTCTCCCCCAATGGCTAGGTGCAAGCATGGGATGACATTATGCTCAGTCCCAAGCACATGACCCACCTATGCAAACCAATGCACAGGTGAACTTTGTGCAGTCGTCCCAAAATCAACCACACCAGTATGATCAGGAGAACTACCCTCCTAACGTGGTTAAGAAAAAGACAAAAAAAAAAGCCCAAAGGGAACCCTGGACAGGGGGGCAGCAACCAACAGTGCCCACCGCGATCCCAGGCTAGATGTAACTCCAACTCGAGCCAAGCACTGCCCCAAGGCAAGGCAAAAGGCCACCTCTACGAACAAACCATTCTTGTTCAATATGTGGTGAGTGCGGGCACTATACTCACCACTGTCCTAAACTCCCTAAGCTTAAAAAGCTACAGAGTAATCGAGGACAAGGAGGGTCTTCCCAACAAACTGCAGTGATGCAAGAACCTTTCCCCCATCAAGAGACGGTCAGCACTCAACAACAAAACCCAGACGATTCCGGGAAAATCAACCATGAAATTTATGTGACTGGCGAGGAAATGTTTTCCAGACTTGGAATCGCAGCTACGAAACCCCACCAAACACTAATACGTTAGGGGCTAGCACTAGCGCGCCAACTACACCTTTGACCATTCCAAAGGTTCCTATGGAACTATTGCCAAAAATGGTAAAAGGGCCTAATAGGAGAGCAGGTAATTACTCCAAAGTGACCCTTAATTATAGAATTATGGACGATTTAGCCCAATCACCTGCTGCTATGTCCACATTGGAGGTACTGCAGTCGTGCCCCAAGCAACAGAAAGCCCTACTTTCCGCATTAGGCACTATCGACCCTACCGATACGTGCATGATGGATTTTGACTTAGACAAAGCCACCCCTAGGCTTCCCTCTATGGTCGCCTTCCAGATACCTGTATCGATACAGAATATCACTATTCACCGATGTGTTATTGACGAGGGTGCTTCGACATGTATCATGTCAAAGAATGTGTGGCAGAAGTTAGGCTCCCCCGAACTCAAACCTTCCGTCATCACGCTCAGAGCATACGATGGTCATCCCTCAACTCCCGTCGGCCTGTACCAAAATGTACAAGTCTGCTTGGCTAGACAGACGGTCCACATAGACATTGAAGTCTTGGACTCTCACTTGGATTACAACATACTCCTCAGACAGAGTTACATGTATGCCATGTCTGCCATAGCATCCTCTATCTTCCGCATTATGATTTTCCCCCACGAGGATCGAATCATTACAGTAGACCAGCTGACGCCCAATGAAAAGAGTCCCCTAACCAACACGGATGTAATTCTACCCTATGTAGATACAGCCACAAATGGTCTTTCACGATATCAAGAATATGACCCTGGCCAATTCAAACCGTCATCCGTCTTAGGGTCAGTCCTAGGAGATCCTCCCATTATCCCTGAGGTATCGCCCGATTCCACATGGGCCTCAATGTGCATGATGTCCACATCAAACACCGAGATTAGTCAGGACATGAACTCAAGAAATAACGACACCGAGGCATCCGCCATGGCAGCCTCTCTAGCCTACGCCGCCTCCTAAACCCCTTTCCTCTACTCTCCATCTGGCTTCATCTCCCAGTAGGTTTTGGCAACACTGGTGTTACCCAACATATCGTTGGCATTCCCAGTTTGGTACCTTGTTCCCCCTTTCGGAAAAGGAGCCACCAACGCTATTGCCATCGGGTTAAAGCCCCTCAGTCTCAAGGAGCCCCAACCTACTAGAGAAAAGGTCGAAACTGCCCCCGCAAAGGAAGTTCCCATTGCAAAACCGGTAATCATGACCAAGAAAACCACAAAAAAAAGGAAAGAAGGTGGTGACCCCTGCCATTCAAAGGGAATCACCAGTTTGCACCATATACAATGTTGTAGGCCACCCTACCCACATATGTCTGTAGCTGGACGATTTAAAACCACTCCTCGGCTCCGAAACAGACATCTTGATGCCACGTTCCCGTAAAATGGAACCTACCACCAAAGGTAAAGGTAAAGCACTACATACCAATCACGCATGTGCTATCTACAACATCTATGGGCACTATACCTATCGTTTCCTAGAGATCCCGCGATATAGGGATGCATTACACACCATCGAGTGATCCTATCAAGAGGATCCCCCCACCCAGGCATCCGGAAATGAACCTCGTGTCATCTTGTACATGCAAGAGGAATGACACTCACCAGAAAGACAACCATTTGTCTCTCCTCCCTCTAAGCCACCATACACCAACCAGGGACAGGGGAACCTGGTTGCCTTGTCCTCTTGAGTTATCTGGCGCATCGATTACTGTAGACAGCTGGGTCAGGTCTTTGACCTATGGTCGCCTAGGCAGAAGTAATCTGTATTCGGGGAGATCCTGGATAGGGGGCAGTAACTAGCAACACCCCCTATGATATCATTCTAGGGGCAACCCCTACTGGAATTAAATCTAGGAGCCAAGTAACAACTCCCAAGAGGCGATGCCACACATTCGCACTCTCGAAAAAATATTTTTCAGCGCCAGAAGGTATGCCCTCTCTCATCTTCCTTTTTAAAGCCCATGACTTTCAATATTATTTTGATAAAGAATATTATTTCACTTTAGGTAGTTGTTTTTGCAGGAAGAACCCGCAAACCGTTCACAACACCATTCACTGAAAGTTCTAGAGTAGGTATCATTATACCCTCAGCATGATAGAGTCCCAGAAAACTTCGTATATCCTGACATCATTTCTCCATCAGAAATAAACCATAGGATCCTCATACCCGACCATGTTTATCATCACCTCACCTTGCATATGATAAACGTCTGTGTTGGTCGGTAGAGCCTCCCCTCCATGGCACTTGTCACCCAAAGTAGACCATAGATCACACCACAAGTGACACCATGGCCATACCATTTTAGTCTGAGAAGCACCTCATGCCCATCCATATATCATGCATAACGTCAAGTTTTCCATTCAAACTCAAAACCCCCTTCCCGGATGACTAGGTTGTACAAGAAGATTGAAAGCGCACCTCCGCGCATCGCATTTGGCCCACCATACCTCCATCAACATAATCCCATCTGTGACATTTTCTGCTTCATCAACCCCGCACATGAGACCAACCAATGGGACCCCTACCCCCAGAAAAACACCGTCCTCACACCTTCAGTGAGCGACACCCTTTTCAAGTTTTGGGGTGCCCGTCTATGTGTTTTATAAAAACAAAACCTCATTATTTTATTCTTTTGGTAAGTGTAGAAAGAACAAAAATGATGCCCTTCACCACTTCTTCCTCATATGTCACCTTTTCTCCCATGGCAGCAATCCCTCATTCCCCTTGGTCGAAGTATTTTACCCCCATGCATGCACCATCACGACATTCTTAGCCGGTTCACACCCACCCTGGAAATCCCACCAACTCTAGGGATTTTCCCTTCAGAAATAACTATGACTGCCACCAAGCTGCTAAAGTATACTTCGACCTCGGGCCACTGAATCCCCATCATCCATTTTTAGTCACCTCTCACCAACATGCCTATGTTAAACTCATCACACCTAGGTCACCGACCCCTCAGGTCGGTGACCCTTGGTTCAGTTAAGGCTTCCTTTTTGTCGACCTCGACACCTCTTTTTCGAAAAGGAAGTGGTACCTTTGATCACCCCTCCCCATGCAAAGGGGTATCCTTGGGTGGCACTATGGGAGACATCATTATCCAGAGATGTCATTGATCCTCCTGACATTCGACTACAGAAAAAGTGTTCATGTCATGATGGTATCGTACCTTATAGCCATTTCACTTTGATCAGATCCGTCGAAGACTCGTGCCCCCATAAGCATCTCTAACAACAATGCTTACACGGGAAGGTCCCAACCAGTACATATGCGTACATTGCACAGTGATATGCCATACCAATATTACGCATATGGGTACCACTTTCCACCTATCGTCAAAGAAAAAAATGCCCCTGAGAGCGTTAGTAGTCGTCGTCAATAACCACTAGCATCACTACTACAGTAGTGGCACAAAAATCACATGTATCTGTGAATCTTGTTTAACTAGACATAACATCACGAGCATGGGACATGCCCGCCTCGTTGAAATTTTGTATATATGTTGTATATTTTGTTTGCTTGCAGGGGGTCCCTTAGGCCATGGTTATCTCGGAAACGGTGCAAGGTGTTGACAATTCCAAAATTCACGCAGGCCTCTCTCTCTCTATCTCTCTCTCTCTCTCTCTCTCTCTCTGCGTACAATATAGAAAATAAACTATAATGTTTTTCGGCTATACAATTCTTCCTAGACCTCACACATTAGGGGGAAACTATTAACACTGGAAAATTGTACAGCAGAAGACGACATTAATTAATGTCAAGCCTAAGGGTTTACAGGGCAGGAACACATTATGGAATCAAGAAGTATTTAAAAATATCTAAGGTTTTGAGAAAATCAAATTTGAACTAGTCATAAATGTTGAACTATGTGTTTTATCCTTCGAGAAGAGCACCTTTTGCGTGCCTTTTTTCCCAATAAGCACACATTCCTGGAAATGGAAAAAAGTCGCTTTCTGGGACCACACCAAGCAAAGGAGAGTTACTCCTTATATGAAAGCCACCTAAGGACAACCACTAGTGCCTCCTTAGACACTATGTGAGCGCACAAAGGAATATTTGAGCACACAATCGAATCATACCTCTCCTCTGGGTCACCATCCATCATGTACCAAGGGAGGGAAGGAGGATTTTAAACTCACCTATATAAAGCCACTAAGAGATGAAGAAATGGTGATCACATTATTATTCTGGCCAAAGTTGCCCAAGAAACACCAGCAGTGTGTGACCCAGAGCTGGAGCTAAAGAGGACTCAATCGTTGGCCACCCAACATCCTAGTCCACCATAGCAAAGAGAGAGAGAGGGAGACTACATCATAGGCAGAGCTTGGAAGGAAACATCCTTGCATCGGGACCTAGAGTCATTGCCTAGGGGTCCTTTGGCAAGTGGGTAAAATTTCTTCTCCATTTCAAATGTTTAATAAGAAGAGGCTATCGAGCCATCGTTTGCATTATTATCATTTTGACTCTCTTTATAGCTTTTTTATATTTGTGTTTTAGTTTTAGTTTAACCAGAGCATACTTTAGCATACTATTTTTTCATTAAATGTTATGCTTTTGAGCTCCCCAAATTTTTGTCTATTACCAATAGTTTAAAGAGTAGACCACACTCTTTTAGCTGGTGCAATTTCGTACACCCGTGTGACAAATCCACCACAACAGAAATCAATGAAGAGAGGAAAGGAAATAACAAGATCATATGTAGGACAATTATAACATTGTACAACTATGGGAGGCAAGGGAGAGGGAAAGAATTTTTTACACTCGCCCTATTCATTAGGGGAATTTTGAGGTCTAAAATGGGCCTCCTAAGGAAATTATAAAATAATAGTGGAAAAAATCAAATAAGATTTGATGACATCATCAAATTTTAGAGGGAAAAATGAAAAAAACTACTTTTTCAACTCATATTTTCAACTTATCTCCCAAATTTTTTACTCAAATTTTGAGCGGGAGTACTCGTTGGATGCGAAATTTAATTCCTCATACCCATGTTGCATACTTTCGATGGGTCCTACTACACGAAAAATGAGAAATACATTAAAAACGTGATTGTAATCACGTTTTTTTATGTATTTCTCATTTTTCATGTAGCAGGGTTCATCGAAAGTATGCAACATGGGTACTCCTTGGATGAGGAATTAAATTTTGCATCCAACGAGTACTCCCACTCGAAATTTGAGTAAAAATTTTGGGAGATAAGTTGAAAATACGAGTTGAAAAACTAGTTTTATTATTTTATTATTTTTTAATATTTTTATCCTTTTATTTAAAAAATGGTAAATCATCCCTCATGGTTGACATCATCAACTTGAATCATATTGGTTGTTATAAAGTTTATTTTTGTTGTACATTTTTCTTAGGAGGCCCATTTTAGACCTCAAAATTTCCCTAATGACGACACCCACTTAGTTGATCTCAAGTGAGGTAGGCTTCCTTAAGTTCTATGAGGAGGCTACATCCCTGAAGGGGCACAATGGGTTATTAGGAAAGTTGATATACAGGTGGGATGCCAACTGACAATATTTCTGGGTCGTTCCTTGCCAGTGGTACAAGCCCACTGAGGAGGACGTTTATTTTATTACTAGCCTAAATAGGAGAGGGCAGGATTTTCCCCAGTTCCCAGATGTCCTCGTCGGCTATGCTGCAGGGAGTCAGTTGGCGTACTCCCAGATATAAATTAGGGAATATATACTTTCTCTCGTATATTTTCAGGTGTCTGGTGGTAATTTACGCATTACTTCGTTTGGTCCAGAGGAGGTGAGGTGCCTCTCACTACTACTGACGAACATTGCACACTATACTAGTGACGAGTAGTGCATTAGTTGCCCTCTTTTATTTTATGTTGATTCTTTATTCCAGACGCCACGAATTCTGAGATGGTTTGCCATTTTTTTGTTGCAATTTTGTATAGCATTAGATAGATGACGTTCTTAGGCATGTGGGAAGTTGACCTTCCCTTTTTCTTCAGTGTTGTTTTGTATATTTTTTGAGAGGTTTCTGGAGACGAGGCCTAATTTTTTCCACCAACCTCGCTGGCTGATGTTACATGTACGGATGTAGATTTGGGGCCAGGTGATGCCCAAGAAGGGCCTGTTCGACTATCCGGCCAGGATATCTAGTGATGCACTGGAGATGCTAGCTAGTGTTGATGATCAAATGTTCGTGACGGTGTCATGTCCATATGCGGGTTTAGATTGACGAGGGTGTACCAACATCCTCTTCACACACGATGAGCCATCGGATGCTAGAGGTAATATTAGTGTTTTCTTTAAATTGATATAGTTTCATTTTATTATTTTGATTAATTATAATAAAATTTATTCTAACACGTTCTTTAACTTGTTTTATTCAATTTTTTAATGACACTATTTAATTATTGTTGTGTACTATGTATTTTGTATATATTGGCACATTTTTTGGGGAAATGATTTGACCCCCACTAGATGATGCTCTAGAGCATGACAAGAATATGGTGGAGGCTATAGATCAGGGTGACAGACCTCCTCGGGTGCAGATACCCACGGGCATGTGGCGTAGGGCGGACATCCAATTCAGGATGGAGTTGGGTGACCGATTGTGTCGACTCCTATTCTATAAGTGAGTCTGCCTTGCAATGATCAGAGAGATCATGGCTGATTATATGCTCACAGATCTCTAGAGGGACATGCCTCACGATACGATGAGCCTTATGCATCATATCGTCAGAGATTCCAGGCTACTGGTGGCTAGGAGGGATAGGCGACATGGAGATGACCGACACTGCAGCTCATCGGATGATCATGATCACGAGGGGAGTGATAATTCTATTACTCCACCTCCTCCTAATTCACCTCCCGCTGGAGATGAGTAGCCAACATCTAGTCTTCTGAGTAGGCACCATCTCAGCAGCCACGTACTCCTGAGCAGACACCATCAACTAAGCATGCACTTGATCCTGAATAAGCACGTCCATCTGAGCAAGCGCGATCCACTGAGCGGGCTACACCATCTCATCATCATGCACCTCCTGAGTAGACACCATTTTATCAGTAGGCATCTCCTGAGAATGCATGTCCATTTGATCAAAAGGCACCATCGACTGAGTAGGCACCTTTGGTTGAGCAGGGACATCCACTAGGCATGAGGCACCAATGATTAAGCAGGCATTGAGTACTAGTTATAATATTGATGTAGTACCACCAGATATTTGACATTTATATTAAATTCTATTATAGTTGTATATTTTTGACATTATATAGTTATATATATATGGTGCATGTATTTTATGTTCATGTTGATGTATTTAATTTACATGTTGGTGTTCATCATGATGTGTATATTGTTAGGTCATGTTAGATATGTTGATTTAATGTTCTTGAAGATAGATGTGTATGTGATAGTAGTTATTTGACATGAGATGTATATTTGATGTTTGTGTTGAGTTGATGTTATACAATGCTTTTGATTTGTTTTTTTTTTTTTTCTAAGTTAAGCTATTTCTATTATATCATATTGAAAAAAAAGTTACAAGTCTCTTCCTGTGGACTGAATAAGTCCAATTCACAGGGAAGTTTCAAGATTCTTGGATTGCCCCTGTCGGGGAAACCAGTCCTTGGAAGCCAGAAAGTGCCTGCTTCCCATGGCGGGAAACCAACAGTTATGGTTTTCAAAATTAAACACAAAACCCATGAAAGACAATTCTTACACAAGAACAAGCTGATGGAACAGAAAAAACCCGGTCTATTGAGAGCCTGTATTTTATCACTGGAGTTGGGTGCTTCTTCCACAATTCTGCAAACATAACCCGCATCCTCCTTCTCCTTGTGTGGTGCGTGGTCAATGAGCTGGAGACATGGCAAGGCTGGAGTGTCAGGAGTGCCCACAGAGACTTCATGCTTGGGATGTTCTGAATTGCCTGAGCCGCTGCTGCTGCTATCGCCAATGGAGTCGCTGGAGTCTTTCCTTCCACTGGAGGCACTCTACACAGGAAGGGCCTTCATCTTGCAAGGAATGAAGGTGGGTTTAGGAGAAATGGTGGACTTACGAGGACGTTGTTTGCTACGGGAGGGGGGTGGGAGAGAATCAGAGGTAGGAATCTAGAGCGAAAGCTGAACATTCAGGTTGACAGTGAGGGAGCTATCGGGCTCGTTCCAGCCAAAAGAGAGGTTCAAGTCATGTCCAAGGGAGAATGACTGAGGAGGATAGGAGGCTTGGCTACATCCACCATCTCTCCTACACCTCATACGATGGTGTCGAAGCATGATGGTCTAGGGAGCTGAGTCGTCAGAATAGTGTGGGGCCGAAGCAGGCTTCGGAGGTGAGAAATTGCCAGAGCAAGGAAGAACTAGGGGCGAGTAGGGGAGAGGCACCAGAGGCGGAGAGACGAAGATGGCCAAATGCACAAAGAACCAGTGGGAGGGCCGAAGTGAATTGGAGAGAGCTGAGGTGACAGAATTAATAGCCATGGCGAGCAGAGTAATGGTGAGAGGGAGTAGGTACGTCGTGGTAAGGGTGGCGGAGGGTGAATTAATGGTGCCCTCATGCCATCAATAAACACAGGGCTGCATTCCTAGGTTGGTCACGTGCAGCCGACATGTGGCATCCCACATCGCCGCTCCGTGTCCTTCTTCAACATCGACGAACACCCGCATCTGGGGAATGCTTTTATTTTGTTAGATGATCATGATCACGATGATTAGATGATGTTAGCGAATTTGAATGTGTATTTTAGAATATGATGTTTGTATGATGGCTATCATGATCGTGGTATTTATTTTTAATATTAAATCATGATATTTATTAAATATTATGTATTGGTAATTGTAAAATTGTGTAATTTTAATTGTAATTATAATTGAAATTTTAATTGGAATTGTATGTAAAATTGTAAAATTGTAATTGTAATTGTATGTATTGTCATGATTCAATTTTATTAAAATTGTAAAATTTGTAAAATTGTAATTGTGATTATATGTATCATGATTGTAATTGTAATTGTATGTAAAATTGTAATTGTAATTGTATGTAAAATGTTTGTAAAGTTGGAATTGTAATTGTAATTGTATTATGAAATTATGAAATTGTAATTGTAATTGTATGTAAAATTGTAAAATTGTACTTGTACTTGTATGTAAAATATTTGTAAAATTGTAATTGTAATTGTATGTACTGTCATGATTCAATTTTATTAAAATTGCAAAATTTGTATGAATATAAATAATTGTAAAATAATAAATCTAGGATGATATGAATTTTTATAACATAATGAAGTTTAGAAAATAATGCAAAATAAATTCATGTTTATAATTTTCATTATTTTATTATGATCTTACATACCAAAAATAATAGTATACATTAATACATTTTGTTAAATTTTGAAGATATCATTCACACACACACACACACACAGATATATATACAGGGTGCATTTATTTAAGTAATGATATAGTGAAAAACCATTTAAAGAAATCAAGTAGTTGTATTATTTTAGGAATTGACATAAAAAAAAGAACTTGATACAGTGCATTTCTTTCTAGACCAACATACTTGCAAATTATCAAGTGATATGATTTTAACATTAACATAATGCAAACCAATTAATTCAGAATACATATTATAATGTTTGGAAAAAAAGAGTCTTAATTATTAGGTTACCTTATCTTCTTTATAAAAACCAATATTAAATAGTATAAATGATGAAATAACACATGTACCACATCACTCGTTGTTCTCATGATCACTCTCATTATGTTTAAAATCTCTTGTAATCATAACACTATTGTTGTCAAAAATGTGTTTTCATCTAGGGTCATGTCTCAATACGAACCACCGATCCCTATCCAACACATAAAAAACACTTGGTTGCAGTGTTTGGGGAAAACATAAGGCTCCTTAACTTCATCCCATATCTTTCTAGTGCTGATACATATCATCCTACTATCATGATCTTCCTTTACATTATTCCGATCAAAGGTTTCCCACCACTTGCACCTAAAAATAACACATTGGAAAGAAGATAAGTCCACTTCAATGATATCTTGTATCTTTCCAATGCAACCTAACATCCCTCATACTAGGTTTTGATCACGGTGGCTAGCTTGAATAGATTGATCGAACTCAACTTCCACTCCATAGTCTTGTGTCATGATTCCATCATCAACATTTTCTATATGAAAATGGTGTCCATATGCCCACATAGATTGGAACAAATGCACATATAAAAAAGTTAAAAAATCATAGTGTCATGTGTCTAATAATCCAACTGTTAAATTATAGAATATAGGTGTTACATTTAAAAGGTGCATTATTATGTTTAAAATGTACATAAATAGGTTATTACCAAGTTATTGCACCCAATCCCTACATTTAGCGCATCCTCTTTAGCACACGGGTAACGACCGGTTGCACCATATTTCTCTGTGAATTAGTCAGCAACCCAAATGTTGGGGCATATAATTGGCATATTTTTGCTTAAATGATAAGGATAAGGCACACTTATACTATTCAACTGTCTAAATTTTTTCCTGTCACTATCCCATTTCATCCTCTTTTGTTCATACAATGCGACCCATGGTTGTGTCACTTCAGAATTGTAAAGAACAAATGTATTGATTGCTTCAATTTCATCATTCGTTGATGAAATAAAATTGACCTATAGTACATAAGAGATCAAAATATACATTATATCGAAGTTGAACGTGAATATTACTTTGTGTAAATTTGAAAAATTATAACTCGCTTACTCTTTATCAAGCGCCTTTTTCCATTCGTTTGGAGAAGTTCACATTCTCTTTTGTCTTCATCCTCCCAAATCACCACACTTGGTGTGTTTTCAATCTTCTTGATGTACTCATTGGCATAATAGAAAGACTCATACCATATGTAGCCTTATGACATAGACCCCTCGAGTTTTTCCCTTTGTCAAACAAAACCTTTAAATTTCTTCATGTACCTCTCTAAGAATAACATCCAATGACAAGAAACCACCCCAAATAATTCAACCTCATTACTAGGTGGATTAGAAGATGAACTTGCAAGTCCATGAAAATCATCAGTAGTTCCTTCTCAAACATACACAAAATCTCAACTATCTCTTGATGCCACCATGGAATGATAGCCACATGAATCTCCTTTGACATGATCCAACGTACAAATGTAGATAATTTAGATATGGCACGTCCTAGGTCTTGGGGGAAGTCATGTTTCACACACCCACGCATGAAAAAAGGATAATGATACTGAAAATTTCTAAACACATGCAATAATATACAAAATTAGTTATGTTTTATGATCCCATGGGATAAAATTTATTAATATAAAAAATAATAAAATCGTGCTTATGAAATTATACGTAATCTTAGAATATTCAAGTGGTCATGTGATTCTAACCCTGAAAATGGTCTTCCATGGTGAAATAGTGTCGTAGTGAAGACCCATATGAAGATGCCACCCTCACACCCATTATAGCTTCCTTTGCCAAAGAAAGATTATATTTTTAAAAAATCCATGGGACATCACCTTCTTTGAAATACCAATTAGAGGAACCAGCCTATGATCTTGTACTTTCTAATTGTCTTGGCCAATGTTTCTTTTTAGTTTTTGAAGTAATAAGATATTTCCCAATAGCCAATGTTTCACATTGTTTCGATGATATATGCCTAAATAAAGAAGATGAAACAATTTTAAATATATGCATGGGATCTAATAAGTGGGTAATCTTAAGATGGTCCCAATATGGGAGGTTATAAAAGATAGATTTCCTTTTCATCCCAATGGGATATTTCTCAACATAGGTATCGAAGAATTTTGGATCATCGAGTAGGAGCCCATTTGAATCGAAAATTTCTATGAAATCATTATCCTTCTCTCTCACATATGCTCTAAGCCATTTAGCTGGTGTTGTTATTGTAGGCCTTTGGGTTCTCTCTCATTTACCATTGAAAGTGGATGTTGCTCTTCTGTAAGGGTGTTCTTCTGGGAGGAATACTTTGGACCACCTAGATTTCAGAGAAGGTCCACAACATTTACATCCATAATACCTTTTTGTTACAGTACTTACAAAATTATTGTATACAATATGCATGGAACGTTAGAGAATATCGTGAAGATCAGAACAATTAAAATGAATTAAATAATTAATATGCGAAAGAATATTGTTACGTATATAAACAAATCAATAAACATGTAATTTACCAGAGAAAACTCCTAAGCCTGGACAATCATGAGTCATGTAAGAACATATTCCATACAACACAAAACTCCTCCCTGGTGTGATGGGCCTTGATACATCATATACATTTATTCCATCCGATAATTCCTTCAATTCATCTACCAGTGGTTGTAAGTAGACATCGATATTAATCACTTGTCTTCTACCAGGGACTATGAGATCCAACATAAGATGTTCATTCTTCATGCATAACCATGGGGGGATATTGTTATTGATAACTATTATAAGCCAAACAGAATAGTTGGCGTTCTGGAGGGAATATTGGTTGACTCCATCCATGGCAATATTGAGTCTTAGACTTCGTACTTCATCCTTGAGTTTTTTAGGCCATGTATCATCTATATGATTCATGGCTATTGAATCTATTCAGATTCACATAACTCCAAACTCACTTTTGTGTGAGGAATGCCATCCCTGCAACATAGCTAATTCTTTGCAATGAAAGAGCCTTTGAATCTTTGGGATTATAGGCATGTGCCTCAATATATTAAAAGGAGGACCACGTGATTTTCCCTTCTTTTTTGTTTTATCATACCTGTCATGCCCACATTTCGGACATATCTCTTTGTCTGAATATTCTCCTCTATATAGAATACAATCATTTGGACATGCATAATATCATATGTACTCAACGCCCAACATTTTAAACAATTTCTTGCCTCTTCGCAGCTACCGGGTAAGACATTATCACTCGGAAGAACCTTATCTTTCAATAAACTATAGTTGGTCATGGAAAATATTAGATGTACAACACCAATAATTATTAACGTTCATAAAATTGACCATTTTTAATGTTGATTGTGTGGCAATATTTTTAAAAATATAAGGTTCATGATGGTCAGTTACCTCAAAATTTCTGAGAAACATGCATTCGACAAGACAAACTTTGCTTTCAAGTTGTACAGTAACATCGTTGTCCCCAACTCGGTAGACTTTGAATGACCACTAGGTCCAAAGAGAGGGGTGGTGGAAGAAAATTTAAGGCTTTAGAAAAAGGTATCAATGATATGAGCATCATCCCCTAGCTGACCATCATTTTCTGCATCTAGCAACATTGTCTCCATGTCAGTCGTATCCCTTAATTAATCATCCATACCAACCTCTATTTGATTGCCTCCATTGCCAGCTTGTGAAGAACTACTATTGATGTAGACATTCCTAATTGGTGAGTCTAGACGTAGTGGGAATTGAATAGGTGGTTGATTCAACCATTCTTGGTATCGTTCCTCTCTGAGTTTTTCTCTTAATTCGTACTTCTCTCAATTTTAAATTGCCGTGGGGTGAAATGGAAGATGGTAGGTAGGTTTCTCATCATCATTAGAATCCTAATAATTTCAAAAAATATATTTGAACATTATTAGTTCAAAATTGATGATATCAATTAGTAAGCACGTCAATGCATGATTAATTGGTTTGATGTTGAAATAATTACATTATACCAAACAATTATTACCATCATTGTCCCAGGATTGTGGCTAGAAGATTGCATGTTACAATTGGCAGGGTGAAGCGACTGTCCATTTTCATCTACGAACTGTGCCTTACAGTATGTTGCTCCTAATAAGAGCTTCCAACTTTTTGGAACTGTTTGAATATTTTGTGCATTGAACTCAATTATGAATCTGCATGAAACTGCAAACTTGTATACATTAATTTTATTTATCTCATTGACATGGATAAAAAAAATATTCAATTAGATAATGAAAATATAAATAAAATCTGAAGTAATTACATCTGGAGATGGATAAGGAGAACTCCGCGATGGACTTTGAGAAATATTACGGAACGAGCTGGATTTTGAAGAATTGTCCATTTGATATAATTATGATATTTTCTCCCTGCATTTGAGAAAAATCAACAATAAATTTTGGTTACATACCTAAAAGTCATTTCAGTACCTTAAAAGAGGAGTTATTGTTATTGGTGCTAATGTATTGTTAACCGCACCGGGGCGGTTTTATTATCGGACGCATCGATGTTGTTAGTTAACAAACACAACGAATATCGGGAAAAAAAAACATAACTTTATTTTTTTGAAGTGAAAAAAACCGGTAAACTGAAAATGAGCAGCAAATGATTTTTAGAAATCTATTTTCATAAAAAAGTTTCTTAAATAGTAAAAACTATTCATTATTTCATTATTTAAAAAAAAAACAAAAATTAGGGAGAGATTTGCACGAGAGACATACCTAGAGCAAGAGAGCAGGAGAGAAATGTGGAGCAACAAAATACTTTCGAACAACAACACTATTTAGAGAATCATAATTTGAAACATTTGGTGATTCACACAAAAACCCTGTAGTATAGTAAAATTGTTAAATTTTACTGTGATGACTATTTCTTTAATAGTTTTTGTTAGATTTAATACATGCATAGTAAAATTTTTAAATTTTATCATGTATTTTACTAAAAAAGTCATTTACAATCTCTATTCCTATTTAAATTTAATTAAAATTTAGAAAGAAAAAAAAAACAAAAAAAATCATTCTTACGTTAAATCCCTACTTCTTGTTTATGTTGCTTCACAATTAGGGCTTTTAATTTTAGATTTATATGGTTTTTATTACTATATATATAGGCTTGTGACATCTAAATCGAGGGACCACTTACAGTGTGGGATCCTGATCCTTGTGGGCCCTTGCACGGTTTTTAAAAAAACAACTTTTGTTAATCGGTGTGCACTGTTTAAAATAGTGCACCGGTGTGCAATGGTAGTACACCGCACCAGGCACGTATTGACAAAAAACATTGTTTGATAAAAACATGTTTTTATTAATTTATGTTAATGTTAATCAGTGCTCTGGTATTAATATAACGCACTCGGTCTCCTATTGACAAAGAGCACCATACATTGTTTCTACTGCATTGGTGGTGCGTTTATAAGAACCTACTGTGTCATTTTCGATGCGTAAGTTGTGAAAGTCACATCAGACATTTAATTTACATAGATACATCATTTTCTTTCTTTTTTTTTACTTGAAAAGTATGTGATTTATTTAAAAAATATATTAATGAATGGTACAAGTTTTCTACTGATAAATAAATGGATGTCAAAAGCTCAAGTAAAAAAAATACTAATAGCACATCCAGAAAAAAAAAAGGCAAGTTATTTGTAAATTCTTTAAAAAATTTATTATTTTTCAACTAATAATGCATAAGTTTAACTAATATGTATTGTTTAGTGTGTATCATGTAGAGCCAAAAAATGCTGAAGCTCAATAAGATTCCTTTTTATATAAGACGAGAAGAGCACAAAATCTTGATGGAAAAATTGCAGAAGGAAGAATCGGGTGAATGAAAAAATACTATCGATCCAATATTAGTTTTTTTTTTGAGTTTTCATTAATGATATACTTAAAATTATTAGATAACATATTTCAAACAATCTATTAATTCAGATATGTTTAATGTTCTATAGGGACCAACAACGAAGAAAAATAATGTTGTTATAAGAGAAGAAAAGAAAATAGAACAAGAAAATGAAAATGAATTTCTCCTTAGCTCATCTCGAGTGGTGTTTTAGGTTAACGAAAGCAAGAAATTTTTTTACAAAACTTGGAGGGATCTAATGAAATGAATGTATAGACGTTCTTTATACTTAGAATACAAAAATCAATCTAATGATTCTAAGAACCAAATTTTATTTAAAATACAAGAAGAGTTTCCAGAGAATTGGTCAATGAGACATGTCAGACTTTTAATAGAAAAAATGCACAACAAAAAAAAGAAAGATTGAAAAACTAATATTCCTTTAAATGTTTCTCTAGATTTATATGTATATAGAATACAAAGAAAACTTTTATAAATATCACTTATGTTATATTTAGTTTTCATATATCAATATAAAAATTAAAAAGTTTATTGTCATGTTACTTTTTAAGGAAGTTTATGAAAATCTCAAAGGATGAATGGGCTAATATCAGAAATATGCCAGTAAGAATGTCTAAAAAGGTGTACAAGGAGATGGTCAAATAAATGGACATAATTGCATCGCACGAGGAGCCATCTCACAAAAAACGTGCTTCAAATGTAATATGTAATCATTGAATTCTCCGATTAGGTACTGTTAGGCTCCTATAATAATAGGATTCATAATTTTTGAATTGACTTTGATTAGTCTTGTAATATGTACATACCTTGCTTTCTGCAAGTTTTTTTCCCATATTTTAAAACAACAAAAAATGAAAAGAGGGTAAAAGTCCTAAAATAAATATCAAAGGACTTGAAAATAAAATATCAAAAAGAATAAAAAATGAACCCCAAAAAAAATAAGAGATAAGAATAAGACATCAAAGTGAGCAAGTCAAAATGCCACTACTATTTAATTTCACTGCAAAAATAATTATTATGTGCAGATTGTTCAAAATGCCATAATCCATGATGACTTAAACAGTTTAATCTTAATTTTTCATGCTTTAAATTTCATGTTTTAGATAGAAAATAAAGATATGTCAAACTGTTTAAACTTGGTAAATCAGTAGATAGTCAGAGAATAAATGAGGAGCTCAACAGTTTAATCTAAGCCCTTAGATGAAATAAGGTTAGAACAAGATAGTTTGTGCTTTAAAAGAAAAATGGATTTAGGGTTGCAAGCTCAAATTCACCCATCCAAATGAAGTAAAAAATGTTATAATAATGATGGGTAGGTATAAAGGAGTTGCTCAAGGCATGTAATAAAACATCGTTTGGAAAAATTACTAATTTCTCCTCCCTGACAATGTTCTAGTATTCAAAACCTTCAGTTAAAGAGGCTCAGAGCATCTCTCTCACTTCTGTTGGGACTAGCCCCAAGGCTTAATAACTAATTGGTTAAAATTATTGGATTCCCTAAATAAAATCCATTTCCTGAGGAAATTCTCCCTTTTCCACAAATATAATCCCTTTTCCTAAGTAAAACACCTTTTTTTCTTAGAAAAGTAAAACCCCCTTAATTAATTTCATTTTCATTCAAAAAACATTCAAAAACCCACAAAATACATTTCATCCTAAGTTTATGTGTAAAAAACAAAATGGGACAATTTTATGCTAAAAATGCCTTTTTAAAATTTACTTAGTTTATTTATATGTATTTTATTTGATTTCATTTTTATTTCATATTAATTTCTAACCTAAAGTATTAAACCCTTATATAAATACCCCTCCTGTAAATATTATTAAATCCATTATATAAATATCCCTAAAACCCACTTATTTAACATTAAACCTATGGTTTATTTATCCCACATGCCAAATAAAAACCCCGCCCTTATCCCCATAGGTTTAAACATATCTTATGATTTAAATCCTGCTCCTAATAAACATAAAACATTTGTTAATGTTTTATACGCCATGTTATTATATACCTTGCCAATCAAATAAAACATTAGTTTATATTAAAACATATGTTTTAATATTAAACTAACCCCGCCATATAAAAAGCCTAGGCCCCACATCTCACCGCCAAGCAGATCCATCGCTCCATCGCAGCCGTTCAAACTCATGCCCCCAGATCTGACGATCACCGCCCCATATCGAATTTCAAATAGCGCAGTCAATAACCATTTCAAACTTTGCGAAATGGATGGTTTTGAACTCTTATCTCTTCTCCACATGGTAGAAAACTATTGGATCACATCTGATCCAAATAAACCACTTACCACCTCCTCGACCATGCGAAAACCACCTTCCCGCCCCTGAAAACCGATTTTCCCTCTGCGTTGAAATCTAAATACCGCCACCATTAAAAATTCCCAAAGGTTTTCCGCATGCGCAATGAAGCCTCCCTTCTCCCATTAATGCCTCTACAACACTCCAAACACCCGAAAAACCTCGATAAACGCAGGAAAGCCCTCTACACAGGATTTAAAGATTTAATTATTCATTTTATGTGCACGTTTTATGGTGGAAATGCATAAAATGCATTCTGCAGGTCCAAAAATGATTGAATGAGTGCTCTGGGTGACGATCGAGAGGATTTGTTCCATTATGAGGAACCCAGAGGTGAAGATCAAGCTTAATCACCGATGAATCATGATCCTCGGTGGATTATTAAAACCCTCTCGTATCAGAAGAACACACCTCTACACCATAAACATAGACAGAAAGTACAGTGAGAAGAAAAGAGAGTCAAAATACTATAACAAAGCAGTGAAGGTTAAAAGGCTAAACACATATCAAAAGATAAATAAAATATATTACCCACAAAGACAAGAGATCAAAGGTTTAAATGATAAAGTCAAAGATTAAAGGAAAAATAAAGGAGAATCAGTCATAAAAACATAGGTAAAGGAAGAGCTAAAGAAAAAGATAGTGAGGCCAACAGTTAAAAGGAAAAATCAAGTTAGGAGGCCTAAATTAGAGATTAAACATAAAACAGAGGTAGATAAGACACAAAGGAACATTTGAATGAAAAAAAAAAGAAGTCATTTACTTCTTCAAAACAATTATTTTTTGCCACCTACAACATGTTTTATTTCAATAAAACATCAAACAGTGAAAACAGAATAGTCAAAGAGCATCAAAGCTAAAGTGTATCAGATGAAATTCACAGTGAAAGTCAAATCAGAAAAAACAAAGCATTCAAGGTAAAACAGTAAAGGTAAACATGGAGGTAGTAATGGTTAAACAGAGATGAAAACAATTTCAGCAGCAACAATGAATTTTATCCAAAGTGAAAGTAGAAACAGTTGAAAGAATAGTAAGGTTAAAAGATGAAAATAGAGCAGGAAGGGACATTTTCCAGAAATTTCCTGTTTAAGTCATCGTTTTGCAGAAACTATTATGACCAATCCAAGATGAATTTTGCAAAACTAAAGGAGGTTTTTGTTCCTAAGAGGAAAATCTACAAAAACTTATCTCAAGTTTTACACGGTATTACAGAATGAGAGATACATGCACACCTTCATAGCTTAATGTTCAGATTGTGCAAAATTTTGTTTTACATATCCTTTTGCAGAGCTTATTGTGAACAAGTGGAGTGGAATTGTACGAAATTAAGAGAATTTATCTCAACAACATATTTATCAATAATAACCTCTTTTAATTTTATATACCTATCTCAGATTGAGATATAAAAAGGTATCATTGGACCCCAATTTTGCAGAATTTCTGGAACAAAATGCACAAAGGAAGGAGACAGTTAGTGACTTGGATGCCTCATCATCAACTAAAAGTTGATATAAAATTCGAATTTCTCCTATTTTTCATCATCAATCAATTTCTCCTATTTGTCATCATCAATCAATAAAAAATAGTGCCAAATAGATTCATTAGTTTTGAGTGTCCTTTTATTAAGTTCTATTTATGTAAAATAGTTTGAGATATTTGTAAACCAATCCTGATATTTTTTCAATATATTTTAGTTTAAAAATTTGTATAAATACTTCATCCTTTGAAGTATTATTTTGGAATAAATTTATGAAGACTTCTATAGTCAAAATATCTGTACTTGAAGGCTTTTGTGCTGCAAGTTCGAGTAGCAGACTGGATCAAAATCGTCTAGCATCATATTTCAGGATTCATGTGATGAGCTATTGAAGTGAAGTAATTTCTACTTTTCATTGTTTATTTTCTCATTTTTTTTATGCATCCATTATGTATTATAAATTTTAATGATAAAATAGGAATATTATTTCAGGATTTGTTAAAAGCACCTTGACTTTACTGTTTATCATTTCTATGTTTTCTGCTAATTTCCAGAGTAGAGAACCCTTAATTTCTCCCTCTTTCGAATGACCTCTGTCTACTCCTTCTTTATCCGGATCAAAGAATCCTTCATTGCTCTTTATCGCGATCAAACCACTTCACAAAAAAACGTTCCAAGATCTTAAATGACTTGTCTATCTTGCCCTGAAAACATTTGACTTTTTGACCTTGATCCTAGTTCTATCTGCTTAACTTTTGACTCATCCCAATGGACAAACAGATCTATCACTATCCATCTGACTAAGTAATTTTTTCTCACCAAACAAAACCAAATCAAAACCAAATTTCACAATCATAACTAGCCTAATATTTTATACATCTAAACAAAGTTAAATCTTAAAGAGAGAGCCCTCTCTGAACCCTAGGAAGGCTAGATCCTAGAGTTTAAAAGTTGGTTTGTGGTTACATCTAATGTTCTTAGACTATAAACTAAAATCTCACAACTTGAGAATTATTAGAGTGATAACATACTAGCGACTCCACGGGGGAAGACTAACATTTTCTTCAGAAATATTTTACAGGTTCAGATCTGATCTATGATGGTGGATAGTGATCAGACATACAAAGGTTAAAATCATCCACCTGGCGACTCCATTGTCCAAAGATCCAGAACTTTAAAGTTCAGAAGAAACTCGATAACCAAAGAATCCATATTCCAAATCATTAATGGTGATACAAGATGATAGGGTTTGTGGAAAACCTTTCATCTCATGAGATTTTCAATGAATTCAGGGATGGGTTATTAAAATTTCAGCTTGATGAGGATTTTCTAAGAGTCATCTTTCATATTTTGAAAAGAAGAAAATGTTCTCCTCAACTTAAAATATGTGTTCTTGAGTTAGTTTCTAAAAAATATGAAAATGGCATTAAACTTTTGCATTTTAAAATTCAGTCTTAAAATTTCCGAGATCCCAAAAAATTCTTGGAAAATCTTCCTTCTCCAAAGCAAGAGAAAATTGTGATACCTTCTGACTTGCAGATTGAGGATGATTATGCTTTCAATTAAAATACTGAAGAAATAGTTTCGAGGTTTAATATTAAGGATACAACTAATAAATTAGTCATTGAAGGCCTAGAAAAACAAATCATACATCATGCTTTTGATGATCCTATAGAAAATTATATGGAAATTATTTTTAGCTCAAGTCTGCAAAATTGTTTTCTCTATGAGGATCAAATACAACAATAGTTTCCATTACACATCATATCTTTGATTATGAAGACACATGATCAAGTTATGCTTCCAAGTTTGATGACAAGAAGTCAAATCATCCATTCATTTCTACAACTGGCTTCATTGACATATTTGTATTACCTGATTCAACAAGTTTATCAGTAGGTTAGAGTAGGTAGATGAGTGCAAATAAGCTCAAAATTTTGAGCATCTTTTCAGTTTTCATTTTTCAACTAGTTTTGAAATAATTCATTAAGATTTGAAGCCAAGGAAAAGGCCCTAAGATATTGATTATTTAGTAGTTTGGTTTGAAGGTTGCACCACCTTTTAGTCTCAGATCAGATTTCAGTTTGCAGAAAAATGTGTAAATTCAGTTCAAGAGTTTTTCAATCACATCATATGCATGTTTGGGATTGGCCCAATGAATTAGGCTACTAGTTGATGGTGTTCTTGACATCTCACGAGGAGATGCCATCCCCATGTGGAGCCAATATTACGGTCCTATAATAATAGGATTCATAATTTTTGAATTGAATTTGATTAGTCTTGTAATATGTACATACCTTGCTTTCTGCAAGCTGTTTTCCCATACTTTAAAATAATAAAAAATGAAAAGAGGGTAAAAGTCCTAAAAGAAAGATCAAATGACTTGAAAATAAAAGATCAAAAAGAATAGAAAATGGACCCCAAAAGAAAAAAGAGATAAGAATAAGACATCAAAGTGAGCAAGTCAAAATTCCACTACTATTTAATTTTATGGAAAAAATAATTATTATGTGCAGATTATTCAAAATGACATAATCCATGATGAGTTAAATAGTTTAATATTAACTTTTCATGATTTAAATTTCTTATTTTAGATAGAGAATAAATATATATCAAACTTTTTAAACTTGATAAATTAGTATATAGTTAGAGAATAAATGAGGAGCTCAACATTTCAATCTGAGCCCTCAAATGAAATAAGGTTAGAATTAGATAGTTTATGCTCTAATAGAAAAATGGATTTAGGGTTGGAAGCTCAAATGCACCCATGCAAATGAAGTAAAAAATGTTTTAATAACGATGGGTAGGTAGAAAGTAGTTGTTCAAAGCATGTAATAAAGCATCATCTGGCAAAATTACTAATTTCCCCTCCCCCACAATGTTCCAGTATTCAAAACCTTTTTTTTATTTATGTAAATTGGGAAGTTCTATTCACATTAAATATAAAAACACAGTATACAAAACAGCCTTGGAGGCTGAAGACTAGAGTCAAACATGATCGTTGTGTGAAACCTACACTCAGGGAGGGGGATACAAGGGAGAATTGCCGAGTGGGGGAGACAGAAAAAAAAACAGTATAACTGCAATAGACTGAAGCATTCAAGAAACTGGAAAAAATATATTTTGATCTAGTGAGCTGAGTGAGCCTCATACAGACAAAAAAAAAAAACCAAGAGAAGCAGAGAAAGTTAGGGACCCGAGGTGGGCTGCACATCCTCTTCTTCATTGAGATAATTCTCCACACTTATCGGGCGATCTGAGGTTCCTTCCTCTAGGTCGAGGAGATTGCGATGGGACAGACCAGCCTCCTGTGGGTTAACCTTTGCCTGAAATTCTTCCTTGATTCTGGGCTTCTTCTAGTGCTGTTTGACCGAGCTGTGTTTCAACGAATCATAGTTAGGGGAGGAGCTGTCTACGAAGTGGAGGTGGTGAACCGCCCCCACATAAGCTTCAAATTTGTCAGAAAACGCATCCATTTTCCTTTCCAGATTTTTTCTAACATTACTTTGCTCCTGGATCACAAAGGCCAGCAAAGTTTTTGTGTGCCAGTACAGATCAATGGCACAGCTGTACAGATTTTCTCAGCTCCTTGTGAAAGCGAGGTCAGGAATCCATCGGAAGGTGTTGTCCACCGTTTCCGAAGGGTTGGACCTGCGACGGGCAAAGGCCTCCGCCTCCAAGCCAGACAAAAGCTCATCCACCGGCTTCGTAGTGTTCTCCGCGAAGATGTGAGCAGTGTTACGAGCAGAGGTCTTCACCCTCATGACCGAATGACGGGAAGGATTCTCCCAGTAACTATGGTGACTGCGGCAAGGTTGGGGAGGAGGGTGGCGACGATGGGGGGCCATGGGAGGCTACCTACGCAGAGTGGTGGAGGGTTGTGGCAGAAGCAGGAAGCTGTAACTACAGCGTGAGGAGAGAGGAGAGCCCAACAGTGGCAAGCAATGAGGGATGAATCGTAGGTGAGGGGAATTTAAGGTGTCTGGCCAAGGAGAAGGTGGAACGTATGAACAGTTGTATCATATGCAGGCAAGGGTGTTGGAGGTCAGCCTAGTGTAATGTTCTTGTATGGAAACGTACCGGGGTGAGCATACCAAGGGCGAGCCACCAAATCAATCAATCGTGAGAAGGAATACTGTGTACCAGGTCATCATGATTGATAGGTGAAGGTGGTATTGATAAGACCAAAGCCTTTTGAAGATAATTTTTGTTAATGTTGGTGCAAGCGGTTTTTACCGTTGGAGAATCAATTGAGTTCCAGGCCTAAGAAAAAAGTATTTCTGAGGTCTTCACCCCTTGGTTGGAAAGGTAATTCGCCAACTTATTTGCCTCCCTCCTGACTGCCATGAAAGAAACTCCTCTTGCCTCCACGATACTAGCTTTGATTTTATGAAGGATTTTATTGATGCACCAGCAGTCAAAAACCTGACCAACGTTGCGCGCTTGTTGAAGCTTCTCGCAATCTTGGGTAGAAATGTTGGAGTAACCCTCTACTAGAAGGGGCAAATATTTGTTGTGACTGGAAATTTCTAGTCCGTGAGCTAGCGCGTGGAGCTCTGCTGCATTGTTAGTGGTGTGCCCCAGATTGCCATAATAAATCCAAAGGGTGGAGCCCTGAGAGTTACGAAAGAAACCTCCGAAACCAAACATACTTGGGTTGTTCTTGGATGCTCCATCATGATTGAGCTTGGTGAAATTATGATCGGGAGGTTGCCAACTGGAAAAAGGAAGGGAGGGGTTAGGGATAACAGGGGAAGGGGTGCAAGATGGGGAGGGGAGGTTGAGAAGGGATAATATTCTGTGATCATCCACCAAGGGAGGGTGAGAAGGGTTCGGGAGGTTGGAAGTGGAGGCAGATTCATGTAGAGTGCATTTGATTCTATGGACATGTTTTTCTTCCTTTGAGGCTTTTATTTTGAAAATACGAGAGTTCCTTTCCTTCCAGAGGGCCCAATAAATGATTCATAGGAGGAGGTTCCATGCTAAATTTATGAGGGGCTGGTTACAAAATGCAGGTTTCCAATTCTCCAGAGAGGAGAGAATGGAATCATGAATGTGATCCGAGGCTTTGAAGACATGAAGGAACCAGGACCAAATGTTGGAAGCAAAAGGATAAGTGTTGAGGATGTGGTTGGTTGTTTCCGAGTTGGAGTGACACAGTGTGCACTCGGAGGGTCCTATGAAGCCTTTCTTTAAAATATTATCCCATGTTAGAATCTTCATGTGCATGAATAACCATAGAAAGAGTTTAATTTTCGGCCAATGGTTCCTACTCCAGAATCTCTGCCACTTGCGGTCGTGTAGATCTGGGGTGGGACTCTGCAGGATGATGTAAGCTTCTTTGATATTGAATCTCCCTGCTGCATTGGAGCCCCACCGCAGAATGTCTAGTCCTTCTTCCTTTTGGATTTTCCTATTGTTTAGTTCCTCTGTAAGAATGTTCATCGGCTGGTGGAAAGGGATTTGGATAATGTCTTTGATGTCCACCCATTCCCTCCACTTGGAGACTTCTGAGAATTTCCAATAGTATTTGACTTTGTGTTTATTTTGAGTTTCCAGCTGCCTTTTGACTGGCATGTAAATCTCTAAGTCGATTTTAGGACATTGCTCCCAAGCATCCACCCAGAACAGGGCATTCTCACCATTACATATCTCCCAGAAGATGTGATTTTGAATGAGTGAGCTATTTTCCCATGCCTAATTCCAAATAGGAGAGCCTCTGAGATTACCTGAGAGCCTGATAAGAGAGTCCCAGGGGTGCATGGGGGCATATTTGGCTTTCCAAAGCATGGCAAAAGGGGTGGAAGGATTAGTGAGCCAGCGCCACCAAGTCTTGGCTCCCAAATCCTTGCCCAGGATGCCTGGATCTCGAAGTCCAAGACCACCCTCTTTCTTGGGCAAGAAAACTTTGTCCCAAGCCACCAAAGCCCATTTTCCATTGCTGGCTTTGCATTCCTAGAGGAAATCTCTTTATATGGCTTTGATCTAGTTTGAAATGGAACGGGGAGCAACAATGGAAGAGAGCTGGTATAGGGGCATAGCTTGAAGAACAGGGTAGACAAGGACTAATCTACCTGCGAAATTTAGGGAGCGAAAGGTCCAATTGGAGATCTTTTTCTTGAGCTTAAAAATAAGGGTTTCCTAGTTCAAGAAGGCTAGAGGTTTGTTTGTCAGGGGAACTCCCAAGTATTTTGAGGGGAATCTGCTTTTCTGGAATCCTAGGATTCTGGTGATGTGGCTTTGAATAGTCGTGGGAGTGTTGAGAAAGAAGATTTTAGACATGGAGTCGTTGACAGAGGATCCATAGGCTAAATCAAAGTCATCGAGAATTTTTCAAAAAGCATGGGATTCCTTGGCTGTGGGGCTTCCCATGAGGAGTGTATCATCCACAAATTGCTAGTGGGAGATGGGAGGGAGGGGGGGGTAGAGGTTGAGGCCAGAGATAAGATTGATGGAGGAGGCCGCAGAGATGGAACTGCCTATACCCTCAGCCATTATGACAAAGAGGAATGGAGAGAGAGGGTCTCCTTGTCTGATGCCCCGCATAGATTTGATGATGGAGGTGGGGGAACCATTTAGGAGAATGGAGAAAAAATCCCCCAAGGCCAAAGCCATGATCCATTTGATGCAGTCAGAGCTGAAACCGAAGTCGGCCAACATAGGTCTAAGGTAATTCCAATTAATCTTCTCAAAATATTTGAACATGTCGAGTTGAATCAACCTACCCTATTTTCCCTAGTCTTTGAGGGAATGGATGACTTCCTAAGAGAGAATGATGTTGTCCAAGATTTTCTTGCCTTCAACATAACTAGTTTGATTGGCCGAGATGAGGAGGGGCAAGAGAGGTTTGATGCGGTTGGCGAGAACCTTGGAGATAATCTTGTAAATTACATTACATAGAGCAATGGGTCTGAAGTGATCAGGAGCGTCTGCCCTGTCATATTTGGGAATGAGCATCAGAAAAGTGGTGTTGAAAGAAGGAAATATGGATTTCTTCATCCTTGATTCCTCCACAATGTCATAGACATCTTCCTTAATAAGATTCCGACAAGCTTTGTAGAAGTCGATTGTGAAGTCGTTGGGCCTAGGGGCCTTGCCGTTGGGCATAGACTGGATAGCAGCTTCCACTTCCTCCATGGTTATTTTTTTTTAAATAATTTGATTGTGTTCTCTGGTTAAGATGGAGGGGATATTGTTGGTGATCTTCTTGATGTGTTCCTCGTTGTTCTGATTGATTTCTTTGAGGATGTTTGAGAAGTGCTGGTGTAGTTCTTCCTCAATTTCCTGATGTGTATTAAGCATGAGACCCTTCTTATTTTTGAGGTTGAGAATTCTGTTTTTCTTTCTATGTTGGATCATTGATTTGTGGAAGAATGATGTGTTTTTTCCCCATCTTTAAGCCAACTGATCCTAGATCTCTTCCTCCATAGGGTTTCTTCTTGAGAGGCCTGTTCTTCCCATTATTTTTGAAATTATGTTTCTGCTTGTTTGATTTCATCTATCATTCCATTATGAATGATTCTTTATTGAAGTGCACTCATTTTTAGTTCGACCATGTTTTTCTCCGTTGTGATATCTCCGAAGGTTTTCTGGTTCCATTTTTTTAATTCTTGTTTGATGATTTTTAGTATTTTTTGGAAGCCTTGCATCTTGCTTCCATGCTGAGGAAGCGATATGGACCACCATTCCTTAATTCTCTCTTGGAAATCTAGGTGGGAGAGCCAGAACGCCTCAAACTTGAAGGGTGCATTCTTCGGTCTTTCAGAGATTTTGATGGTTAAAACAATCAGCCAGTGATCTGAGCCAACTTGAGGAGCAATGTCGGCTTCCATTTTCAAAGAGGAGAGGAATAACTCTTTAGTGAGGAGAAAGCGGTCAATTTCTGGAGCCAAATTGATGCTCACCTTCTCTTTTGTTATTCCAGGTGTAAATTCCATTTTTTGTAGGGGTATCTATGAAGCCCAAGTCATCTATCCTGCTTTGAAAGGCCAGAGAGTCTGAGTCTAATTTGCGAAGCCCGCCCCTTTTTTCTCCCAGATTTAGGATCATGTTGAAGTCTCCAGCAAGGAGCTGGTACTGATGACTAAGAGGCTGTAGAAGGCTTTTGAGATGGTTGAGCCGAAAATAACATTCATGAACTGTATAAGGGCCATAGACGTTGGTGATGCATAGCTTTTCTTTTTTTCCCGTGATTTGGAGAATCGTTGTGAGGGCATTCTTGGAAGAAAAAACATCAATCAAATGAAACTTTGAGTCTTTCCAGATCATTTATGTGCCTCCTACAGTGCCAGATGTAGCAATAGCCAAATGATTGTACTATTTCCTAAAGCAGGCTTGTTGAATGGCCAGCATGTTGGACAGTCCACTTTTTGTTTCTTGTAACAATAGAATATCGGTTTTTCCTGAGGTAACTTTGGATTTGAGGATCCTTTTTTTTGTAGGATTGTTGAGTCCTCTGATGTTCCAAGATGTACAAATCATAATAAAATATTGGGAGTAAGAGAGAGAACCTTTACCTTGCCCTCATTGATAAGGCTACTACGGAGCTCTGGGAGATGTTGACTGTTGGTTTTCTGACCCCTTCTCTTTGGCTGCCCCTTTGTGATCTAGTTGTTAGCTTTGAGGTTCGCTTTGATTCCACTGGCTTGGTTCTTCCCCTTGATTTGGTGTTCCCTTTGCTTTTGAAAGCTTTGTTGCAGAGTGTATGCTTCCCTAATTCTTTGTATGTAATCTTCTGGTGTTCCCTCGAAACCTTTTGTAGTCCATTCCCTTGAGATCTTGTGCAGGTCCATGCCCATCAGGATGTCCTTTATCGCTTTTTCCTCTGACGATGGTAAGTCCTATATGAAATCCATGTCATTTTCTTCTTGTGTTGCCTGTTCTTCTTGAGAGAGAGTGGTTGTGTTCTCCATATCTGTATCCATGTCCTTTTCCTATTCGTTGCTCTACTCTTTGCTATATCTCTGTTGTCCTGTTTCCTCTGTTATGGAAGAGAGGATGTCATATTTGTTTTTTTTTGCTGGCTTTGGAGATTCTCTTCCTATATTGCTCCTTTTGCCTTGCCTATTTTTGTGGCTCACTTTGATGAAGCCTTGCTCGTCCTTCCTACCTGCCTGATTTTCTTTTGGGGTTGGTTGGTTTTGTGGGCAGTCTCTAAAGAGATGTCCATGCTCATGGCACTTCCGAAAATGGAAAGGTATGTGTACATAGTCCACCATTTGAGTCCATATTTCATCTCTGAAGTTCAAATTGATGGCTTCTGGGAGGGCTCCAGAGACATCAATATAGGCACAGATCCGAGCATATGAGATATAATGTCCATTATTTGTACCTTATGACATCTTAATATATTCTCCGAGTCCATTTCTAATGGATTTGAGAACAGATAGTGCCTAGTAGTTCGTAGGGTGAGAATATAGTCTAACCCATACTGGGACATGAGTGAAGTCTTCCTTCTTAGGAGTGAAGTTCTCCTTCCAAAATCTCATATAGATAATAGCAGAGTTGAAAAAATACAGCCCCCCTTAAAAAATTCTGTCCTTGTCTTTCAGGAGAGCGAAAATTATGGTGAATAATCCTTTTGAACCAAGCTAGAGTTTTATCACACCTTTGGTTTTCCATTTGGCTTGGATTCATCCTTTGAGGGCTCTTTTGGACAGCCATATGCCCATAAATTTACAAATGATGGCATGTTCTCTCATGTATTCTCTGTAGACCTCAATGTCGAGATCCTGAATAAATATTTCTGAGATCTTCGTAGCTTTTAGGTGGCATAAGTTCACTTTTTGATGCTTGTCGTGGTCCTTCTCTGTAGCCAAAAAGTTGCTGTCGTCAGAGTTCTTTTTCGGGTGTGTCATCCACTCAGATTCGCCTGCATTTTCTTTAGGCCCCTTAGCAGATCCATCTTTCTTTAGGGCGAGAACTAATTTCTCTTTTTCCCAAAGAGGGGAGCTAGGACGGAGCTCCAGATTAGAGCGAGGAGAGGCTGATGAGTTGATTAGGTGAGTGAAAAAAGAGAGATCCGAAGAAAGGGAGGAGCCCGCAACTTGATCTTTGAATGAAGGCACCATTTGGCTAACATTCTACTCCATAGATGGAGCCCACAGAGAGAAGCTCTGGACTGCTATGGAAGGACTCCAGGAGCAGAGCCTACAACAGCCAGAGGCAGAGGCCGCAGAGGGACCAAAGTGTTAGGGCATGAGCTAGGGTTTGCTTGCAAATCCATTCCGAATCCCAAATTTTTAGCAACCCAGTATTCAAAACCTTTAGTTAAGGAGGCTCAGAGCATTTCTATGACTTCTGTTGGGATTGGACCCAAGGCTTGGTAATTGATTGGTTAAAAATACTATATTCCCTACAAAAAATCCATTTGCTCAGCATATTCACCCTTTTCCACAAATATAATACCTTTTCCTAAGTAAAACACCTTTTTTTCTTAGAAAAGTAAAACCCCCTTAATTAATTTGATTTTCATTCAAAAAACGCTCAAAAACCCACAAAATACATTTTATCCAAAGTTTATGTGTAAAAATCAAAATGGGGTAATTTTATGCTAAAAATGCCTATTTACACTTTAATTAGTTTATTTATATGTATTTTAATTCATTTCATTTTTATTTCATATTAATTTCTAACCTAAAGTATTAAACCCTTATATAAATACCCCCCTAGTATATATTATTAAATCCATTATATAAATATCCCTAAAACCCACTTATTTAACATTAAACCTATGGTTTATTTATCCCACATTCTAAATAAAAACGCTACCTTTATCCCCATAGGTTTAAACATATCTTATGATTTAAATCCCGCTCCCAATAAACATAAAACATTTGTTAATGTTTTATACACTATGTTACTATATACCCCGCCAATCAAATAAAACATTAGTTTATATTAAAACATATGTTTTAATATTAAAATAACCCCGCCATATAAAAATATTGGGCCCCACGTCTCACCGCCGAGCAGATCCATCGCTCCATCACAGTCGTTCGCACTCATGCCCCCAGATCCGACGAACACCGCCCCATATCACATTTCAACTAGCAGAGTCAATAACTAGTTTTGAACTCTTCTCTCTCCTCCACACGACAGAAGACTACCAGATCACATCTGATACAAATAAACCACTTACCACCTCCTCTACCATGCGAAAATGCCTGCCCTCCCTTGAAAACTGCTTTTTCCCTCTGCGCCAAAATCTAAATACCGCCACCATTCAAAATTCCCAAAGGTTTCCGCATGTGTGACGAAGCCTCCCCTCCCCCATTAATGCCTTTGCAATGCTCCAAACACCCAAAAAACCCCGATAAATGTAGAAAAGCCCTCTACGCAGGATTTAAAGATTTAATTATTCATTTCATGTGCAGAATTTATGGCATAAATGCATAAATTTCATTCTGAAGGTCCAAAATTGATTGAATGAGTGCTCTAGGTGATGATCCAGAGGATTTGTTCGATTATGAAGAACCCAAAGGTGAAGATCAAGCTTAATCACTGATGAATCATGATCCTCGTTGGATTATTAAAACCCTCCCGTATCAAAATAACGCACTTCTACACCATAAACAAAGACAGAAAGTACAGTGAGAAGAAAAGAGAGTCAAAAGACTGTAACAAAGCAGTGAAGGTTAAAAGGCTAAACACATATCAAAAGATAAATAAAAAATATTACCCACAAAGACTGGAGATCAAAGGTTTAAATGATAAAGTCAAAGATTAAATGCAAAATAAATGAGAATCAATCATAAAAACAAAGATAAAGTCAGAGCTAAAGAAAAACATAGTGAGGCCAACACTTAAAAGGATAAATCAAGTTAGGAGGCACAAATTAGAGATTAAAGATAAAACAGAGGCAGATAAGACATAAAGGCACATTCGAATGAAAAAACAAAGTCATTTAATTCTTCAAAAAAATTATTTTTTGCCACCTACAACATGTTTTCTTTCAATAAAACATCAAACAGTGAAAAAAAAACAGTCAAAGAGCATCAGAGCTAAAGTGTATCAGATGAAATTCAGAGTGAAAGTCAAATCAGAAAATACAAAGCATTCAAGGTAAAACAGTAAAAGTAAACATGGAGGCAGTAATGGTTAAACATAGATGAAAACACTTTCACTAGCAAAAATGAAGTTTATCCAAAGTGAAAGTAAAAAAATTAAAAGAATAGTAAGGTTAAAATATGAAAACATAGTAGGAAGAGACATTTTCCAGAAAATTTATGTTTAAGTCATTGTGTTGCAGAAACTATTGTCACCAGTCCAAGATGAATTTTACAAAACTGAAGGAGTTTTTTGTTCCTAAGAGGCCAATATACAAAAACCTATCTCACGTTTTACACAAGTATTACAGAATGAGAGATACATGCACATCTTCACAGCCTCATTTTCAGATTGTACAAAATTATGTTTTACACATATTTTTGCAAAGCTTATTGTGAACAACTAGAGTGGAATTTTAAGAAACCGAGAGAGGCTTATCTCAACAACATATTTATCAAAAATATCCACTTTTATGTTTTACATATATATATCTGATTGATATATACAAAGGTATCATTGAAGCCCAATTTTGCAGAATTTATGGAACAAAATGCACAGAGGAAGGAGACAGTTAGTGACTTGGATGCCTCATCATCAACTAAGAGTTGATATCAAATTCAAATTCTCCTCTTTGTCATCATAAATCCATAAAATATAGTTACAAATAGATTCATTAGTTTTGAGTTTCCTTTTATTAAGTTCTGTTTATGTAAAATAGTTTGAGATATTTGCAAACCAATGTTGATTTTTTTAAGATATTTTAGTTTAAGAATTTGTATAAATACTTCATCCTTTGAAGTATTATTGTGGAATAAATTGCTGAAGATTTATATAGTCAAAATTTCTGTACTTGAAGGCTTTTTTGTTGCAAGTTCGAGTAGCTGACTGGATCAAATCATCTAGCATCATATTTTATGATTCATGTGATGAGCTATTGAAGTGAAGTACTTTCTACTAGTCATTGCTTATTTTCTCATGTTTTCATGCATCCATTATGTATTCTAGATTTGAGTGATAAAACATGAGTATTATTTCAGGATTATTTAAAAGCACCATGTCTTTACTGTTTATCATTTCTATGTTTTCTGTTGATTTCCAGAGTAGAGAACCCTTAATTTCTCCCTCTTTCGAATGACCTTTGTCTACTCCTTCTTTATCCGCATCAAAGAATCCTTCATTGCTCTTTATCTTGATCAAACCACTTCACCAAACAACCTTTCAAGATCTTCAATGAATTTTCTATCTTGCCCTGAAAAAATTTGAATTTTTGACCTTGATCCTAGTTTTTTCTCCTTAACATTTGTCTCTTTAGCCCAATGGACAAACAGATCTATCACTATCCATCTCACTAAGTGATTTTTTCTCACCAAACCAAACCAAATCAAAACCAAATTTCACAAACATAACTAGCCTAATATTTTATAAATCTAAACAAAGTTAAATCTTAGAGAGAAAGCCCTCTCTAAACCCTAGGAAGGTTGGATCCTAGAGTTTAAAATTTGGTTTGTGGTTACCTCTAATGTTCTTAGACTATAAACTAAAATCTCAAAACTTGAGAATTATTAGAGTGATAATAGGTACAATAAATAAATAATTTAGCATTAAATATTAATTTTCAAGTATTTTCTTGCAGAAAAGAAAAGAAAATGGAACCCATTCAACACATAAAATAGGACAAGGAAGAAAAGGGTTGATATCTATGTTTGTGATTAATCGTTACTTTCTTATAACAACTTAACTAGATTTCATTTTTGTATATTTTAAGTTGTTTTACAACAATCAGCATTGAATGTCTTCAAACAAGTGCTAACATACAAAGAAGAACCATCATAAGAATTGATTAACATTGGGTTAAATATGGGTTGTCAATATATGTTGGCATATCAGAAATTAATTGTGAAATTTGTAAGTATCTATCTTGTTTTACTTTTCTCCGTATATAATTAATAGAAAAAAAATTTTATATATATTAAATCTATGATTTGTTATGGGGTATAAGTCTTGTAGGAAACAAAGTATGAAATTGCTCAAAAAAATGAATTTTTGAAAGATGGCATGAAATTTTGTTTTAAAAGAATGTGTATAGTTCACAAGTCAATTCTTGTTATGTTACATTTCTTTTCGAATTAAATTGATGTATATTATTTAATATTTCAATTTTAACTATTCTCACAAATGTATATACACTCATTACACTTTATTTTTATGTTTTTATATGGAACTTGAATAAGAAGAAAAAAATAGACACAATGAACAAAAAATTCCTCAAAATAACCCAAGTCATGGAAGTAGCTGGAGCAGTGACAACAATTCCGACGAATAATGATGATCAATATTTTTGGATATCAAAGCAAGGTGTTGTATTTTTTGAAATATTTGACTGTGAAATCACACATTTTGTTTAACGTAATGGACATAGTGTCCCGATTGAAAGACAAAGGGATACCAATAACTGTCCCATTTTGTATCAAAAAGAGTGTCTTATCTATATATATATATATATAGATAATAATAATAATAATAATAAAATGTGTTTTAATTTATTCTATTGCATTCTCCATTGTCATTGTGAAATGTTATACCACTAATTAAATATATGGATGATTAAATATTATAATGAAGAGATGCGAAATCTGATGATATGATATAAAAAATTCATTCAAACATCACATTCAAATGCACTAATAAAAATTTAATTGATATGAATACTGTTATAAGATATGTGTCGAATTTTAATGAATAATGAACTTTAAAAAATCACAATAATTGCACTGTCACAAGTCGATGTTTCTAAAAAATAGAAAATGAACATCGGTGCGTGTGTATGATATTGCGCACTAGTGCGTTTGTATGACACTGCACACCAATGTGTTTCTACGACCTATCAACACCACACCAAATAACAATACAAATTAGAACAGTCGGTGTGCTTTATCAACCACTATGTCCCGGGTGGATAGGTGTTTCCTACACCGGTATGGTTTTCGCTAATGCACCGGTGTGTTTTTATAGCTTAACGACCCGGTGTGTTTCAACACCTTAATGACCCGGTGCATTTTTACACCTTAACGGCGCCGGTTCATGCACCTTCTATTGGCCTAGTGCGTATTTGTGGGTGACACGCACCGGGACGTTGCTAAATGCCCTGGGGCTTCCGAAAATTGTTTTCCATCCGAGTGCTTCATATGTTTACAGTACCGGTGCGTACAGGTTAAAACGCACCGGTGTGTACAGGTTAAAATGCACCAGTACGTTCACACATGATGCGCGCACCGATGATAAAAACATCCGTAAAAACCTCTCACCACCCAATTTTTTTTAGTTGTGTTGAAGTTCTATTAGAAGCTCCTTCAAAACATCCGTTACAAAAAATGGATGTTGTAGCAAATGTCTTTTTGACAATATTTTCCAATTTTATAACACTAAAAACCTCCTTTATAACCTCCACTAGTGGGTCTTTTCCTTGTATGGAATTTCATGTTCCCAAGCTTGGTTGGCAACTCATAAAGTATGAATGTATTAATTGAGTACCAAACCTTGGAAATTGGAGGATTAAAACACGTGAATACCAAACCAGGTTAATTGGAGGATAAACATTTATAGTATGAAATTAAAGATGAAAATACAGTTTGTTGATAAAATATATATTTTTTATTAAAAAAATTATAAAATATAATTAATTTTAATAAAAAAATTGTGCATTCCAATTCAATTTTCAATAACATCATCAAAATTTGAGAGTGTTTTTATATACACTAAAATTAATATAAGAAAAAAAGACAGTTCTTTAAATATAATAAAAATAAAATAATAAAATGGAGATAAATACTAAATCACAAAATCAAAAGTCATCTCAATATTAACATTTTCTTCTTTATCTATTTTTCTAAATTCATAATAGTTTATTATTTGTAATTCACATCTTTTTACACTTTAACATTGTTCAAATTATACTTATAAAATTAAATACTAAAATTTATTGTTTCAAATCATATGACTTTAAACATTAAGAAATATTATATTTTCAAATTTTGTATTTTATATTAAAAATTTCTTTATGTTAGAGCACCCATGCAAGTCCCAATAAGCGCACAAATTGCAGGTCGGTAAAGCTTCCAAAAAGCCTATTCTTTAAATGCAGCTAGGATAGTCACAAATTCTTTGGGCTACAAAAATTCTTATGAAGAATTATTATCATATTTATTCAAAATGTTTCATAATATTATCGTCTAATTTACGAGTTGTTGGGATCCAAGATTTTGCATTGATTTTAGCATGTAGAAAGTGAATGTTTCATTTTGATAATTTTAAATTAAGCGAATTCTTTATTTTGATAATTGTATTTATGGCTCATTATATTTGTGGCTATATTAATTTTTTGCAACCAAGATTCTCATTATATTTTTGTTTCTATTACTCATTGTTATAGTGGCAGTAATTCACTTTCACAGGGAGTTTTGGCCACTATAATAGGGAGTTGTTGCCACTGCTACATTGGCAGTAATTCACTTTTACATGGAGTTTGTGTCGATATTATGCCATGTGCAATAATTCATCACATGGTGAAAAGTCACTGTTACCGTTAATGCAATAACGAGTTGCCGCTACTGCAACAATGAGTTTTCGTGATTGCAACAGCGAGTTGTCGCTACTCCATTTTAACAATATAACAATATGTCATTAATTTTATTGTTTTATTTAATTATTTTCTTCTTTTGCAAATGGTTCAGAAATGGGTTTTGATCATCCAAATATGGTGTCACTGAAACCCAGGGCATGCACGGACAAGGTTTGTGCTTCATAATGAAGCACTTAGCCAAGTGTACCAAAATAGTAGAAAATTTCCTAGCATAAGCACAAACAATGAAGCATATTATCATGCTTTTGTTGATGAGCTCACAACAACACGAAATTATGGTGCAAGTGACATTTTCACTTACACAAATTCCGAATTAGTCACAAATAAAATGAATGGTACCTACCAGGTTTGAAGACATAACTTGAAACCCCTTCAGCAACAAGAAAAAACCATTGCTTCACAGTTTCAAAGCTTCAACATTATTTACAGATCAGATGTCGAGAGGGTTGATGACTCCATACTCATTGAAGAAACATGTAATAGACATGGATGTACTAGATATGTGGAGCTAGCATGTGCTCCACCAATTATCATTGATAGGCATCAATGTACATGTTCTGTTAATGAATGGATTGTTCTTTTCATTGGTATTGGGATTATTATGGTGGGAGACTTATAATAATGTTCCTATTTCTTGAGATAGATTGGAGCAACATTATGTCCTTCATTTTTGATGTATTTATATGAGGTGTGTTTTTTATAGATGGGGTCACTTTATTTTTTGGTGTTTTTTTTATATCTCAACACAACATGTATGTAAAAAATGTATTTTTCAGTAATACTATTAATGGAATTACATTTTTATTACAATTTAGTTGTCTAATTTTTATTACAGTTTAGCTATGGCGTTAGATTATGTGATGGATGCTTAATATATATATATATAAGAAATACATAATTAATATTTCCTTTTACAAATGATAATTTATCATTTAAGATCACTTTAAAAATAACCCAAAAAATGAACAGCAAAATAAATAGTTTTATCAGCAAATAGAGGACTCCAAAAGATGTTACAAAATGAAACCTTAGAATGCCTTCAATACGCCTTCACAATTCCAACTTCTAGGAACATTCATTCATTCATTATTCATGACCAGCACATGCATAATTTATAGAAGCCTCTATAAAAATTATAATGAGCTCTAATTCTTAAATAATCCCCTTCAATGACAAATTATGTGAGATACTCTTTGTTACGAGCCAACCAAGATAGCTTATATAGCAATCACTATTTTCCCTTTATACATGGTTAAATACAAAATGAAGTTGTGACACATTTCACTTTTTCAATCCATAGATCCAACCTCATTTCAGGGTAAGAATTGTATATATATCCAAACAAACAATCCAATTGTTGTAAATTTATCAATTATCAACTTCTACAGCCACAAGGCCAGGTGATTTGAACTTAAGCACGTTTTTACATACATGACATCAACGACATGTTAGCCTGCAAATAGTGAAAATAATATGAACAACTTGAACATAAATGAATTTAACTTGATAACTATGAAAAATTATAATATGCATTGAAGGATAACTAATAAACTTTAACCAACACTTTATCAGTGCATAGAAGTGAAGAACAAAAAATGACACAAAGTATCATTGCATTGTATTTTTGTAGAAGTATCAGTGCACACAAGTGTCGTAGAAGGAAATAGTGCATGGAAAGGAGCATGTTAAAGGAGGTAAAATTAAAAGTGAATAAGTTTGATTTTATCTTTTCGACCTGTTTTGATTGGGTCAAGAGTAGCATTTATATTTTACCTACTGATGGTAAATTCCCATGCTAAATATTTTCCATAGTAATGAGTTTGGCTTGGGACCACTCCATCATCTATAAATAGATAGAATCCAAGAGGATTCTGGTTGGCTAATTTTTTTGTTTATTATTCTAGGGTTAATTTTGTGAGTGTGATTGTTGTATTTTTGTTTTGATTAGGTTGGTGAGCTAAACTAGGTAATGTAATAATCATGTAAATTTGTGCTCAACACCCATTGATATTAATAGATGATGGATAATGGTTGGTTTGTCCCCATTTATATGTTTTATGTGATGGATGCTTAATATATTATATTATAATTATTAGTGTGCAACACTAATGTCTTGAGTTGTTTGCAATGTGTCGAATACATTAATTTCAAAGCTCGCACTCTGTATAAAAGTGTAGCACCCCTTTCTAAATTTTATTAATGTTTTGATATGTTTAATGGTTGTTGTGGATGCAATTTTGATTCCCTTCACCATTGTGGCATATTGGTTCTGGCAATCCACATAGGTGCCTCGAGTGAGATTTCACTTGCTCTGTGGGTGATGCTAAAAGGGATGGTGTCTAATGGGGCTTTGTTAGCCAACCTTTTTACATTATCCTAGGTCAAACTATCCTCGATGCTAACAAATTATTTCCCAAGGATTAGTGGGTACATGCAAGTGGTGGTATAGACCCTAATTCCTATTAGAGGCAAGTTATTTAAGGAGTGAGTATAATAAAACTTTAAATTATTTTGCAGCAACTCCTGAGGAATCTCTCACTATGTACAATAGTAACAAAAATCTCCCCTAGCCACGATATCAATGAACTATTGGCGTCAAATGGGAGGCAGTCGTTGTGGCAACACCTATTTGCATACTAGCACCACCATAGATGATGGGTCATGATATTACTGGACTCATTACCCCAACTCTTCCATTGTGTCATTGTCCCACATTCGAACTATTGCAAGGAACTAACGCAAGCATAACTACTCTGAACTCTGACTAAATATGGGAGGTGCAAGAGTATGCAAAGAAAGTGCCGAAGAATTGCTAGACACGTTTCCATGTATTAAATTTCTTTTTGTATAGGTCGGCTTGATAGATAATATTCAGAAGTTTTAGGGTTATGACAATGGCATAGCCCTAGAATTTTCCATGCACTACAGGGAAGGTAGATGAGAGGTAGTAGGGACAGTGGTGCATGCGACAGAATAAGCGATTGCGGAAGTGACAGTGTTACCCCAGACATGAGAACAGTGGATTGCGCCCTGAAAACCCCAACTCGATATTGTGTGGAAATTATTTGAGGTAGGTGAAAAACTCCTCAGGAGATGCACATGATATGACAAAAATTCATTACCACATCGTTGGTCGGATGTTGCATTCCTTGTCCAGAGATTTTTTCGTGTGTGAAGGAATGTATGACGTAATTTATTATGAGCACTTTTTCTTGTTAGACCACTTGCGCCATGGCAGGTTGGTTAAGATGCCTTTAATTCGTGAAAAAACCCTAGACGAAATGGCTCAAGGTGTGTAGAAATCAAAGTGGCCAATCGAAATCCTGTCCCACCATTTTCTTGTTAAAATTTTAGTGGTTTTTGAACTGCAAAGGGAAGGGAGAACTTGGGATTAACTAGTTGGAAGGTCATTGCATATTGAAACTACCACCTCGCAAGAGGATGCCCTGGCAGCTACAACTTTTCCCCATGACCTCCCACCTACATAAATTCCCATAGAACCTTTCCATATGGCAACCGAGTCGCCCAGTGTTCAAACTATGAGGGTTTCTGATGCTAAATCTCAAAATAAAGGAGATAACCAAGATGATGATGATGAAGTGTAAATATTGAGAGGATACAAAAAACGCCCGACAGTAGTGCCAAAAGATAAGAAGAATAGGAGAAAGAGAGGTCATCTTGCTCCAGTTCCTGAAACCCTCCCCATTGTTAGAGAAAAACTCCCAGAAGAGACAACAATAGAACAAGAGAAATAGCTAGAGAAAGAGTATCCATAGGACATATTGATTGAAGGAGTCATCGACCAAGGATTACTGCAACAAGGATTAGGGCACCTTTCTGACACAGAAGAACAAGTTGATAAGCTTCCCTCTCTTGATTTTTACTATGATTACATAGAGGGACTAGCAGAATGGTACGCCTCAGAAGGCCTTGCCTCAATTCAAATTTTTTATGGGGATGATGAGGAGTACCAGAAAAATGCACCACCAGAATCATATGGGGAAAATGAGTAGGGCCAACCAACTACACAACCTGAATTGTATGGGGATGATCAGGAGGACCACTGAGCTACATCACCAGAATTGAAAAAAAAACACGTTGTAAATGTAAGTACCCCTAAAAATATTCCTCTGTATATTTCATTGTTAAGGAAGAATAGGATTATCCAGATGAAAAACAGAAAACTACAGATCAAATTTAGAACCCTAACAGATGAGCTCAGAAAAAAAGAAACTTTTGATAGATTAGATTGCTTAGCCCAAGTTTCACAGTCCATACCCATTGATGTCATAAGTATTCCTTCTCCAGGGGTCCAACAAAATATACCCCTTGGAAAAAAATAGGCTGATGACATTGTTGTGAAAATAGAGGACCATACCAAAATCACAGTTTTCCATACAGATGAACATGAATCACATATGAAACTAAAAAAATAAATGGTTGTACAAATAGGCGAACAACAGCCGGATGTGAAACTAATAGAGGACAAGGAACTAAAGATCAAAATGACCAAAGGTATTGTTGTGCAAACAAATGATGAGGAATGAAAAGATAAAATAGAGATGTGTAAATTCCCATATCAAGGACACCTAATTACTTACAATTGGCACAAAATTCACTTTGTGACCTTCGCAAGAGATGCGAAGAATATGAAATCAAAGTTTTACGAAAACATAAAAGAATAGTGGATGAGCTAGAACCGACGGTGAGCGAGTTGAAGAATGATAAGCAATAACTCAGACATATAATGGATGGTGTGCTTAGTTGCAGGGATCCCCCAACCAATTAGAACAAGTACTTGACAAAAAAATTGTTGATATTTAAAAATAATGCTATCATCGAAAATATTACTCTACACGTTGAAAATAGTGATGGTTTCAAGGAGGAATATATGGCCTGCAATAATTCAGATAAATAATTGATCTTTGAAATGTACCAACATAATTTTCTGGTACCTCTTAATACAAAATGGAATCCCAACCATGTTACAGGGGATATCCATTTGAGAGCCTTTTTATCTTATTTGAGAAATCAATCCAGTTGGTTGGATTCTCTTAAAATTTATTTGCATAATTCCGAGAGCCTTCTATGGATTAGAGGAGAACATCCCAAACCTATGGAGGTGATAGAAGAACATGAAAATTCTACTGATTTTCTAAAATTAGCAGAGTACGTCGCCAAGAATAGGTAGATGACCATTACATATTACACATGCCAGATTCAATCATTGGAAACCGCCACACAGGAAGGATGTAAAGAAAGGTGGGATGCCTTGGGAAAACAATCCTAAAATAAAGATCCATTTAACTACCTAAACTTACATACAACCTTAACAAGGGTTGATCAGTATATTATTTCCATTTGACAATGTCGAAATAAATTGATAGGTCTTAGATTTCACTATCCAATGATTTAGCTTCCAACAAAAATATATAAAAATAAATATACGCTAAATAAAAAAGAAGAGTCTGAATGTTGGAATGTAATTATGGAGATAGGAGGGTATCTTCATCCCAGTGAAGTAGGACAGAGTGATTATTGTATCAACGATCTTCATGAAATTCCCCCTTCATCCACAGATTCAGATTGAAACATTACTCACCATTGCTGACACACTAGCTCACCGTTGCTAACACACTGGCTCACCAATCCTGACACACTGGCTCACTGTTGCTGAAACACCAGCTCATCGTTGCTGACATAGTGGCTCATCATTACAGATAAACTGGCTCACCATTTTAGACACACCGGCTCACTATTGCTATCACACTGGCTCACTGTTCCAGACACACTGGCTCAACATTGTGGACACACTGCCTCATTGTTGCGGCAACTCATAGAAATCGAATGCATTATCTTTGTTGTTGTAATATATATTATTATCCAATAATATATCACTAGACGCATTGAGAAGCTATAAAAAATTGGTAAAGTTGTGTTTGACATGTTTATTTACAATTTCATTGCATTTCCTCTAATAATTTTGTTACATTTCCATTG
Source organism: Pinus albicaulis (assembly GCA_034641835.2). Lineage (NCBI taxonomy): Eukaryota > Viridiplantae > Streptophyta > Pinopsida > Pinales > Pinaceae > Pinus > Pinus albicaulis. The sequence continues at coordinate 33,850,423 of MU968480.1, forward strand.
TTTTTATTCGAATTTCTATATCATATACTTGTTTAGACACCAATATATGAAAGTATGCAAAACCAATTGAAATTTATCTTCCATTGTGTACAAAACAATCAATTTATTGAAAGACTGAGTGTGAATGCATGGAGTTATTTAATCACCTTAAATAGAAATTCCGTCAAATTAGACAATTACCAAACATATCCTCACCACCTATCAAACATACATGGACATAGTCAACAAAACAATAATACATCAAAATTGAAAACAAAATCGTCCACAAGAAACTTGGAAAAGCATTCATAGTTGGAGCGATGGTGACCTCTCTTATTGAGTTGTTCAAAATCAAATGGTTCATCTTCATCTGCCAGGGTATTCAAGTCAATTTCCAATCTTGCATTTTTTCGCCTTATTTTTCTTCTCTTTTTTGGGCTTAGGAAACTCTTCTTCCTCTTCAAAGATAACTCAAAAGCACCTGACCCACATGTGAAATCATAATCCGTAATATGAAGATTATTGGAATCATACAACAATTTTTTAAACAAAGCAATCAACTATTCAATCTTGGTCAAAGTAGCAGGAGGACTATTTCGAACCAGGTCTAAGTAGCCAAATAAATCCTCCTTGGCCATCTTAATTTGTTCAAAATTTACATCAACATTGTGACTATCCATCGCAGATGTGTTTGCATCTTCAGGAAGATCCGATATTGCCTATATATTTATCTCAGGAGGGTCATTATATGAATAATTTTTTATTGGATGATTTTTTAATTGGTTTGAAGCCATTGAACGGGAACACAACCAACCCACCTTTATGGCATGCTTGCATATGTTGCCAGGAATAGAACATGGGGAGTCACAAATTATGAAATTTGTGCAATGAAAAGTGACAAGATATTTCTTATTAAGTTTAGGTTGAATCCTCACCCCAAAATCATGATACATTTTCTCATGAGAGTTGCAATCACTATCTTATTTTTCCATTGATGATTCCAGTTGTTTCTCTTTCTTGTAATTATTAAAAATCCTTCCTTTTTTAGAATTTCCTTAAATCGATAACAATATTCAACATTTCTTATAATAACATATATCAACCAATCCATCCTATGAGAACATTTATTTATTCTATCAGATATAAAGTTTGTCTTTAGGTAACAGTGATATGACTCCACATCATTGTTAGTATCCTGATTTGCATGGTAAAAATCTCGACAACCTTTGACTCACATCACCAATTAAATAAAAGATGGGTTAATGAAGATATTTCATCCACATGAAAACCAAAAAGAGAAATGTAACTTGGAGTTTTTCAACTTACAAATCTTGTCACCAACAACCCAATTATTATGGAAATAGTCTAGGAACTTCTCCTCATTAGCAAATTTGTTGAGAAAGCATTAATTGCATTGCTCACTTCAACACTTGATCAATAATTCATAATTAAACCCAAATCACTAAACATTTCTTTTGCTATTTTTGGACTACTGGCCAATCGATTCATAGTTTTTACCTGTGCTCGATGTACGTGACAAACACACAAGATAACATTGCACCTTTTAATTCTCCTACCACATTCAATTCATTTAAAGCATGCTATTTTTGTAATAAATACAAGTTGTACTGTAAAATAATAATATTGAAGTTACCTTAAAGCAGATATTTTAGCCTATGCATCATCAACCATGAAAGCATCAACTTTCCAACTATGATCAAGTTGGTGACACCTATGCATGAGCTGCGCCAACCATAGTGAAATTTGTTGTGATGTATTACATGATGCCACCACCCATGCAACTGGCACCCCACTTTGTTGCTCATCAAACACCATGAGTGTGTACACTTGATACTATCATATTCAAAATACATATGAAGTCAACTTCAGCTCATCAATTATTATTAATCAAATTATTGTACTAGATCAATCATTCTTAATACACTCACCCTATACTTATTCGTTTCGAATGTTGAATCCATGGCTATTAGGCTATTATTTGATAGCTTCACCATGGTCTCCAACATCTAATTCATTTGAATTCCAACTATAATAGGGATATCTACACCATTGGGCTTTTGATAAAAGAAAAAATCATCTCAGTGTTTCTTGTACCAAAGGTTCACACTCATTTCGTCCTTCTTATGAAACTGATAATGTTTTTTCATTAGACGATTATATATGTTAACAACATATTTCCTGCACAAAAACAAATCCTTATCTCGAGCTGCACCATCGACGTCAATATATTTTTTACCATGCATTTTGCAAACCGAGTCAACTGGCACTGCTAAGAAGAAACAACTCTCTACATAGGAAACCATGTCCCTTGATAACATTGGTTGATGCATCACCCTATCATGATTTGAGGGGTCCTATTGGCCATGACAATGCCATCCTTGGCTATCTACATGCTCATACATGTTATATGTTATTATTGTAACCTCAGGGATTTGAACCACAATGTTTACAATGAAATGACATTGACATCCCCTCTTTTTCACAAATGAGTATTTTCGCTTCATTTCATCTTGTCCCCTTCTGTCATCAGGGCGATATGAACAAACATAGATGCATACAAAAGTTTGAAAAGTCAATACATATGAATCCATGAAAACTGATGGAGCACTATTAATACCAACATCTATACAATGCATATCTAAAAAACTTACACATCATATACCAAGGAAGTAGTAGGCCTTGAGCCTGGGTGTTTATTTTGTACCTAGGTGAAAGAGCATGGAGCATCTGGCTTCATATCCTCTCCTCTAATAAAGTCTCCAATTCTAGTTGAAGCAATTTTCCCAATTTGATCAAAGCCATGTGTTTTCCTTGTACAAGAGACTAATCTAAATCTGTTCTAGAGAAGATGACCTTTTCTTTAGGGTTTTTCACCCGAAGGGAAATTATTGACTCCTATTTGACTTTTTAAACCATTTTTATCACCTAATGAGTTGTTGCAGCAGCTAACTAGTGAGCTTCAACAATTGTTGAGTCACCAGCGATTAGCCACAATGGTTGTCCAGCAAGTTGACCTGTGCTCACTTATTTTTTGTGCTCTCCTAATTATGGTGCAACCCATAACAAAATTTCATTTATAAAATGGTCAAACAAATAAAACTATTTGAGAATGTAATGTTAATTGAGAATATATTTTCTCTAATAAAAAATATGCTACCATTCTAATCTTAAAAAAACAGACATTCTACCATTCTGAATTAAAAAAAGTTTGGAATAAAAACCCAAATATGAAATCCATGCATTCTCACCATCATTTTCATTTGCATAAACAATCTCCAAATCCATCGAGGGCATAAAAAATCCCCAAATCCCTCAAGGGCATAAACAATCCTCAAATCCTTTGACTTACCAAAAACAATCCCCAAATCCATTGAGTTACCAAACAGGTCTCTTGTTGGTACCATTCTGTTGGGTTGGCAAGGTCGGGTGCATGGGTTCATGGAACCTGGGCAAGCACATTCAACTTGAAGGGTTTGCAGGTAATGATACACCATTTTCACCTGGGAGGGGATTCCACAAGTTAAAAGCAACGCGGGAAGCTGCATTCATTTTTTGTGCTATGTGTAGCTAATTGATCTGCTTCGGAAATGGTAAACCATTTTGTTTGGTGCCATAAACCGTTATGGTTAATGAAAATGTTATGGTAAATGAAAACAAAGGTTTAGGGGAGGGAGGCCATGGGACCCACCTTCGCTGAAAGAGCCTAAGGCATGGGGGCGCAAACATTTCTGTCCAATGGTTAGCTTACTCCGTACGTACTCAACCGGTACTGCTCGTACTCTATGGAATAGTATTGAGGTTATGTTACTGCTGGTAGTGGATGGAACATTATTAAAGTTGTGCTCTACCTTATTGAACCTTAGCATCGATGGAATTGTCGCAAAGGAGTAGTTTAAAGGTGTGAATTTTTGGTGATTGATTTGACATTTCTATAAATAGATGCAATAGCTATGGATGGACATATATCGACTACCTGGTGTCCGTTCTGGTGTGCATCGTGAACTGGATCTGAAAAATACCTCAACCTCTTGCACTACAATAACAATGATCCTCTCAATATTGAAATTTAAATTTTTAATCGTCGCGCTTGATGAATATCCTCTTCATATCTATATAGTAAAATTCCCAGCGGAAATTTTAATTTTGAACTGCTTTCGACGAATACCTGTGACTGTCAAGACACAACTCATCTCCACCAGAGCCCTAAATAATATCCATGGAAAACAAGAGCCTGGATGTTGCTACTCAGGTCTGGATACTCAATGTTTTTGATGTTTGTGAAATTTCTCGTAATTATGTTTACTAGTTTGGATTCTTTTATGCTTTTAGGCATCTCTTGTCTAATCCATGGTGATGCCATGAAAACATAATATGCACCATTCTCGAATAATAAAGGGCTAGGGTTAGGGTATATATTGTCGATAATGTAGGGCTAGGGTTAGGGCATCAATCATTTCGTTCCACAGTGGCCATCCCGTTATTGATGTTTCCCCTCGGGCTGCTTTTTCCATCGACAACCACTTATCTGAATACAATGTACTATGAGTTCAACTGCTAGATGATGGCAAAAATCACGACCGCTTATGAACAGGGTTGTTAAAACTTTCTGCATTATCCAAAACGGTTCAGAAAATTTTACTCTCTTCCTAATTTGGCAATAGATTTTTTCAAGAGACTTTATGGTTTTTAATTGACTATAAGAACTTCAAGATATGCCTTCTAGAAATTTAACATGCCCTAAAACGTTACTAGCTTTAATATCAAATTTATCACCTAAACCTCTGTAAAAAGTATAGTTTTAAATGAGATCTTTATAAAATTATGATTTAAAAGTTTTTAATTCTTCATAATTGGTTCTTACTTTTAACTTTTTTTTTAACCCTACAAATTAATTAATTTACATCTCAAAACTTTATTCAATGCAAAATAATAAATATATTATAAATAGTGTATTAAATTGTTTGTGTGTTGTCTTATAAACAAGCTAGGTAGCAATAAAACTTGCATCCCTATTCTTTATTTCAAATTGAGGGGTATATTTTCATGATGCACTTTCATGATACAAAGCTAAAAAATACTTGTACTTCATTTTACAAGAGTAAACTATGTAAACATTTTAAAGAAAATTATTCTAAATAAATTATTTCTTTGTAATATTTACATTGCTTAAAAATTAATACTAAGAAATAAAAAAAATTAGTGGGAATTGATACTTATTTTCTGTAAGAAATTTCAAAATATTAAAAATGAAAACACTAGTATATCAATTAATATTAAAAATATTATTATATCAATTATATCACAATCAAATGTAACCACATGAGACATGTTTTTTGTAAATATCATTAGAAAACTATAAATTGTCATAGACCTTGAGGTATTTATTAGATGATTATAATCCTATCAAAACACTATAAGGGCCATTAAGAAATCCTTATTATTTTAGAGCACTATAGGAACATAAAAATATACTATAGTTTAATCCATTTCTTATTATGTGGGTTAATAGTTGCAAAATTTCTAAGGTTGACACAAATACAAAAATAAGAGATGGGTATTGATTTGTCACTTCAATACTAATAGAAAAAAATGCATGGCATAGTGTATTTGGGGCATAATCCATATTGCTAATTTTTATTGTGTTAAATTTGCAATATCTTATATACTTAATCATAAAAAAATGTAGCTCCAAGAATTATGGTTGTGAAGGATATATTTTGTTTCTCCACGATTTGAATTAAAGTAGATGTAAAGAGATGTAAAGAAAATACTCAAAAATTTGACACTTAAAATATATTGGCGCTAAATATTTGACACTTCAAATATATTGACACTAATGGCAGTTTTTCTAGAATGACTGATTAAAATTATGATAGATAAAGAGACATAACATTAGGGCAATGAAAAATAAGAAAAGAAATAATTGATGATACAAAAAATAGAATCAATCAAACATCAGAATTCATACGGTTATAATCCTAATTTTTGGTTTTATAATATTTACAATGCCCATTTTACGTAGGTTGATGCTTCAAAGTAATTGAGAACATAAATATTGTTACTCATCTTAATAGTGTTTTTTATCCCAAACAAAATCATTACCATTGTTTTAAGGAAAAAAAATGTATCATGTTTTCTCTGACGTTGCCTAAATGTATAAAACATTAGTGTATTTTTAAGAGATTTACATTCAAATATTAACTATGTGTTTTTCCCTATGTATCTATTGATATAATTTGGATTCCAAGAACTACATATTTTGTGGTTGAGAGGCTAACTAATGTTCTCAAATAATAAGAAAATAACCATGTTAGATTTCTTAACATGTTATATGCCTTAGAGGGAGGGAAAATTATATGGACATGAAGGAAAAGAGAGGATCTATTTTTCTTTGATTCAATTGAAGTATTTGATTCCCTCTTTAAAGTTGTCATCAAAACATGTATTGGTACTGAACCGTTCCAATAAGTTTATAATGTTGTTTCCCTTTACACCAGTAACCCATGACTAATTGTTTTTGTTTTTCACAAATATAAGATTGAAGAAAAAGATAACACTAGAAATGAGGTTATGGTGATTACGATATCTCAACATATTAAATATCATGCCAATTATCCCATGAATAGGAATAAAAAATGCACTTAATAGTCATAATGAATTTCAAAGATAAGGTGTCCTAACATTTTAAGCGATATTTAAAATGGTTGATACTCAATATAATGGTACATTGAGTTTCTAATAGGGTTTATCTTATGGAAAGGTACACCATATCAAATAATATATGAAACCCAACCAGAATAGAGATAGTTTTAGTGTATATATATATATATATACCAAAGGAAAGTAATGGGTATTCAATGCTAAATATTTCTCATGATTCACATACATCCTCATATATTATGAAAAGTACAACATTCTTTGACCATCCAAGGGGTGAGAAAGTTAGAGGTTGATGAGTTGCTGAAAATGTGAGCCTTCTTTTGAAATTTTATAACATTATTTTCCTTTCATAAATGACAAATTATTTTAAAAATTTACATCTTCTAAGGGCATTTTTTGAATTACATGTTTAAGATGAGTTTTAACCTATTGGAAGGGCTAGGAGAGATTCAATTTTGATCATTAAAACTAGGAACAAATGAGAAAACGATGAAAATTTCATTTTATGCCATTGCACACTTAGTTTGGGACTATGTGATTCTATACTTTCAATTTTAGAATCTGGTCTTCAATACAATAGGATAAACATGGAAAAAATATAGGATAAAAATAAAGATTAACTAGGCACTTTAAGATAATATTTATTTGAGTATGATATGATAGGGGAGTCTAATATTCTTGCATGGGTACATCCATTTTTAAGGATTTGAGAGGACCCTTGATATTATTAGTCAATGTAATTCATAATTTTAGGCCTAGGTGCAAGCAAATCTAGTTCTAGGAAGCTTGGTGAGTTTTAAGTATTGGTAAAACATTCACTCCAACTATCACAACTATGTGTATGGTTTGTTGAGGGAGTGCAAATAATATTATTGTAGAACACCACAAATAAAACATAACAGTTGGATTGTGGAGAATAATATAGATGATACACATTATTCATATCATTACATTGCATATTGGCACTAGATTGATATCTTTGATGTTACAACTTGTTTCAAATCTAAGATGTCTTTAAGGATTCACCCATTCTCAAGGATATTTAGCTAGTTCTTATGAGTGTCAATTTATCTTTACTCTCATAACTGAAGTGTTGTTTCCTTGAATAAACACATTAAAATTTTGAAGGATAGATAGAGAGAAACAAAGGAAAGAAATACATGCCCTTAAAAATGCAAAGCATGAGATACACATTTTGATTTAATTTGAAATTACATCCATCTAGAGGTTATGTAAATACAATAACCAATAATAATATCAAGAATTGGTTGGCATGTTTCAGATATTACATTAAATTTAAGAATGAGGTGATTATATGGGTTTCATATAGAACAATCCTTGTAAACTTCAAATTGAATACTAACTAAAAATTTTTAAGAAAAAATTATAGGTTGTTTTTTTTATGAAGGTTGCAACCATTATAAGGTCCTTCATATATGGAGAGAAAATAACTCCTTTTCTATGAAAAAGGAATAAAGGCCTAGTGGGCTATGTGTCAGTAAAGTTCTCCAGCAATATCTAGATAGAGATAAGGAATTGAATTTTGAGGAGGATATATGCTAATGAATCAAGTGGCTCTAAGTCTTACAAATCATAATATATCAAAGTAGTTGTATCATTAACCATGGAATGGGTAAATCAAATAAATAATGTTGGAAGGATTATGATTGAGGAACATTAAGCTTTGTGAAGAGAACCAACACATGATGGGGTAGGCCAAAATGTTCAACAAGAGGATGGTAGATATGGAGAAGCATCTTTAGATATATAATAAAATATTACTATTGCTAAAGAATAAGCTTGAACAATTCCAAGAATCCATTAATGCATTGATGATATATTGGGACGATCATAAATTTCAACTTGTGCAACTTTGAGAGAAGGTAATTCAATTTGATAGTTTGCAAGAGGAAAAATTCATGTAGATGGTTTCTTAGCTAAAATAAGAGTTAGAAAAAGAGGACGTCTTAGAAATACTCCAAGAATATTTCAAAGAGAACTAATAAGCAAAGCCACCCTCCATTGTTACTAGAGAATACAACAAAATTATGGAGACCAATTTGGAAATCACCCATTCAGAGCGAAGAGAATTTTGGTGATTTTGAAAATTGTACTGAATCCATTGGTTCAAAGAAACTAAGGTAAATGCACTATGATTGTGAAGGGATAGAAGGAGAAGACAGGGAATTACAGGTCAACCATGAAGGCTTTATTTTTTATTGAAAAAGTGGAAACCATATGACCATGAAAACTACATTTGAAAAGGTGAAAGGTGTGGCATAATTGAAGTGGTATTTTGAAGAAACAATAATTCTAAGTGAAGATGAAGACCCACTACCACCTTAGTATACTTGTGGTGGAATGATGAGGACTAGTGATGAAATACCTCATAAAATAATCCTACACCTACACTTAACCCCAAGAAGGTTAGCTAAGGAATGAATAAGAACAAGACTACTAAGAGGTTTTCCTCAAACACTGGATTCATTGTTTTTCATTTCTAAAAGGGACATTATAACATTTCTAGTTACTAGTATGTAGAGGCATGCTCATATTCTGGAAAGAAATGTCATTTTGATTATACCACATGTAATATGTTTGAATGATTTTAAAGGAAGTATGACAAGAAGACCTCTCCAATGCAACAATATACTAAAATCAAAAGGAAGGAATGGACTATATTAAGTAGTCCATCACATAATGCAAATGAATTTTTCCACCATTAAAAGTTGAGAGGACATTGCAGAGAAAATTATTGTCTACTTCATCAGTGATTAGATGAATAAGAGTGTAGATAGTGAATATTGAAAAATATGGAGTGACTTTCATCTCTAGGCCAAGGGATAGAATTTTTAAAATGAGAGAAAGAAACAAATGAGGTCCAAATCAGTAACAAAATGGATGGAATATTGATGCCAAAGGAAACCACATCATAATGGTTGTTCTCATTATTGTATTAGAGGATCGGTACTTGAAGATGTGCCATAGATTAGTGCTAGAATTATTATACCTATGGAGGAGTTCTTGAAAACTTCATGGCATGCTTGCAAGTATCTGCAAGTTGTAGAGAGTTTTTTCCATGATGGGAAGAAACTAATACATGTAGGATAATGCATACCATAACTCCTTTTGTGGGATTATTATACGATGGAATAACATGTTGGGATCAGACTAAACATAAACTGACATTCAACTTGGTCACTAGATTTGAAATGACAAACCATATCAAAGAATAAGAGGGAAATGGAAATAAGTGCTATGTGCAATATTTGGTTTTGAAGATCACCTAGAGTCGATATTTAATAATAATACTTCTACAATGAGATCAAGCAAGCTAGCAACTAGAGCTACAACCATAGTTAGGTACCATATCTAGTAGTTGGAGCCATGAGTAAGGGTTGGAACTAGAAACAAATCCATTTCCAAAAGCTAGAGTTAGAACCACATTCTAAAGGAGCATAGATAAGCCACATGAATACAAAATGGTTCCCTTCAATTTTTTGAATTCCAGAAGGCCTCCTATTGGGAATGTATCCTAAACTGAATGAAATCAAAGAATTTATTTGAGAATCATTGCTTGTAAATTTAATCTAAAAATATATCAAAGTTAATAAACCTACACTGGAAAAAGAGAGAGAATATGTTGAGGAATGGGAAATAAAAGATCAACATGTTGGATCCTCCATTACCCTCAATTATTTATGTTTCCCATGAAGACTCATTTTCAAAGGGTTTTTTTTGGCGGATACGAAAGGAGAATTAATTGTATCGTAATTCCAACCCATTATATTTAGTTACTACTAATCTGTCAAGTTATTGAGTGGTTTCCTAGGCATGTTCGTCTTCCGACATGAGGATGAAAGCATGTATCAACTTACTTAGAAATCCGATATGGCCTCGGTAATACTAAGAACAAGAAGGAAATAGAATGTTGCATGTGTGGCAACTTCATATTTCAGGAACTCTTATTCAAATGCAACATATGCTACCACCGATTTCAACACCGGTGAAATTCCATCTCCTACTGATTTCATCGAATACATCCAATCCCTCTGTTCTTCTGTAAAATAGTTATTCTGATTCTGATATGTGCACTATTTGATCACTCTTGCATGTACTGTAGCAGATTGTATTCCTATCAATTTAATTTTGACCACGTAAACGTGTGCGACTGGTGCCTCGACTTCCAAGTAGAAAAGTAACAAGGCCAAGATGGTAGCTTCCAGCGAAATTGTGGCCAATTCGGTCTCCAGAATTATTGTGAAGCAGTGAACATCGATAACCAAGAAGAAACTTTGAACGGATAATGGTAAGAGGGGTTGCCCTCAACTCCACGTTAAACTTTGCAAGAGGAAGAAAAACCAATTTGGAATTAGAAATAATAACCCGGAATTCATTCTCTTAAAGTCACATAAATGTTCTCTGTACATCCTCTCCATGTCTCCGCTGGAGATGAGGTGTGTTTAAGTAGTCTTGAGATTCGCAGGTATTCGTCGATCACGGAGGTTCAAATTTGAAATTTTAGTTGGTGATTGGCGCTAATGTACTATGTAGCTATGAACAGGTGGTATTCATGGAGAATGGAGATCAAAATCTAAATTTCAATATTGACAGGATCATTGTTATTGTATTGCAAGAGGTTGATGCACACCGGAAAATAATACCGGGGAGATCCATGTAATTTATTCATGGCTATGACATACATCCCTACAAATGTCAAATAAATCTCCAAAAATTTGCACTTCTAGAATACTCCTCACCCCAAATGGTCTGCAAGAAAATATAAGATTCGGGGTTCTTCTACATTTTAAGCTGAAGCTCTCCAAACACAATTCGTTGTAAGATAAAAACAATTAACTTATGTTCATTCCTATCAAGAATAGGCAGCACCATTATAACAAAACTTATAATTCTCATGCCTAGCTTAATTTGATTGTTGATTCTCTTCATATTCCAGGATCTAACGGATATGGATGAAATTGGATCCCAAAATGTTCAAAAAATCAAGTCATTCCTAGAATCAAGTGAAATAATTAACATCGTCCATATAAGTTGGATCCCAAAATATTATGAGAATCACAATGGAAATAAGGATTCCCATGTTCATGAGCTCAACCCAACTTTACTATTTATTGCCTCTATATTAACTTTGTCAAAAATGGATATATAGTTATATATATCTTGTTGGTCCTCTCGACCCATTTGACCTTGGGATGGCGATTCATTTCAGTCCTTTTAAATGGTATTTTGTTGTTGCTCTTTGGATTTGCAAAAATGATAGTTACAACAAGAAAACAACGGTCAAGTATGTCGCGACTACCACGACTGCACATTATCGCTTGAGTGTCGCCAGAGTCATTATATTGTCCACAAGCATGGTTCATAGATAATGGAGCATCCTTCCATATGACTGGAGTTAGAGAGCACTTCACGAGCATTTTGGAGGTTTTTCTTAGGGACAAATCCAAAGTCAAGGTGGGAGGTATGGGGACAATATCATTTCAGAGGGATTCATTACCTCCTCTAATTGTGACAAATGTTCTTTAGGTTCTAGGGTTGAAGAAGAGTTTGTTATCAGTTTCGAGCTTGTAGGACAAGGGTATGAGGTACTACTTTGGAAGGGACAAGTGTTGTAGTATACTTGAGGATCTAGTATCGAGTCTTCTCGTGTGATTGGAGCTTGCAGTGGAAGGCTATACATATTTACTTCCTGAATAACAAGGATGTGGTCTTCCAGTGACTTAAAGAGTTTATAGCGCTTGTGGCGAACCAAATAGTGAGGAAGATGAGGTTGTTTAGATCATAAAATGAGGGCGAGTAAAACTCAGTAGATATGAGAGACTTTTGTGTGAGTGTCAGCATAAAGAGGGAGTTCATTATGTCTTATAACCCTCAGTGGGATGGGGTGGAATTGAGGAAGAACATGACCATTGTGGGTGAATCTAGAGCGATGTCGCATGATCAAAGTTTACCTTTCTTCTTTTGAGATGAGGCAGTTAACATTGTAGTTTACTTGTAGAATAGGAGCCCACTCAGAGTCTTAGGGAGCAAGGCTCCCGAGGATATATATACCAAAAAGAAACTGGAAGTTGGGCACATGAGGATATTTTGGTGCCTTACATATTCACACGTCCCTAAGGAGAAGAGGATGAAGCTAGAACCCACAACAGAGAGAGGTATAATGATCAGTTACAGTGAGACTGGTAGATCCTACCACATATACCTTCCTGCCAAGAGGAAGATTGTCTTCAGGATGGATTTGAGATTTGAGGAGGAGAGGGACTTGGGGAGGTCTCGGGAGATTGATCAGGCATAGCAACAGTCTCCTCAGCAAGGGGGCACACTTTTAGAAAATTATATATTACATAGCCATGGAACACATAAAATTTGCAGAAACACAAACACATAAAACATATAAAACAAGAGAGACACAAATATACAAGGTTTACCCAATTTGGGCTATGTCCATAGAGAAACAAATAGTTTTTCCTTTTATATTATCTAACAAAATGAAGAGATACAACTTATAGTAGATCTATTTTAATTTCCTCTTATCTCTCACACAATCTCCTCTCTCTTTCACACTCACAATACACATAATCCACAACCGCAATATAATTCCCTCATATAAACTAAGGGGTTTCCTTCTAGGGAAAAAACCCTAAATTAAACATAACTTATACCATTGGATCATACGCCTAATGAACGACCTAGATTCAATACCAAATTACAATATTTTACAAGGAAATTTTACATCCCCTTGTGTGGAGGGATGTATAGTCTTCCTGGGATATAAATCTGACTAAAAAAAATACCTCTGAATCAAGAATATAATTAGGCTCCACACCCAACGCACACCATAGTTTTAAGGATCAGTAGTTTCACCTTCTTCAGGGGTAACAAGTTCACATAGCACAATTTTTCCTGGTACATAATCACCCGGTACAGGTTCATCAGGCATAGTATCTCAAAGTTTAGGATATCCTTTGGTTACTTAGAGCCTTCCTCACTAGAAGGAGAGGCACCATATGAAGATTTTCTCATACCTCCATAGGATACCTCCATAGGAGACTATTGCAGGGAACAGGAAGCTAAGATGGCTTTGGGAGACCCTAAAGGAAGCTCAAGAGGCATTGGGAGCACCAAAGTAGCCAGTGAGGGATAACAAACCACCAGAGAGGTTAGGTGGCTTCGTGGCAGATTTTGTAAAGACATATATGGTAAGTTTTGAAGAGGCTGCTACACAACATATCTAGAGGTATGCCCTGGTTGAGGATTATGCATATATCATGAAGAATCATGTCTTGGAGGTAGTTCCATGTCCTCATGTGAATTCAATTGTGATTTTGAGGTGTCTCTACAAGATCAACCATGTTGCAGATGGCAGTGTTGAGATGGGATGCAAGATTGACTAGATGGATGTGAAGATCGTCGTTCTCAATGGTCTTGTTGAAGCTTAGAAATGCCTCTTTTCTTCTATTGTTTTTATCATTAGATTTCACCTTTTTGTTACTATTCTACAAAAACCTCAACATGTTAAGGTCAATATCAACTTCTACAAGTATTAATCATACATATTTAAATTCTTTGTTTCTTAATGAAATTATCACAATGATATTCTTATAGTGACCAAATTTTGAACATTCTGTAGCTGATATTCATTTCTATAGTAGAATCCATTGTTAGAGAGGTTGCAACACTCGAGAGGAAGAAAGAAGACAATCAAAATATGACAGTTGGCTCCTAGATGGATAATCACCCACTGACATCGCTTGGAAAGCTACGTAAGATGGGAGATATTGAAGTCAAAGGCCAATTCAAACTTGGAAACTGCACGTAGCAATAAAACAGAGAAAGCAGAGAATCAAACGAGAAAGACTATGGATTAACTTAGTTTTCAATATTATAGATTGATATAAAATCTCCCATGACTTAATTTTTCAATAGAAAGTCATAAAGAGATTGAGCTCTTAGTGTTATCCATCTCGTAGGTGTCGAAATCACTTGCTGCATATCGACTTAAAACTCTTTCTAGTCGTTTCTAGACTTTGTATAAATTTTGTTAGACAAGAAACGTAGTGGTTGTTATTACTGAGTTTATAGCTTTTTTGTTGCAAAATTGATACTATATTTTTATAATATAAATCATTGTTGCTTTCAAATGTGTGTGTGAAGAGTCTTTGATCATTAATCAATTTTGCACTCTAGGAGGCCACCCTCTGTGAGTTTTTTATTTTAAGCTTTGAGTTATTTACATTAATTTTTCTTAGAGTTCACTTGTATTATAGTTATATCTCTAATTGTTTCCATTATGTTATAGAGTACTCATAAACATAAAACACCAAAAAGAGTTTACTTATTCAATGCATTTTGTTATTAGTACTTAGTTGTTTTTATCATTCAATTTCCATTTATGTTAGTTGTTTTATTATTCAAATTCAAATTATGATATGTTAAATGAAGTAAAATTCAGGGGTTAATTACGCACATTAGTAGCCATCGAACGGTAAAAGTCGCCCATATTCATGAGCTCAACCCAAAATTACTCTTGATTGCCTCTATTTACTTTACCATAACCGTAATATAGTAATATAGATATTCTTAGTCCTCTGGGTCCATTTGACCTCGAGATGGCGACTCATTTCATCCCTTTTAAATGGTATTCTGTTGCTGCCTAGGAAACAAGACCAAGTCATGCTGCGACTACCTTAAATGTGTGTCAGCCTTGAGTGTAGTTAGATTCATTATATTTTCCACAAGCACGCTCTCTTAGCACAGTCCTCTCCTCACTGAGTCCTTTTCCTTGGAGAAGGATCTTTGAATATTGGAATACTCTAGTATGGGATAAGAGAAGTGCTACGAGCCTCAACATCACCCAAAACATCATAAACTACCTTAATAATACTTGTCCTTAATATGTTTAACTTAAATGATTGTAAATGCATCTGCGGGCACATCAATTCTCTAGTGTTTGACATCATCGAAGTGTAGAGAATCCTTTGTCTTCAATGGAAACAAGGATGCCCTCAATATTTTTGGGATTTATTGTTCTGGCAGGCTTCTCTCTTTCTTTCCTTTTTTTTTTCACTGTTGAGGGAGGCATGTTTGCCATATAAAAAAAACAACTAAAACCCCTGAAATATAGTTGCAATAAAAAAATTCGTCATGGAAATATTCATGTGTTGGCCCGAGCTCAGAAAACGACAACCCTCCACACATAGCCAAGAAATTATAGATTTTGGTTTCTTCTTGAGGCTATAGGTTGGCCGGGCCCAGAAACACTACCTAGGTTTCTCTCTAGGACTGTTGCCACCGAGCTAAAAAGGGAACCATTATTTTTGTGACTGTTGTAAACACCACTCGGGTTTCTCTATGGGGTTGTTGCCATCGGGTTGAAAGGGAGCCCTAATTTTTTCTTTTTCTTTTAATATAACAACAATTTAAACCAAAAAATTCCCACACACATATGGCTACAAATAAAATAAACTTAAAAGAAAAAAAAATACTGCAAATAACAAAATCTAATTTAACTAATTGGAATTAGAATTACTTTCACCTTAACACAAATAACATAAATCTATATGACATGCAACCCTCCCTTTCGTGGCTGCAAGAGGGTGCTTCTTTCAAGGCTCTTCACAACCACTCAATCCCTGAGCAACATTCTAGAACAAAATACCCACAAACTACAACTAAAAATATGGGTGTTGTACCTGTTTATCGTAGGAAGTTATTGGCTATAGAGACTGCGCTGAGAAACCAACTCGGGGAGTCTTTAGATTCAAGCTAACCCTTGAACCATAATGGTCTCCCTCAATAATTACGAGGCCTTGTTTAACATTGTTCACTATCACTGAACAGTAGCCTTTGAAGCACAATGGCCAGATTTATGGTTTTAATTAAGAGTGGCTGGCTATCAATGAAAATCCCTATTCATGATTTAAAGGCCTCTCTCACAGGGTCCCTTCTTAAAGTGTCAGCTTCCAGCCTCACATAATGACTTAAATTTTCAAGGATTATGATAGAAGAATGTAATTAAATTCCTAATAATCGAGTAGAAATTTTTAATACAATTATGTATTGTCAGATTCTCCTGATCTAACAATTATATACCACTATTAAATATAGAATCCTTCTACTTAAATCTTTGCGGAAATTTAATTGCCAATTGCAAACACATGAAAAAAGATCAATCACACATAACACAGATGTTTTTACCAGGAAAACATAAAGCTAAAAACCCCACTATCATATATTATGTATATATCATGGATCATGAAACAATCTCATGCAAAACTCTAATCCAAGAGATCTCCGTATAATATAAAATTGTCTGACACTCTCATACAAAATTTGGCTTAAACATGCACCAATTTATTGCCTCCTAACAACCTCCCTCCACTGTGCAACCCCTGCTGATCACAATCCCTGAATGAATTCGATATTGCCTTGCCTTGAATGCACAATCCTCATTGGCATCTCCAATGTGTGTTTGGTTGCACTTGTGCACCCACTATAGTCACAACTGATAGTCAAACTGTCCTTTTCACCTATCTATCAACTGGGTCTGCACTGGATCTGACATGCATGTAGTTAACAATAGTAAATCTTCAGTTGCATGTGAGATCACTCCATGTGAATTAATTTAATATTTAATTCACTCATCTCTCTCTAGTGTATCTTTAGTTAGAACTAGTTACAACTATCACAATTGAATTTAACTCACTTAACTGAGTTAAACTACTTTACAACTCACATAACTACAGATCCAAATCTGTTACAACTTTGTATCACTCAGTTACAATGAAGTCCACAAGTATGTCCCACCAACCAACCTTTGAACTTGAAATTCCTTCAGTTAACTAGTTTTCCACATCAGTTAAATGAAATCAAGTGCTTCAAGAGAATATATTATTATTTATTGTCTAATTATTGTTAAGAGATAACAATAATCAACGTGCATTCTATTTTTAGACATGCATTCCACAAAACAAATTTGCACATGAATTCCAAAAATAGATGCCCATCCATTCATATAATTTTCTCAACCATCTATAAATATGTTATTGCTAAAAATAGACTTTGATCCAAATTATAAAAATAGACATATCACCTAAGAATAGCCCGTGGGCCCCACCTAGTGTAGGTCCTTAATTTTCACTAGGATCATCATATTGTTGAATCTCAACACTCCCTCTCAACAAGAAATGGATTATCCTTCACCCTGATCTTGTCTCTATGGTATTCGAATTTTCTCTTGGTGAGCGCCTTTGTTAGAATATTGGCATCCTGATCTTCCTTAGGAATGTACTGAAGCAACATGAAATTCCGCTACAGACAATATCTGATAAGATGACACCAGATATCTATATGCTTAGATTTATCATGAAAACAGGATTAATGAAGAGTTTAATGCGACTTTGATTATCATAATGTGTCACTGTAGGATCTAAATGACAACCAAGAAAACCGACCATGATCTTCCTCATACAGATAGCCTCACATGCAGCTTGACTTACTGCCATGTATTCTGCTTCCACTGAACTGAGTGCCACGGATCTCTGTTTCCTATTGTACCAAGAAAAAATTGTAGATATGATGCTAAAAACCCCTCCTAATGTGCTCTTTTTGTCCGTTGGGTTGCCAGCCCAATCTACATCCGTGAAGCCATGCAACTTCACCTAATCCATCTGTTTGTACCATAATCCATACTCATATGTGCCCCTAAGATATTTGAGGACATGCTTGCCCGCCTTCCAAAAGAGCTTGGTTGGCTTAACCATCACTTGACTAAGCTAGTTCACCGCATAACATATGTCCGGTCTTGTATTAAATAAATACATAAGTGAACCCACCAACTGTCGATAGACAGTAACATCCACTACCTCTCCATATGTAGTGTCCTCTTTCCTCTAGTTTCTTGGAAGAGGAGTATCCATGTTTTTGCAGCCCTCCATGTGAAACTTACCGAGTATCTCCCTTGCATACTTGCCTTGAGACACAAACAGTTCACCTTCTTGTTTCTATATTTCCAATCCAAGGAAATAGTGAAGGAGGCCCATATCGTTCATCTCGAACTCCTTTGCAAGATCCTCCTTGCATGAGTGTATCAGTTGGTCATCACTAGTCAGTATTAAATCATCAACATAAAGAACAATGATTAAAAGCTTACCCTCCACCACAATGTGGTATAGGTTTTCATCTGCTCACTCTTGGTGAAGCCAAGTCTAGTGAAATAGTTGTCAATCTGAATGTACCAAGAACGGGGTTCTTGTATCAGCCCATACAATGCTCTTTTTATTCTGCACAAATGCGACTCACCGTTGAAGATCTCAAATCCTTCAGGTTGCTCAATGTACACTTCTTCCTCAATGATCCCATTAAGGAACATAGTGTTCACATCCATCTGATGAATGTGCCAACCCATCTGCACTGAGAGAGAAAGGATGGTCCTTAAGGAAGAATACCATGCGACAAGTGAAAAGGTTTCTTCATAATCAATCCCCTCGATCTGTGAGAAACCTCGGGCCACAAATTTTTCCTTATACTTCTCAACACTCCCATCAGCAGCTTACTTTACCTTGTAGATCCATCTTGAACCTACCACTTATTTATCAATCGGCGTTGGAACAATTTCCCAAGCATTGTTTCTGACAATGGAGTCATACTCCTCAACCATTGCATATACCCATGTGGGCTCCTACACTGCTTCCTGAAAGGAATATGGCTCTGTCAGAATACATTTTCTCATGAGAGACATGTATCCAGTGAATCGTCCAGGAGACTATCTCTGTCTGCACTGTGAAGTAGGGACTCCTACATTATGTGCTGAATCAAGCTTCATCCTCTCAGCTTTTGTGGTACACTTTCTACCAGTTCTGATGTTTGTCTCTATGTGAGTGGACTCCTCCACTCCATGAACCTCCTCATGTGGTTGATCCACATCTAGAGACTCATCTTTGGGAACAAGTAGTTCCTCCTCTGCATGCAAGTCTAGCTCCCTCTCAAGCGACACCTTCATGGCTTTCTCCTCATTGAATTTTATATCCCGTCGCACCACAGTCATTCGCCTATTTGGGAAATACACATGATAATTGTGGGGTGTTTCTGTGTACCCCAAAAATATCCCATCTTCAGCAATCGAGTGCAGCTTCTTCCTGGCGTTCGTGGTCACATGCACATAAACATATGAGCCAAAAATATGAAAGTGAGAAACCTGGAACATGCATAACATTTTTCAATAGAAATGGTTTACCTGACTCCCTCTCAAAGGTAATGGTACTAATACCAATCACACTATATCGTCCATAATTTCCCATCTCTATATGAATTTTTTGATCTTTCTCCTCCAAGTCACTGAAAAGCTCCCTATCTCCCGTCATGTGGAAATAAGCATCATTATCAAGATACCACACCAATCCCATTGCGCTTGAAACCAAGCATGAGATCAAAGAGAAATCAAGTTCAAATTGCGAGGCAAGGGCCTCACCATTTGTATCTCCAGCAGCCTTCTTGTTCTTCTTTTTCTGTGGGCAGTTAGTTGCGAGATTCCCATGTTCATGACAGTGAAATCACTTCACCTTGGAAAAATTGAACTTCTTGCCTTTAGGCTCGGATTTTGAATGGAATTTATAGCCCTTCACTTTCCTTTCTTTAGCAGAAAAAGCACAATCCTCTTCATCATCATGATTTTTTGAAGAGCCATGTTTGGTGTTCCGCGTGAACTCCTCCTGCACTAGATCCGACAATAGTCGTTCCCAATCCGACAATTTTTCCCGTCCGTTGATAGAGTCTTGATAATAGTGCCAACTCTTAGGAAGTTCCAAGAGAGCCAAAGTCACCAAATCATCATCAACAACCGTGATTCCCACACTCCCTAGTTCATCCCGACATTGGACAATCTTTGTGAAATACTTAGGAATATTGTTGCCCTTCTCCATCTTTATCTTTCTGAGTTTATCCTTCAGCGCCAATTTCCTATGGTCGCTGCCACTTTGGAAAATATCTGCCAAAGCCTTCCACATTGCAAATGGAGTGGCTTTCCCATGAAGGATTGAGACAATATGGTCTCTCACACCTTCCAACATAATCCTTCTCGTCTTCGCTACTTTATTTTTCCAGGTGTCAAGTAATGTAGCATTCATCGAAGTGGGCTTAGGAACATCACTGTCAATGAATTCCTTCAAGCCATTATCTTCAAGCAACACCTCCATCCTATCCTTCCATGAAATTTAGTTTGAGCTTCCCTCGATTTCATACCCTAACCGCAAACCATTGAAATCCATTTCGATGTTTACTCAACTATTGCACCAAGAAATTCTTGCAGCAAATTCAAATTGTTTCCACCAAAAAACTCAACTATTGCTTCAATATTGCAATATTCTTTTCTCTGATACCATGTAGAAATTTTTAATACAATTATGTATTGTCAAATTCTCCTAATCTAACAATTATATGTCATTGTTAAATACATAATCCTTCTACTTAAATCTTTATGGAAATTTAATCGCCAATTGCAAACACATGAAGAAATACCAATCACACATAACACAAATTTTTTTACCCAGAAAGCATAAAGCTAAAAGCCCCACTATCATATATTATGTATATATCATAGATCATGAAACAATCTCATACAAAAATCTAATCCAAGAGCTCTCAGTGCAATATACAATCGTCTTACACTGTCATACCAAAATTGGCATAAACATGCACCAATTTTGTTGCCTCCTAGTAGCCTGCCTCCACTGCGCAATCCCTGCTGATCAAAATCCCTGAATCAATTCGATGTTGCCTTGCCTTGACTATGCAATCATCATTGGCATCTCCAATGTGTGTTTGGTTGCACTTGTGAACCCACTATAGTCACAACTGATAGTCAAAATGTCCCTTTCACCTATCTCTCAATTGGGTCTCCACTGGATCTGACATGCATGTAGATAACATTAGTAAATTTTTAGGTGCATGTGAGATCACTCCATGTGAATTAATTTAATATTTAATTCACCAATCTCTCACTAGTGTATCTTTAGTTACAACTAGTTACAACTATCACAACTGAGTTTAACTCACTTAACTGAGTTAAACTACTTTACAGTTCACATAACTACACATCCAACAATGTTACAACTTTGTATCACTTAGGTACAACGAAGTTCACTAGCATGTCCCACCAACCAACATTTGAACTTGAA
This sequence comes from Pinus albicaulis, assembly GCA_034641835.2. Classification (NCBI taxonomy): domain Eukaryota; kingdom Viridiplantae; phylum Streptophyta; class Pinopsida; order Pinales; family Pinaceae; genus Pinus; species Pinus albicaulis. The sequence continues at coordinate 33,872,277 of MU968480.1, forward strand.
ATTCCTTCAATTAACTGGTTTTCCACATCAGTTAACTAAAATCAAGTTCTTCAAGAGAATAGATTATTATTTATTATCTAATTATTGTTAAGAGATAAAAATAATCGACATGCATTCTATTTTTAGACATGCATTCCACGAAACAAATTTTCACATGCATTCCAAAATTAGACGCCCATCCATACATATAATTTTCTCAACCATCTATAAATAGATCACCACTAAAAATAGACTTTGATCAAAATACTAAAAATAGAAATATCACCTAAAAATATCCTACGGACCCCACCTAGTGTAGGTGCTTAATTTTCACTAGGATCATCATCTTGTTGAATCTCAACAATCGAGCAGTTAGCCTGACTACTTAACAACTAGGGAAATTTAGATGCATGTAGAATATTTATACAACCCAACAAAATATATTCAGGAGAAGATAGAAGGACACACAATAACCAGTTCCAAAGAGGAGCCAGATCAGATAGACAATATGAATACTAATCTCTTTAAACTATTATAAATCTTCAGGGGATTTCAAATAGATTGAAACCCAATGTATTCTTACCCAGATCTTATATGAAACTCTGAACATGTGTGGAAATAGAATATGAAAATACTGGAAAAACATACAAGAAGAAAAAAAATTGTCATCAACTGGGGCCAGAAGGCTTTCATTAGAAATCCAATAAGAGAATCTATTACAAAGTATAGAATCTTGGCATAAAAACCCCACCCTTTTTTATTACAAATAAAACAATATATAGAATAAATCTCCCCTAAACTGTTGTAATAATCCTAGAATGAAATTCTGAATAGTATAATAAAATTAAATAATATTTCCTAATTAGTTGTAGGCAATCTGGGACTATTGCAATTATTTTGCCTTAAAATATGGAGTTGGTTCACCATTGCTAATATTCTGCCTTCATTTGTTGAACTACTTGAGTCAAATTCCTTGAATTGAATTTGGAATGTTGTCCCATTTGTCTCATTTTTCAAAAGATAAGTTCACCCCTTTAAATGATGCAACGTACTCGCAAGTTATTTTTTGGAAAAACAAGATTTCAAACCCACCCAAGTTGTTAAAGCTCAAATGAACTTGGAGGATCCGAAATATAATGAATGTCGCTGATTTGCTTTTGACAATATCGGTCGTTCAAAACTACCCGAACGTTATCCTATGAACTGACTTTGAATTGCCCAAGATATTTTAATTTTCATATGCTAATTTGACTCTGAGATTTGGGCTTCTTATGAATTTTTTCTTTTACTTAGGCTCAAATTTTTAAAAATTATAATATAATTTTAATTTAAAATACACATTTCCATAAAAATAAATAATTATACTTTTATAAAAATAATATATTTTAAATTAAAATTAATATATATATATATATATATATATATATATATATATATATATATATATATATATATATAAACCATTAAAAAGCACAATAAATATGTCTCTCGGTATTTAGCTTAATGAGAAATGGACAACTTCTCACTGAAAATTAACAATTTTTCAGTGTGCCAAAATAGGTTACAACATCGGCTCCAATGGGGACTACTTCCCACTGTGGGATGGAGAGAACTAGAAGCCCAGTTGCTTTTAGTGTTTGGCATGGAGTCATACTATAAACTTATGACATGAAGCCGCAATCTGCTATAATCAAACTGGTACTCCCAGATGAAACACTACAATCCTTATTTGTAACTTTCAATTTAAAATGTGGCCACTGTAACTAGTTAGCTGGATGCATCCTCTATCCACTGTTTGACTATTCACATCAGAAATAATATAAAGAATAAAGAAAAATCCAGAACTTCAAAAACCACACTTGAAAATAATTACTCACTCACTGCCTAACATCTTTCTTAAAATGAAGTAATCGTCATGCTGCAAATTGTTAGACATGGATTCATATTAAAAAAAATCAACCATTTATATGCCACAAATTGAAAAAAATATAACCAATCCTCCTAGATGAATCATGTCATTCAAATAGATTGCTAGTGCAGACTACAACCTGCAACTGTGAAATTCAACCATATGCCTACACTAATTCAAATACCCTTTCATATTGAAATCTGAAAACCAAAAAAAATCTAGACTGAAAATATAAGTTGATCTATCACACCATTCATAAACAATGAACGCATTGATATACTGCATACTGAAACTCTGAATATCTATTCAATCCCACACATATCTTCCTAACTTGTACTAAAAATTTGTGTTGTTAGGTGTAATCGAATTTCAAGTGTAACCAAGTGAGGAGTGGATTATTTGACAAACCACGTTGCCAGCAGCTCAAAATATGAAAAATATATACAATATGAACATGAAATCCCATAGGAAACTTATACTCACATGGGTAATTTAAAAGTTGCATCCTTTATTGACATTTTATATTTTTTACCATGGTTGAGACGGAGACACATATACTATTGATTGCACATATCAATGAACCTTGCATAGCAGTAAAGGCAGTTGAAATTCTGAACCAATGGAATTGGTAACCCAGTGGAATGTTGAGCCCTTAGTTAAATTGAGAGGGGGGGGTGGTGAATCAGTTTAACACATTCATGGACTTTTAAACTTTTCATTAAAACTTATTTACACACCTTCATTTCATGTTCAACTTAATATGTGAGTAATCTTAGAATGTGAGCAGCAAGTATTAATATAATGTAACAGCAGACATAATATGAGAGCATCAAGTATTAAGAAGATGAGATAAACCATATCAACACATACACATCATGCACAGAGACACCAGATATAAGTGGAAACCCATAAAGGGAGAAAACCACATCTTATTATTGTTGTGATGCAAAGGCAAGCTCCAACTCCCTCTCACCACTGATTTTCTGTAGGCACCAACCTACAGGAGGCTCCTACCTCAATTTTGCAAGCTACAACTTGCAAGGAAGCTCCAACTCCCATTAATTTTCTGCAAGCACCAACCTACAGGAGGCACCAACCTCAGTCAGCTACAACTGACATTTTATCAAGCTACAACTTGATGTGGAAGCACCAACTCCCATCTATTTTCTGCAGGCACCAACCTACAGGAGGCTCCTACCTCAGTCAACTACTACTGACATCTATCAAGCTACAACTTTATAGGGAAGCTCCAACTTCCTTACTCTTTCAAAAGAAAACACTTGCTGATTTACCTTGGATATCAGCTCTGTTCTGTACCATATTCACTGATGTGCATCAATCTTCATATCTGCCTTATATCATTTCAGCATCTTCTTAGATTCACTATCTGCTCCTCCTTCTTCTTTTCTCAGCTCCTCCTTCTTCTCTGCCTCACTGCTTTATTTCTTCATTCTCTAACTTCTCTGCATCTCGTTCAGCTCCTCCTTCTTCTTATCTTTTCTGCCTCAATCTTCTGTACTCTGCATTCTCTAACCTCACTCTCTCCAACTTCTTGCAGCTTTCTTATTTTCTTCAACTCTCTTCAATTCTGCTGCACACTTTCTTCTTCTCTCACTATGTTTTTGTAACCTTCTCCCCTTGGATATTACCCTGTTTTATACAAAATAGCTTCATGGCTATTTGTATTCTACTGGGAATTCGAAATGGATAGCCATGTCTCTTTGCCTTCTGCCTTCTCATCTCTTTTATCCGCTCATTCAAAAAATATAACTGTAGGTACCAATTTAACATTACAGTGGGATATTTGTTATCTTTCGGAGACTTGCCAATGCATCAAAACAATATAAATTAAAATCATTTACATTCAATTACAATGAAAACTCCAGCTCACTCATTCAGCCTCTTGGCTCGCTACGCATTTGTCTTTTCTTTGACTGTGTCTGTCTTTTTCAGCTCTGCTTGCTCTTCTGTCCTCTGTTGTGGTATAACTGCTGCATACAAGTAACTGTTCAATTAAAATCTCAGCGTTATACAAATAATAAAACGTTTTAATACTTAGAATGCCCTTACGGGCGCACTCGCTGAACTTGTTCTATCTTCCGATGCGATGCATTACTGTCCACATATTGGAAATGTGCATGTATCGTTTTGTGTATACATATATGTGCCGCGGTGCTTTCCTTTCCTCTTAAACTTTGGATTAATTAACTTGGAGCAAACTTGTTCTTAGTCTCATCTTTTGGATGGACCCCACATGCCAGCTATACTCCGCTCAATGAACTTTGACCAACACATTCCAATCATAATATATATCAACATACATTACGTTCAACATTGGAATGTGTATGAAATAGTCGGTAAGCCTTAGACTTCATCAACACCCATTAAACTTATAAACCTCAGGCCCACTTCCCAAACTTTTCTTATTCCCGATGCAATGAATCGCTTCTGAATGCTTCCGATTGTGATAGTTTTGATGCGATTAATCGCAATCGCAACTCTTAGTAGTATGTTACGATGTCCTGCTTTTTCTCCGATGCGATTGACCACTGTTCATTTAAATGTCCCGATGCGATTAGGTCGGAACTCAAACCTATAAAATCACAGTTTATATGCCCATCAGGTCCAGAACTCAATTGCAATCGCAATTTGCATTTGCATGTTCTGATATTCTTATGCTCCGATGCTTCGATGCGATCACTCCGATGCGATGCGATGCAATTACTCCGATTGTGATTAATCGCAATCGCAACTTTTAGTTGCATGTTCCGATATTCCTATGCTCTGATGCTCCGACGCGATCACTGTTATGCAAGAACTCAAACACATATCAATCATGGTTTATAAACCCATCGGTTCCGGGCTTCAATCGCAATCACAACTTTCTGTTCATATGATCCGCTGCCAACTTTTTTTTTTTTGATGCGATTGATGAGGGTCCCACCATGTGGTACTTTTCTTTTGATAGAACCTTTCGTTCTTTAGATCTCGCTATATATATATATATATATATATATATATATAGAGAGAGAGAGAGAGATATATATGCTTTGGTCCTTTGTATATAAAGCGCAATATATGTAACGCGCTGCATATATATAAGCTTCTGCTTCAGTTCTAATGTATCCTCCAGCTTGGGTTGTGATTCTCAGAATTTTATGTGGGGTCCCACACTACATATAATGTTCTTCGTCAATATTATATTAAGTCTTTGGATCAGACTTAAGCCCAGCACAAATATATGTAGTAATATATCCTTTCGGGCTCCAGAGTTATTTTAACTCGCCGTCACTGTTGCTTCGTAAGGTTGCGCTCCCTTTTGGCTCAGGGTTTCGTTCAACTCTTCAACGTTTTATTGTGATTAAATCCACCTACGACTATGCATTGACCCACTCCAATTCACGACTCTGCTCTTGAATTACTTCTGGTCCACACCATTCATGAAGCTGCCTTTCTGTTTTGTTTTATTCTTGGCTCACCTTATCACTCCACCATTCGATTGCCCATCGAGCCCATTCGTCAGTCCTCCATACAATATCTACAATGATATCTCAAGGACTTATCCCCAAACCTCACAGCTCTTACGAATTCCTCAATCTCAGATTCTCGCCCTTACATACTGAAGGTAATTCAAACCCACATTTTGTTCAACCAATTTGTTTCGAACTTTTTCGGCGCTTCTGTGGAACTCTATCCCTTTGGATCGACCTTCCTTTCAGACATATTAAGTCTTTACCATAGGGTTTTATTCTTCAATCAAAGTATATACCATACAAACTCAATTAATGAATAATTTCTCAATAATTCATCTGCAAACTGTATTAAACCCCTGTATTAAGCTCCTTCAGGCCCTTCCAATCTTCACTGCTCTGTCTCTCCAGTTCTGCTATTAAATGGCCCTCTTCTACTATCCTCACTACTCTGTAGCACCACCTCATCTGTCTCCTACTACCTTTGTTCCTTCTATGCTGCCTCTGCCTCCTCTATGCTACCTCCGCTACTTGTCTTATGCTCTTTCTGCTGCCTCTGCTTCTTGTCTGCTTCTTTTCTGCCTCTGCTACTTCTTTGCTGCCTCTGCCTCTCTGCTCCTTGAATGATGCTACTCCTTACTTCTCCTTTTTCTGCCTCTGCTACCTCTCTGTTGCCTCTATAACCTGGGTTGCTTCTTTTTGCTGCCTTGCTTCTTTAAATGGTCCTATCTCTACTGCTCGACCCTCTCTACATCTTGACGCCTCTTTTGCTATTTCTCTGCTTCTATGCTGCTCTCTTTGCCTTGTTGCTGTTTCAGGTGTTCCTGCTTTGCCATCTCCTTTGCCATCAAAGAAAACATTTCCAACAGTCTCCCCCTTTGGCATTGATGGCAACACATCCACCAATAATCCAATGCTTCCTCCAAGTCTTTCTCTGCCTGGCTTCTTTTAGAAGACCCTTTCTTCTATTACCTGCTTTTCCTCCCCCTTTCACATCAATGGAAAAGGGTTGCACATTTCTCAGTGTTGATTATGTCTTTGCATTTCCTCTCTCTGATTTGTGTTTAGACCACCTTCTTCTGACTTTGTACCCTGCTGCTCTAGACTGGTGTACAAGACTTGTTGAGAGAACACTTTTGAGGATAATTGAACTTGTATATACACAGTATTTTGACACAATCCCAAAGTACAGACTCCTTTCATTTGTATAAAGCTGAAAGTGAGGATAATGACACTTCATAGAACACATTGTACCAGCTTTATCTAATCAGAGATGCATCATTGGATTAACCTAAAATACTGAGAATGCTTCAAATATACTTCAGTTTCTATCTGATGTAGTGCACCAATACATTTCTGTTGAGGAAGATTGTGGATGGAATATGTCTTCTTCTGCAATACTCATCTGCAGTACAACATCTGTTCAATTGTGATGAAGTCAATATAATATTTTATTGCTGTGGTTCACCTATACTGCCTATTGTTGGTGATCTGTGCTAGGCTGCTGAAAAAGATATTACCCTTAATAGCTGATGGTTATTGTTCCAGATGTGATCAATGAATCAACCAAAATTTGATCTAAGAAATCAAATCCCTTTACTGCTAAAGTATGTTCTTGATGACTCCATGACAGTGTTTTGAGTTTCAACTGACCCAAATAATTCTTCATACTTTCGATACTTAAACTTTCTATCATGAAAAAATATATTCAAGATGTTTTAATAGAAAACAGATTTCACATGGTGTTATGAATGATGTTAAGAGAAGAGGCCTGATATGTATATGTACTAACTTCAGGAAGACATCCAAAAAATTATTGTTTCAATGCTCAATATCATGTTTCAAGAGTAAACAAAATACTGATCCTTTAGCGTTTTCATTGACCCTTTTATGTTGGATGTACTTTTGCCATAACCTTTGATCTTGAGGACCTGTACCACATTGCTGCTCCACTGATTCCACTTGTTATTATGTTGATAGGCATGCTACTTGTACCAAATACCCACATTGATACCACTTTCACTTCAGCTCACACATGAACCCATAGATAAGACAACCTTCATAATTTCTGTTATTGAGCTCTCCACTGATTTCAACAATAATCATCAATATATTGAATCTAATCTTAGCCTCATTAATCTTTTGCTCTTTCTGTCATTTTTTTTAGAGGAAAGCCATTGCATGTTCCTTTCTAGGAATGCTCTAGAATCATTGCTGCTTTATATTCAATTCAATTGTTCTAACACACAAATCTTCAGGAAGACATCTTCAATTTATTTTCTATGTATCTTCATGGACTGATTACTCAAAGATTTATTTCTCACTTAACTCCATTCCTTCAAGTGGACTTTTTGTAGATGAAATATGTAATGAATTGATGATAAGCACCTTTCTTACTCATTCTTCTTAATGTGATTCATTGTCAATTCTAGCAATATGATGCACCATGTGATCATCATTTAAGGTGCTGATGTTTTATTTCTATTACCATGGCTTCTTGTTTCCTTCTCTTCTTCCATCAATCTGTCAGCTAATTAAAACATCAGATAATCTTCTTCCTCTATAGTTCTCTGTTAGAGGAATTTCCTTTCACTTCCTGATCTCATAGCTATTCTCATTTCATGGAGCTCTTCTTAGACTACGTTTTGTGGGGACTACATATGAGCTGCTCTCCCCCTGGGATGTTGCTTCATATTTATCACTGGTTGGATATTTTCTTTGTTTCCTAGAGCAGCTCCCCCTAAGACTAGGATGTATTCATTATGTTATGGAGATAATAAGCTCCCCCTTTCTCTTTTCCTTCCATACTCTATTGGGGTTCATCATAATGTATGCACTCCTTTCCGATTAATAGTTTTGTTTGATTTGATTGGACTTCATCATATGTCTAGAGTTATTTAATATATATGGCAGTTTACAGTCTTTTGCTTTGTGACCACGCTTAAGGCATACATAACATCTTATTTGACCAAGGTGCATTTGAGTTGATGTATAATATTTTGTTCCTCTTCTTGAATACATTTTACAATCAACAATTTTATGTCCAAAATTATTGCATGCATAACAATAGCCATGGAAATGATTTGTGTACCTGGTGGAAGATTGTCTTTTCCCTTTGCTTACTTGAGGTGTTCTTCTTCTTTTTTGCATCTTTTGCTGCTTGGACTGGGTTTGCTTTGTCTTACAACATGTTGCAGTATGTCCTTGTTTGTGGCAGGTAAAACATGTGATATTTTTCATAGGAGGAAAGAACCTCCTTTGACATCTTCCAAATTTATTCAATTCATCTTCAGGAGCATATGAGCCTTTAGCAACTGATTGTTTCATCTTCTCATTCTCTGTCCTACCATGTTGCTGCTTGATTCTATTTGTTTCTTCACAAATCCTGTTCTTGCTGGCTTCTATTTTTGTAGTAATCTGCTGAGCTGCTTCACTGTCCTTTATAGCTTTTACAAAGATGATTTTCTTGTTATCTTTAACCTTGGAATTACTGGTTTCACCTTCGTATCCTATCCCATCCTTTATGAGAGGTGACCTTTGAGCCTTTAGAATCTAGTCCAACTGTCCAGAGCTTTTCATTGTAGGTGTACTCATTAATAGTTCTCTTTGAGCTTTATCTAAATTATTTCTTAGGCTCACTACTTCTTCTTCCAATCTCTCACATTCCATAATTTTCTCTTCCATTTGTTGCAGCAGAGTGTCTTCTATTTTCTTTGCTTCTTCAAGGTGTGTCTTCAGGCCTATAATTTCCTTCTTATCTTCATATGCTTTCTCATCACATATTTTCACCACTGTCTTAAGGTCTTTGTTTTAATTCTTTAGTCTTTCTATTTCAGTCAAGGCAGTGTCTAGTTTGGCCTTTTCTTTAGCTGCAATTTCTTCATGGTTCTTACTACCATTCACACTAGTAGGTACCTCATGTGTTTGAACATTTTCCTTTTGACATGAATTTTTCTTCTTCTTAATTTTCTTCTCCTTCTTGACAATGCAATCCTCAGTGTCTACTCCATGCATGAAATGCAATCTGTCCCAAATTTCTTTTGCAGAGTCTAGATCCATTATCAACTCAAAGTCCTTGTTATGAAGACTGTTATATATCACACATTTTGCCTTGGCATTCCTCTGTTGTTCTTTCACCGTGGGGGAGTCTGTGTAGTAACCATCACAAACAAGCTTCCATACCTCAGGTTCATCAGCCATTAAACCTGTTTTAACCTTATCTCTCCATTCAGGAAAGTTTGTTGTATTTAGCACAGGTACATTTTGATAGTCCATGACTCAACCAGATCTCCTTCAAGCTATTAAGCTTACACCAAAGGAACCTGCTCTGATACCAATTGTTGAACCCTTAGTTAAACTGAGAGGGGGGGGGGTGAATCAGTTTAACACATTCATGGACTTTTAAACTTTTCTTTAAAACTTATTTACACCTTCATTTCATATTCAACTTAATATGTGAGTAATCTTAGAATGTGAGCAGCAAGTATTAATATATGATGGATTGTAGATTTCTGTGGTGTATATTTTTAGGATCACAGCTCGGAATCTCCACAGTTCTCATTTTTAAGTATTAATATAATGTAACAGTAGGCTTAATATGAGAGTAGCAAGTATTAAGAAGATGAGATAAACCATATCAACACATACACATCATGCACAGAGGCATCAGATATAAGTGGAAACCCATAAAGGGAGAAAACCACATCTTATTATTGTTGTGATGCAAAGGCAAGCTCCAAATCCCTCTCACCATTGATTTTCTGTAGGCACCAACCTACAGGAGGCTCCTACCTCAATTCTTCAAGCTACAACTTGCAAGGAAGCTCCAACTCCCATCAATTTTCTACAGGCACCAACCTAAAGGAGGCTCCAACCTTAGTCAGCTACAAATGACATTTTATCAAGCTACAACTTGATGTGGAAGCACCAACTCCAATCTATTTTCTGCAGGCACCAACCTATAGGAGGCTCCTACCTCAGTCAGCTACTACTGACATCTATCAAGCTACAACTTGACAGGGAAGCTCCAACTTACTTACTCTTTCAAAAGAAAACACTTGCTGATTTACCTTGGATATACGCTTTGTTCTGTACCATCTTCACTGATATGCATCAGTCTTCATATCTGCCTTATATCATTTCAGCATCTTCTCATATTCACTATCAGCTCCTCCTTCTTCTTTGATCAGCTCCTCCTTATTCTCTGCCTCACTGCTTTATTTATGCATTCTCTAACTTCTCTGAATCTCGTTCAGCTCCTCCTTCTTCTTATATTTTCTGCCTCAATCTTCTGTACTCTGCATTCTCTAACCTCACTCTCTCCAACCTCTTGCAGCTTTCTTATTTTCTTCAACTCTCTTCAATTATAATGCACACTCTCTTCTTCTCTCACTCTGTTTTCGTAAACTTCTCCCCTTGGTTATTACCCTATTTTATACAAAATAGCTTCATGGCTGTTTGTATTCTACTGAGAATTCGAAATGGACAGCCATGTCTCTTTGCCTTCTCATCTCTTTTATCCGCTCATTCAGAAAATATAACTGTAGGTACCAATTTAACATTACAGTGGGATATTTGTTATCTTCCGGAGACTTACCAATGCATCACGACAATATAAATTAAAATCATTTACATTCAATTACAATGAAAACTCCAGCTCACTCATTCAGCCTCTTGGCTCGCTGCGCATTTGTCTTTTCTTTGATTGTGTCTGTCTTTTTCAGCTCTGCTTGCTCTTCTGTCCTCTGCCGTGGTGTAACTGCTGCATAAAAGTAACTATTCAATTCAACTCTCGGCATTATACAAATAGTAAAACGTTTTAATACTTAGAATGCCCTTACGGGCCCACTCGTTGAACTTGTTCTATCTTCCGATGCGATGCATTACTGTCCACATATTGGAAATGTGCATGTATCGTTTTGTGTATACATGTATGTGCCATGGTGCTTTCCTTTCCTCTTAAACTTTGGATTAATTAACTTTGAGCAAACCTGTTCTTAGTCTCATATTTTGGATGGACCCCACATGCCAGCTATACTCCGCTCAATGAACTTTGACCAACACATTCCAATCATAATATATATCAACATACATTACGTTCTCTGTTCGAATGTTTACGAAACAGTCGGTAAGCCTTAGACTTCATCAACACCCATTAAACTTATAAACCTCGGGCCCACTTGCCAAACTTTTCTTATTCCCGATGCGATGAATCGCTTCTGAATACTTCCGATTGTGATAGTTCCGATGCGATTAATCGCAATCGCAACTCTCAGTAGTATGTTCTGATGTCCTGCTTTTTCTCTGATGCGATTGACCACTGTTCATTTAAATGTACTGATGCGATTAGGCCAGAACTCAAACCTATAAAATCACAGTTTATACGCCCATCGGGTCCGGAACTCAATCGCAATCGCAATTTTCATTTGCATGTTCCGATATTCTTATGCTCCGATGCTTCGATGCGATCACTCCAATCCGATGCAATGTGATTACTCCAATTGCGATTAATCGCAATCACAACGTTTAGTTGCATGTTCCGATATTCCTATGCTCCGATGCTCCGATGTGATCACTATTATGTAGGAACTCAAACACATATCAATCATGGTTTATAAACCCATTGGGTCCGTGCTTCAATCGCAATCGCAACTTTCTATTCATATGATTCGCTGCCAACCTTTTTTTTTTCTTCGATGCAATTGATGAGGGTCCCACCATGTGGTACTTTTCTTTTGATAGAACCTTTGGTTCTTTAGATCTCGCGCTATATATATATATATATATATATATGCGTTGTTCCTTTCTATATAAAGCGTAATATATGTAACGCGTTGCATATATATAAGCTTCTTCTTCAGTTCTAATGTATCCTCCAGCTTGGGTTGTGATTCCCAGAATTTTATGTGGGGTCCCACACTACATATAATGTTCTCTGTCAATATTATATTAAGTCTTTGGATCAGACTTAAGCCCAGCACAAATATATGTAGTAATATAACCTTTCGGGCTCCAGAGTTATTTTAACTCGCCTTCACTATTGCTTCGTAAGGTTTCGCTCCCTTTTGGCTCAGGGTTCCATTCAATGCTTCAACATTTTATTGTAATTAACTCCGCCTATGATTGTGTACTGAACCACTCCAATTCACGACTCTGCTTTTGAATTACTTCTGTTCCACACCATTCATGAAGCTGCCTTTCTGTTTTTTTTTAATTCTTGGCTCACCTTATCACTCCACCATTCGATCGCCCATCGAGCCCATTCGTCAGTCCTCCATACGATATCTGCAATGATATCTCAAGGAGCTATCCCCAAACCTCACAGCTCTTACGAATTCCTCAATCTCAGATTCTTGCCCTTACATCCTGAAGGTAATTCAAACCCACATTCTGTTCAACCAATTTGATTCGAAATTTTTCGGCACTTCTGTGGAATTCTGTCCCTTTGGATCGACCTTCCTTTCAGACATATTAAGTCTTTACTACAGGGTTTTAGTCTTCTATCAAAGTCTATGCCATACAAACTCGATTAATGAATAATTTCTCAATAATTCATCTACAAACTGTATTAAACCCCTGTATTAAGCTCCTTCAGGCCCTTCCAATCTTCACTGCTCTGTCTCTCAAGTTCTTCTATTAAATGGCCCTCTTCTACTATCCTCACTACTCTGCAGCACCACCTCATCTGTCTCCTGATACCTTTGTTCCTTCTATGCTGCCTCTGCCTCCTCTCTGCTGCCTCTGCTACTTGTCTACTTCTTTTCTACCTCTGGTAGTTCTTTGCTGCCTCTGCCTCTCTGCTACTTTGCTTCTCTCTTTGTTTCATCTGCTCCTTGACTAATGCTACTCCTTACTTCTCCTTTTGCTGCCTCTACTACCTCTCTTTTGCCTCTATAACCTGGGCTACTTCTTTTTGCTGCCCTGCTTCTTTAAATGGCCCTGTCTCTGCTGCTCGACCCTCTCTACATCTTGACACCTCTTTTGCTATTTCTACGCTTCTATGCTGCTCTCTTTGCCTTGTTGCTGTTTCAGGTGTTCCTCCTTTGCCATCTCCTTTGCCATCAATGACAACATTTCCAATAGAATCGTCATATGACAAAGTGGAGTCTCCAGGTGAAGGAGATGCAGCCAATTATAAATGCCCACTCCTTGTTCATTAGCAAGGAATAGATCTAATATTTATCATTCCCTGTAGAAAAATATCTTCGTTACTTCACTCCCCGGGAATGACGCCAAATATTATACTTATTTCTCGTAGGCATTTCTTGGGTGCAAAAACTATGCTGAGAAACCAACTTGATGAGTCTTTAGATTCAAGCTAACCCTTGAACCAGAGGGGGCTCCCTCAATAATTACGAGGCATTGTTTAGCGTTGTTCACTGTCACTGATCAGCAACCTTTGAAGCAAAATGGCCAGATTTATGGTTTTATTTGGGAGTGGTTGGCTATCAATGACAATCCCTATTCATGATTGAAAGGCCTCTCTCACAAGGTCCCTTCTGAAAGTGTCAACTTCCAGCCTAACATAATGACTTAAATTTTAAAGGATTATGATATAAGAATGTAAGAATATTCCTAATAATTGAGCAGTCACCCTGACTACTTAACAACTAGGGAGATTTATATGCGTGCAGAAGATTTCTACAGCCCAAAAAAAAAAATTCAGGAGAAGATAGAAGGCAAAACAATAACTAGTTTCAAAGAGGAGCTAGATTATATAGACAATCTGATAAACTAATCTCTTTAAACAATTATAAATCTACAGGGGATTTCAAAGATATTGAAACCTAATATATTCTTACCCATCTCTTATATGCAACTCTGAACATGTACAGAAATAGAATATGAAAATACTTGAAACATAATAGAAACACAAATCCTTTCATAAACTGGAGTCAGAAGGCTTTCATTAGAAATCCAATAAGAGAAGATATTACAAAGTGTAGAGTCTTGGCATCAAAAACCCACCCTTGTTTATTACAAATACAAAAATATATAGATTAAATCTCCCCTAAACTGTTACAATAACACTTGAATGAAATTCTGAATAGTATACTAAAATTAAATAATATTTCCTAATTAGTTTCATGCAATCTGGGATTGTTGGAAGTATTTTGCCTTAAAATATGGAGTTGGTTCACCAATGCTAATATTTTGCATTCGTTTGTTAAACTGCTTGAGTAAAATTCCTTGAATTGAATTTGAAATATTCTGCCATTCCTCTCCTTTTTCAAAAGATACATTCACCCCTTTCCTTAGTAACGAATGAACATTCATAACATGTTCATATTTTACTTTAAAACATTTAATAAAGATGTTGTAGTATGGTCATTGATGAGTAGAATTAAAGGATTCATATTTCAACTTGTAGAAAAGGAGATTTCCTACCGTGTACCAGAATGAACTTTAGAGTATGGTTTATTTTGTCATAGTAAAACCACCAACTGGTTGACATGGAAGCTTTGTCTGAAACACTTATGTACCTGTAGTACCAATTATCTGACCTATAATATTCTATTGTGTACTTTGAATTTAATCCCTGTGACAATCACCATTATTGGATTTACATCGTAGCTAGTTGTAACACATTTTCTTACCTCATAATTTTATAATCTAAAGAATTACTGTTGAAACTGAATGACCTTCATTAATAAAGGACCATAATGATTCTCCTTTATAAAATAACAAAAGATGTAGATCCTTTCTTTTATATTTTCTCCTTCTCAGCAGTTTCTCTCACTCTTTTTGCAATATCAAGTGTTTCTTGTAAGTTTCGAAGTATCTGGTTAATTATAAAAAATACCGACTTCTTTGCGAGAGATAAAACTTGTGTTTCTAGAACTAAAATGGCTCTCTTCTCATATACCTTACCAGCAGCGACCGTCACTCCTAGTCTTTAAATTTTATCTAATTAAATAAGAAATTCTCGGAACTTTCATAGCTAGCAATTTGTTTGTTTTCACTGGATATGCAGCCATTGGAACTCAAATAACTTAGCTCTAATCGTCGTAATTATTTCTGGGCAATAAACATGAGTGCCACTCCAATATTTCCCTGATTCAAACATGTCTCTATTAGAATTATTTTCACATGAGTGCAATACCGTCAGTGCTCTAGAAAGGGTATTCATAGAAGCTTCATTAATGTAAACCTCTGTACGAGCTACTAAATTTTCATCAACATAATTTTCTGTCATTTCTAGATACTTAATCAGCACAGTGCAACATTTCAACATTTGTTGTTCTCATTTCAAAGTTGAATCCATAGAAGAACTTTGCAGCTAGCTTAAATGCTTCAACTCTGCCTGGTATGTCTCAAAGATTCATCACTGATAGATCTGCATCTTTTCCCACCAACAGTTTTTGAATGTATCCACTCGTTGAGACAAGATGAAACTTGTGCAAGAAAAATATGGCTCCTCCTGCTTCAACGGTGATGTCACTTGGAATCTCTTGTGAGAACACCCCTTCAAAGATCCGAGGAAACCTCTCAAAATGTTAATAATTTGATAGAAATTCCCCCATGAGATGTAATTTATGTTTTTCTACACAAAACCCACATCCCAAATTTTTGAAACTCATAATCGTTTGTTCAGAATATGCAATCGAATTTCACTGTCTTAAAAATTCTGCGAAATTTTTCTTAAATGAAATGCACTTTTCTTTCAGCCAGATAAACACAACTTGTTGATGTTTCTTTTCTTTTGGCACTATTTCATGCATATACTTTATCAAATCCTGGAATTAATAAAAATAAAGATAAGAGGTGAGCCATGACACAAATTCTTCCATCAGGTTCATGGGGATGATGCACCATAAACAAGATGATAGGCTTCTTGAAGATAAAGATCCAGAGCAGCATCTACAACACCTAATATTTCCTCCTCCATGAGAAAATAACCTTTAATATTTTCAAGGTTTTTAGAGTCGGAGCTTGCATTTGGTCAGGGTGTTAAATATGTCAAAAGCCGAAGGAAATGACATTACTGGAAGAAAGGAAACCAAAGAACATATTTTCAAATCGAAACCCAAGTTTGCATGTCGATTCACACTCTCAAGCATTCTGTTGTACTGAAACCATAAGCTTATTTTGGAGGGGGTCCTTGCTGGTAAGTGGTTTTCAAGAGGGAGGTGCGAAGTACTTTTAAATGATGCCACCTACTCGCAAGTTGTTTTTGGCAAACAAGATTTCGGACCCCCCCGAACACTTAAAGCTCCGATGACAGCAGGATCTGAAATAGAATGAAGACCGTTGATTTGCTTTTGACAATCTCGACCATTCAAAACTGCCCGAACGTTATCTTATGCACTGAATTTGACTTGCCGAAGATATTTTAATTTTGATATGCTAATTTGACTCTGAAATTTGGGCTTCGCTCAAATTTAAAAATTTTAATTTAAAATACATATTTCCTTAAAAATATATAATTATATTTTTATAAAAATAATATATTTTTAATTAAAATTAATATATATATAAAGATTAAATCATTCAAAAACATAATAAATATATCTCTCAGCATTTAACTTAGTGAGAAATGGACAACTTCTCACCTAAAATTAACAATTTGTTGTGTGACAAAATATGTTACAACAATGGGCATACATATTTCCTAACCCTAAAGCTTTATCATGAATATTTTAATCTTATGAAAATATTTAATAATTTCTTTCCCTTATCATGTCATTTTACATTTGCATTTTGCATTTACAAGTACATTTTATATTTAAAAAAATTAATCTTTTAAATCCACACTTTAGTTACAACACATCTTATTAAAATAATAGATGTTTTATTTTTTAGAGTCATAGTTAAATTCAATTTTTTTTTTGCCATAATCTAACTTTTTTTATGTTTTTGTTTCTTTGACATATTTTCCAAACAATTTTGCCCCAAATTTGACAAAAATGTGTTGAAATCACAAATTTGAATTGTAAAATGTACACAATTTTAAGTGCTTCAATCTTTTTAAAACTTTGAATTCATTTATGCATTTAAAAAAATATCTTCAATAACAAAAAAATCTCATTTTAACTATAAATTACATCAAATTTTAACTATAAAATCTCATTTTATTTTTATTCCATATATACAACTTTATCCATATTAACCTTTTAACAATTCATAATTATCACATTCACTATCCACTTTACACTTTTATTTAATATTATTAAAGTGGGTTTCCTTCATCATCACATTAAATGCAGAGTTATTATTCCTACCAAATTTAAACAACCATTTTTTTTCCAAATATCTTTGAATTAACTTGTTATAAATCATTAGTATAATGTGATTGGATAAAGATACATGTAATATAACTGAAATTTAACACATTAGTTTGATTGAAAGTATCAATAACTTTTAGAATTAATTTTATAAAAAGAAATAAAATAAATTAGAACAAATTTTAATATTTAATTAATTATTATAATAAAAAATAGATTTAAATTTAAACATTATTTTTGAAATAAAATTAAAATATAATATAATATATTTGAAATATATAGTTTATTTAAATCACAACGACCAAAATACTGACATTTACACATTATTTTTATATTAATGTAAAATTATCATAAAATTAATTATTTATTGGTGACAAGAAACAATTATTATGAGAGTTGTTTTTAGTGTAAGTTTCAGGTGCCTATGAAAAAATTATGTCTGCAAAGCAATGGCAGTGATTGCAGTGATTACCAGAGGAATGTGAACACGGTGCTGACCTATCGTGTGAAAGTCTGTGCGCTGAGCAGTGGATTCTCTACATATCCATATGGGGCAACACGTCTGGCAGCAGGGTTGCGGAAAGTGTTCCATTGCAGCCTCACAGATAGCCCATGGACACTTCCCAGCACCATAGGAGCTCGGATTGAGTTGAAATTTTGCCTCCTCCTATATGAGAAATGTGAGTTCGCCTCTGTTTTCCATAGCACCCATGGACACTTCCCCAGCACCATAGGAGCTCGGATTGAGTTGAAATTGTCGTTTTTGGTATTGTGAAGAATTTGAAATTCAAATTTTCATCTACTAGTTTTTAGTGCCATTTTTTAAAGGTTTTTTGGGTGGATATTTTGAGTCTAATTTCTTTAAAATTGGGGGAATTTATTGAAAACATAAATTTGATGGATAACTTTCACAATCTAAGTGTTTTAGGGGTTTTTTAGAGTGCTGAATTCATATATACAATAAAAAATTCAATTTAAATAACGGAAATCAAAATTTTACCTGAATTTTTTTCACCAGATTCCAATACCAGAAACTCCAAAAAATCACACTAAAAACAAATAACCATCACATTTCATAAATGGATCTTGTGAAGAATTTGAAATTCAAGTTTCGATTGTTTTGGCGGGTCGCGCAATAAAAAAATGACCATCACATCTCATTAATTGCCATGGCTATATGAGTGCTCCTTCTTACAGTTGTCGAAAATAGTCTGAAATTTCCAATAATTGATTTAGTGGCTTCTTGTTAATAATTGGGGTGGATACACTACTATATTATTACTTAGTTAGATTAGACAAAGGTAGATATTGTTCGTGGACCTGCTTTTATGATGATTTAAGGCTATGAGCGCAGGAGGTTATAGATACACCTCCCACCATACATGGATAGCTATAGTCCACTTTCGGGGATAGCTATAGTCAATTTCATCTTGACATAGATCAAAAGTTTTTCTACCCATCTATATTATGGTTTAATATAGGCATCCAAGTTTCAATGTTTCATATCTCAAGTTTGAAACTTGATATGTTGTTCATTTGTGTGAACTTTCATATGCATTTTGGAATTGCACATATCGAAGTTCGGATTGCTTGAGATATCATCCATGCTATTTGTACTTAATGCACTGTCTAAATCTTATTGACATAAACGTACTCACAAGAACTTCCTAAAATGTTGATAGGCCATCATGATCCACTCTCACTGTCACCCCCACCGCCCACCGAGACTTTACAATCATCTATAGTGTACATTGTTGCTCTTAGTACACCAGTATTTTGAGGTGTTTTTGAGTTGTGAAATAAATGATTGGACTTACTCCCAATGGGAACTTTGAGGTTTGTGTGTTTTGTTGAGGTGGGGCACTTTAACTAAAATTTAGTTGTTTCATGGTATGAGCAGTGTTAAAAATTTGGAATATAGCACTTCCATTTGTATAAAATCTTATTAGAAGCTTGGAAGAATATGGATTTGAGGGTGGAAGCATTTCTTATAAAACTTGTTTTTTTTTAAATCTTATTTTTTTTTAAAGAAAGTATTTAATTGTTTTTTCTTAAGTTTAATATTGATTTAATTATTCATAATATAGTTTTAGTTGTTTTATAAATTCATTTTTTTATTAATTAAATGGAATTTAAATTTAATTCAATACGATTATAATACATAATTTTTAAATAGGTAAGGATTGGCTGTTTTACAATTTATTATTCATGTCTTCAAATAAAGTGTTCAAAGTTTCTATGCAATCAAATGTAATATCCCGAAATGGAAATCAGCAGAATTTTTCTCCATTGAAATGTTCCTTTGTCGGAAATATGAACAAGGCTATTACAGAGATGGACTGAGAGGGCTTTTACCAGTTATTTCACCTCTAAAGAGAGGATGAGAACCGAAGGCTTCCTGGCCCTAGCTCAGGCTCTGCCTATAGCTATGCAAATATTACTTCCTTCAGGAAGATATTGCTCACAAAAGATGAGCTACAACAATACACAAGCATGAGCTGAAAGTAGTAGTGAATCCATGAACACATAAAATGCTGGAGAACTCAATGGCCATTATATTAGATCATGACAGCAATAAAATATACAACTTCTTGAGGAAATGCTCACTCAAGCAAAGCACTGGAAGCCTCAAGAAACATGTACATGGAAACATGAAATACATAGGTGCATACATAAAACCCTAGGACATGACTGCACAGTTATAGAGCAGAATTGCTGCATAAATAATGAATACACAAAGATATAGCAATGATAGGCTGAAATAAAGTGGGGGAGAAAGCTCTCAACCCCTGAAAATACATAACATCAATCCTCTAAAAGGATTGGCTGAAAGCTATACAAAAATGCTATAATACAAAAATGTTGGAGTAGCTGGGGAGCAGCTACTCAAAAACTGGAAATGAATGGAGAAGGCTGAAATAACTATTGTAGATGAAGAGCCCTTCTCCAATAGAAATATGAAGTGAAAGGTTGATCCTTTCACCCAAGTCTTCTCCTCCAAAATCTGTTAATCCCTCACAACAAAAATCCACCCATGAAAACGCTGTCTAAGAGAGGGACTGCGCTGCCTCTGATGGAAAGTGGTTGGCCTGATGCCAAAGATGATGGGATATGCTCTAGAACCTCCTTTTCTGATCCTCTAATGAATAGAACCTCTATCCCATGGAAAACTAGCTCCGGATGGTGTATGGAAACCTCCCCGGTAGCACCTAGCAACACTGCACAATCTCTGCTGCAGAAACTGCATTGATGTAGATGACTAAAGCTCATGGCTTGAATGCCTGAATATGGAGGATGAGTGCAATCCTTCATGAGCTACTCAAGAAGGAGAAAAAATCCTCAACGGGACTCCCTCGTGCTCGAAGGCACTACAACTCTATTGAACAGCAAGAGGCAGCAACAAGTCTCTAAGACTCAATTGTAAAAATGATCAAAGATGTCCATAATGGCTGCCTTTCTCCTCTTTTATACAATGAGCTTTCCCTCCATAGACCCTATTTCGAATTAGGGTTTCCTCTTCTCTAGAATCTTCCCTCCTACGTTTTCCCACATAGTGTTTTCCAACTCATGCTAATGTAGTTTGACTTGGTCAACCTTGGCCAAGCATGTTTGCAAAAACCTCCTTTCACACACGAAGGTGTGAAATCCAGCTCCAATATGATCCTCTTTCATACTTAGAGGATTTTTATTCTCTAATGATGCAAATAATGGGTCCCCTACCCATTTTATTCACCTCTTCAACAAAAATTAATGTCCCATAAAATTTGGGACATTATAGTCCTCCCCTCTCAAAATATTGCTTGCCCTCAAGCAATTGCAAGGATGAACTGAGTTTCTTTCTACCCTTCCTCCTGTAACATCCTCATGTGATGATCTCCTCAAGAAAAAGGATGCCATACCAGCAAACAAGTCTCCAACTGTCCCTCCAACATATGCAATCTAGCCTTGGGGTGAACACTCCCAAAACAACTATCATGTAGAAACAAGTATCCATGAAGGAACAAGAGCTATCTAAGGGCCTCCTTGAGGCATGAGATCTAATATGAAATGGGACTTATCATTCGCCATAGGAATCTCTCATCCCCAAGCAATCAATCATAAAAATAAGTTGCCTCCCAACAAGACAACTCATGAAAAATCTCCCTCCACCTTGAGCTCCAGAAATGAAGGTGGGCTGAAATCTGATCATGGCAAGAACTATAACTTGCTCCATGCTATCCTCTCCCCCACTTATGGCATGTGTGGAGTGTGTGCTGATCCTGGGCTGCAAATGTATTTCCCTCAAATGGAAAAATGAAGAGTAGTCCCCTTAAGAATCTCCCCTCCATCAATGAAAAATCAGCGTGAAAATGTGAAGCTGCGTTACACTTTTTGCCCTTTTTTGAGAAAAAAATTTCATTTTTTTCGGTTCTTCAACTTTCTGCAAACTATAACAATTTTTCTGTGTAGAATTTCATTTTGCGATAAAAATAAAAGTTGTGAGAAATTTTGTTAACTTTCTATTACTTATTTTTTGAAATTTTTTTATGCATATTTGATATGTCAACTTAGCGTTTCTTTGAGTTGTGTTTCTTAACAATCAGAGGATTCATAAGAAGTCATGTTATGTCGCAATGCTGTATTCATTGAAAATTTGTGTTTTTGAAAAAACAAAATGTGTTACAACAATCTAGATAGAGTCTACTTTGTTTTCGTCATATTTACAAAGCCAATGGATGCATATCATAATTACTAGAATTTTTTGAACTGTTCCAATACGAAAAATTGCGTATTTTTTGATATGTTTCGCGTGGCAACATATTTCTTAACATATAAGTTATAAACTAAAAATCTAAAAGCTACCCATTAGGGTCAACGGACCAATGTAATTCCCCATAATTTTTTCAATTTTTTTTACAATGTATTTTGGGAGATAAAAAATTTTGATTTCACTGAATCACAATGACCCTTAGAAATTGTTTGCACTCATTTTATTAGAAAAATAATTAAAATTAATAAACGTTTACGAAGTTCCATAAAAGTTATATTTCCTGAAAGTAGATTCAATTCTGAAAATGCTTGTCTTGGTTCCGACAGTTAATTAACAACCTTTCATGGAGTTTAATTAGTCCAAATTTGCAGAACCGTTTTCAGAGCCTGGTTTTGCGTAATTGGTGACGCATTAGTTCGGCCGAACTTTTATTCCAAGTTCGGCCGAACTATGTTTTCCGCTTATGAGTCGTTAAAACTAACGTCTTAATAGTTCGACCGAACTTCTAATCAAAATTTCGGCCAAACTATTGTGTAATTCTCCGTCGGCCGGAAAATTTTGTGGAGCCCCCTACAAAACACATATTTCGCGTCAATATAAATTGCCGCGAAATGATTCACAATTTTTTCACATTTCGCACTTCATTTCATTTTACAACTTGGTTTGAATTCAAAAAAATTTCTTCAAAGTTTGGGTTTAAAGAACTTTTTTGGAAGACATTTTTTGGAAGCGGCGTGATTTTTCTTGGAGGTTCAAAGTTTGGGTTTAAAGAACTTTTTTGGAAGACATTTTTTGGAGGCGGCGTGATTTTTCTTGGAGGTGTGTACGTGTTTTGTGTTGAAATAAATCTTTTGAGCTTCTTTGTTCAAAAACTTTTCTTCAAATTTTGGATTTAAAGAATTTTTTTGGAAGACATTTCTTGGAGGTGGTGTGATTTTTCTTGGAGGTATGTACTTGTTTTATGTTGAAGTACGTGTTTTGGATTGGATTACATATTTTTTAGAAAATATTTTTTTAAATTAAATCTTTTGTGATATTGTTTGTAATTGAGTTATTGTCTAATTTTTTGAAGGAAATTTTTTGAACCTCATACCCTATTATCATGGGAAATCGAAGAACTTGTGTGAGAAAATATGATCAAAAAAGAGACCCTGAGGAACGTAGAGAAGAGACGAGACAATATCGCAAAAGAAAGTTAGAAGCCCTCTCAAATATTGAAGAGGAAAATCAACCTCAAGCAGAAATTGAAGCAGGTATGTAAATGTAAATATTACATGATCTATTGATATATATTTAAAATTTTCCTAGTGTAAAATGTGAAGCTTAATTTCTATTTGATGAACTAGTTTGAAAAATATTTTGTTTGATGTAAACAGACAGAGATATTCCTCAAAATATTGAAGAAGAAAATCAGCCTCAAGCAGAAATTGAAGCAGGTATGTAAATGTAAATATTATGATCTATTAATATATTTTTAAAGTTTTCCCAATGTAAAATGCGAAGCTTAATTTTTATTTGATGAACTAGTTTGAAAAATATTTTGTTTAATGTAAACAGACAGAGATACTCCTCAAAATATTGAAGAAGAAAATCAACCTCAAGCAGAAATTGAATCGGGTATGTAAATGTAAATATTATGATCTATTGATATATTTAAAATTTTCCTAATATTTATTGACATATTTATTAATTTAGTTATTTATTGAATATGTACTATTTTTTCGAATATGTACAGATGACATCACTATCGATAATGAGATGTTAGAAAATGTCGACACTCACACATATGGAGATAAAAAACCTGACCATGTTATACGATATCGTGTCGATAAAATTTTTGAAATGTATTTCAAAAATGAGCAAGTGACAGTTCAAGCTCAAATGTTGAAAGGTCTCCTATCATCAAGGAAATTAAAAGAAGCGACGACACTATTGGGTATTCGAAAATCAACCAAAGATAAAAAAAATGAAAGAAGAGGTGATAAAAAATATGAGTAGTGCTATAGAGTCAATTAAGAGATCTAGAGATAAAGATGTTTCAAATATACGCAGAGGAATAAAAATGGCAATGGTTTCACCAAGTACTCAAGAGAATCGTTTGAATCTAACATCTATGGCACGAGCACTGGAAACCTCACGAAAAATTCTGCACAAACATCGAAAATTTCGACTGCAAATAGATGTAAATGATGAACTCGCTTGTTGGAGAGCTATTTGTAGGCAACCATACAAAGATAGACTTGGAGAAGATGTTAAAAATATAATATATGAATATTGGAAGAACAATTCGTGTGTTTCACCGACTGCAAGACATGTGATGCGAAGAAGAATATCACGAAATCAATATGAAGAACATGAAAAACATCTCTTGGAAACCACTCAAATAGAGTTATTCAACAAGTTCAAAGAAGAGAATCATCAAATCCAAGTTTCACTCAGTGCTTTTGTTCAACAAAAACCATGGTATGTAAAACCTATCACTGTACGCGACACTTGTTGTTGCCATTATCATGTGGAATTTGAGTTATATGATGACACATTCCTTGATTTCGGTAGAACATTATGGAAGGATTCACCTCCTCCTTCCACTATCCGTGAATTCATATCTCAAATTCTATGTGAAAGATAAAGCGATGAACTATTTTATAAAAAGAAATGTGTTGGTGGTAAAAAATGCGATGATTGTGGAAATTTGACTAAATTTCAAAACAAATATCGTATTGATATAAATGATCAATCATTGTCCAACATGAAAGTTAAATGGAAGAGATATGAATATATCAGTACATCGATTCAAGGTGCAGATAGTGTTAAAAGAATCGAATTACGAGAAGACGAAATTTTTCTGATAGACTTTTTGAGAAAGTTTGAAGTAGAAATTTACAAATACACCAAGCATTCCCATAGAGCTCGATGGCAAGACTTGCAATTCAAAAAATCTCGTGAAGTTTTTCCACCAGGAACCATTTTGTGAGTGATTGATTTTGCAGAAAACTACACATTTGTTCCACAAAAAGAAATTCAGAGTGAATACTATCACTCTGACCAAGTCTCCATGCTCGTCCATATTCTATATAGACATGCTGAACAAAATGTCGATCATATAGAAAGCACGAGTGAAAATCGACATATCATTAAAGAATGTCACTTTTATATCAGTGACGATCGTACACATGATACATTTTTTGTGCAACATTGTTTTGGAAGAATTTATGATTCATTGAAAAATCGTGGAATAACATTAAATGAACATTGGATATGGTCAGACGGATGTGCAGGTCAATTCAAATCTGCACGATCATTTTTTTGGTTGTGTTGTCTTCATAAGAAAACCTGCATTAAACATTGTTGGAATTTCTTTGAGACTGGCCATGGAAAAGGAGAACATGACGGTGCAGGAGCATGCATAAATGAGTACTTTGAAGATATCAAATGAACCACTTTGCACGCCGACTTGTGAACGCTGAAGAAGTTGTTCAATGGTGCAAAACTGCTCTAAGCCATGAGATTAACCCATCAAGAGAAGTGTGGAAGGTACATTCAATTTAATTTATATTGGTAATCTAATTTTAAACATTGTACATTTATCATGCACTGATTATTTTTAATTGTATTTTGATATCATATTTACAAATTATTTTTCTAATTTTCCATATAAAGGTTTTTCTGGCATATTGGAATCGGAGACGTAAATAGATCAATTGGAAATGAAGTTGGAACAATAAAAGGGACTCGAAAATTGCATTCAATTCAAACAAAATTGTCCACAAATGTGTTTGCATTGGATAAAAGAAAATGTTCTTGTTTTTGTGATGTTTGCATAGACAACACAAAATCCAATGACGTCTGTGAAAACAAAATGTATGTGAACGATTGGAAACATACAGAGCTAAATACAAAGGGAAAATGTCTGTTGCAATGTTTGAAGAAATGCAATCAGAGGAAACTACAATATCATCCGATGGTGATCGAGTTTCTGATCTTGTTAGAGAAGGTAACATTTGAATTACTTTCTAATGATTAAAAGATCTACAAATAAATTTAAACATGCATAATTAAATGTTAAATTTATTTTATTGTGCAGGAGATGTTTTTGCTGTAATTGCACCTATTGACAACGATGAAAATGTGAAGTATTATTTGATGCGTTGCACCTGTAGGACGACCATGGCAGCGACGAGAAATAGCGACAGCACCAGCGCGGCGACGAGAAACAGCGATAGCACCAACACGGCGACGAGAAACAACGACAGCACCAGCGACGGAGAAAACGCGGGAGAAACAGCGACAGAGAAAACGCGGGAACAATAAACCACATAACTTCGCGGGTGATTTATTTATAGAAAATAGTTCGGCCGAACTATTTTAAATGTAAAAGTTTGGCCAAACTCGATGTTCAGCCGAAATTTTATATAAGTTCGGCCGAACTTTAGTTGCCAGTTTTCCAATCTCCAGCAAAAATTCTGTTTGCCCGCGCCGTCAGTAGGCCGTCAGGCTAAACGGAATCACGAGTTCGGCCGAACTATTTCCGAAAAAAAATTTCAACCCGCAATTCTCACAAAAATGTAACCCAAGTTCACGTTTCCGCCCCAAGACATGTCATATATGATGAATAGGACAAGATCACCATATAATGCCCCCATGACATGTTTACTGTAGGTTATACCATGTGCAGAAAGTTCCAACAATGCCTCATAGGGTTATAATGCACCCTCATCCACTGCAGCTGCATAAAATAGCATGGTAAGTACTGTACAAAAATATCACCTCTATTATTGAACAGTAAATAGATAAGTGAACCATCAATATAAAATCAAATACATGCCCAAATATAAACAATGGATGGATGTCATCATCATACTCATGGCTCTCCTCAAGAGAAAGCAAATAAATGAATGTGGTGGTCATGTCTCCTCTCATGTTCCCATTAGAACATGCAATGTAGAAAATATGGGAGTCTTCCCTCATCAAGGACACATTCATCCCATGTGTCTATCCTCTAATCATGTCCTTCATTGATATAACATCAATATCATCCAAGGATACCATAATCAACAATAAAATGAGGTAAGTACTGAAGGTTTCATGGTGTGAAAAGTTGTACCAACAGTCTCCCAAGTATTCACAGCGTAGTTTCCCAAACTACTGTTTTAAGAATTGATATGGCAAGTTGTTTCAGTTCATGAATAATAATGTATGTTCTTACATATGTTAATGAATGGTGAGTGGCTGAATATGAATTTTGAACATAAATGGAAGGTAACACTTGGCCAAGGCCATATAAAAGATGGTTGTCTCCATCACATAGTTTGGCCCAATTTTGCTCATGGAGCAACATGAAAAATCTGCCCCTTTGAAAATATTTGCACTGCATCATAATGATAAGAGTATGTAAATCAGTAAAGGTACACACAAGACTCTTACCATAGGCTGGAAGTGAGATGATAGATGGATCTATGCATGTGATCCTCCTCCCAAATGACAGCTCTATGAGCTCATCCAAAAAGGCTCTTGTCCATGCCAATCTTTGTTCCTTGACATGCTTCTTGTCAAGAACACTTCTGGTGATGCTGCTGCAAATATGAAGCCTCTTCCAAGAGGGAAAAGCCTCCCAATCAATCCTAGCTAAGGATCGATCCCTTTGCACTATGAGAGTACCCTCCTCTACTTCTGCAACACCATCAATCATATGACAACAAATCTGCTTGTGCTCTCTCCAATCAATCCCAAGCAACTCAAGTGCTTGATGCCTCCTCATGCTCACATCATATGACTCATGTGATGAAGGTGTCATGACTGATATATATGTCATATCAAAAATATGTATCCCTTCTCCTTGCTGGAAAATGATGTAAACACCCTGCCACTTATCCTCTTCTTTGGTACTCCTCCCTTGAGGGCTACCATCCTCTCAAACCAATTCATGCTTTTTGCATTTCATGAAAGTTTGAAATGTAGCTCCTTGGAGACCTCTTAGGAAAGGCCTCTCTCCCATGACTATGTTGGATCTATGAGGATCCAAATGTGATGGAGGTGATGTCTCCTCTCCACCTATGTTCAACAGTGCTGCTGGTTCCTTTGATGATGTAGTAGTTGTCTCCTCCTCCGGTTCACAAATTGTTTCATGATTCTCCATGGAGGTGTCATGGTTTATTTTATCCTCCAAAAGTTTGCACTCCCACCTTGAAGGTTGAATGCAAATCATCAAAGATACATGAGGATGTGGGCTCATCTTCTCCTTGAACCCCTTGCATAACACAGTGCAATCATGAGGCCCTAAAGTGGCCATGTGACTCGATCCTGGGACCTCCTTATATGAAATTCCACCGTCCTTAAGATTATTTGCTGAAATAGAAAGTGGAACTTTACTCATACCTTGGTGGATATTGGGACCTCCTTGTGTGGCTGCAATCGCTTCCTCATTCATAGATGTAGAAAGTTTCTCCTCCAAAGCTGTAGCAGTGTTGGTGCAATTCTCCTCCCATGGTGGAATGGTTTTCTCTTCCTTTGTTCTCCCTCCATCAAAGGTTTGAATCAACGTTTTAGAAAAGATTGCAAAATAACTCACCCTTGAATGGACCAAGGGTTTGAACCACCAAACAGAGGTTTCCTCTTGCATGTGCAGCACTTCCATTACCACTGCTTCTTTCTCTGCCACTGGATGCAGCAATAAAATTGCCTCTAGCTTCTTCTCCCAAGCTCTAGCTAAAGTAACCCCATCAATTGTAGACAATAGAAACCCATTGCCTCTGATTTCTTCTTTTCCATAGGGCCTTCTCTCCTCCATCTACTGAATAGACTGTGAGAATGTTGTCGCTCTCCTGAATGTTGTAGAATGGGGTTTATATTCACCCAGGTACTTGCTTAAGATCTGGAAATCCAAGCATCTTCCATGCTGGTCTTCAAGAGAATAGGAAGTGCATGGACCTTCCTCTTCTCCCCTTTTCTTCTCCTCCTCCTCAGGGAGGCTCTTATTCAATCCAAAATTAGATGAGATCAGTCTCATCTTCTTCTTCATCCTCCTCTGAAATCGAACTCACAGGCTGTGCCAGTTCGATGCTTTGATACCACTATAATGTCCCGAAATGGAAATCAGCAGAATTTTTCTCCACTGAAATGTTCCTTTGTCGGAAATATGAACAAGGCTATTTTAGAGATGGACTGAGAGGGATTTTACCAGTTATTTCACCTCTAAAGAGAGGATGAGAACCGGAGGCTTCTTGGCCCTAGCTCAGGCTCTGCCTATAGCTATGAAAATATTTCTTCCTTCAGGAAGATATTGCTCACAAAATATGAGCTACAGCAATACACAAGCATGAGCTGAAAGTAGCAGTGAATCCATGAACACATAAAATGTCGAAGAACTCAATGGCCATTATATTAGATCATGGCAACAATAAAATATACAACTTCTTGAGGAAATGATCACTCAAGCAAAGCACTAGAAGCCTCAAGAAACCTGTACATGGAAACATGAAATACATAGCTACATACATAAAACCCTAGGCCATGACTGCGCAGTTATAGAGTAGAACTGCTACATAAATAATGAATACACAAAGATATAGCAATGATAGGCTCAAATAAAGTGGCAGAGAAAGCTCTCAACCCCTGAAAATACATAACATCAATCCTCTAAAATGATTGGCTGAAATCTATACAAAAATGCTATAATACAAAAATGCCAGAGTAGCTGGGGAGCAGCTACTCAAAAACTGGAAATGAATGGAGAAGGCTGAAATAGCTACTATAGATGAAGAACCCTTATCCAATATAAATCTGAAGTGAAAGGTTGATCCTTTCACCCAAGACTTCTCCTCCAAAATCTGCTAATCCCTCACAACAAATATCCACCCATGAAAACATTGTCTAAGAGAGGGACTGCGCTGCCTCTGATGGAAAGTGGTTGGCCTGATGCCAAAGATGATGGGATATTCTCTAGAACCTCATTTGCTGATCCTCCAATGAATAGAACCTCTCTTTCATTGAAAACTAGCTTTGGATGGTGTATGGAAACCTCCCCGGCAACACCCAACAACACAATCTCTACTGCAGAAACTGCATTGATGTAGATGACTGAAGCTCATGGCCTGAATGCCTCAATATGGAGGATGAGTGAAATCCTTCATGAGCTACTCAAAAAGGAGAGGAAATCCTCAACATGACTCCCTCGTGCTCGAAGGTACTACAGCTGAACAGTAAGAGGCAGCAACAAGTCTCTAAGACTCAATTGTAAAAATGATCAAATATGTCCACAATGGTTGCCTTGCTCCTCTTTTATACAATGATTTTTCCCTCCATATACCCTAT
Organism: Pinus albicaulis; assembly: GCA_034641835.2. Classification (NCBI taxonomy): domain Eukaryota; kingdom Viridiplantae; phylum Streptophyta; class Pinopsida; order Pinales; family Pinaceae; genus Pinus; species Pinus albicaulis. The sequence continues at coordinate 33,902,919 of MU968480.1, forward strand.
TTCTAATTAAGGTTTCCTCTTCTCTAGAATATTCCCTCCTACGTTTTCCCACATAGTGCTTTCCAACTCATGCCAACGCAGTTTGACTTGGTCAACCTTGGCCAAGCATGTTTGCAAAAACCTCCTTTCACACACGGAGGTGTGAAATCCAGCTCCAATATGATCCTCTTTCATACTTAGAGGAATTTTATTCTATAATGATGCAAATAATGGGTACCCTACCCATTTTATTCACCTCCTCAACAAAAATTAATGTCCCATAAAATTTGGGACATTACATCAAATAACAAAGTTTTATATTTTTCTTACTTGTAGAGCCCATTGACATACTTTTCATGGAAAATTTAAAAATAATAGGATGAAAATAAATAAATATGACTTTAATATCATAACATTTTATACAAATGAACTAAGACTAGAGGCCACAAATTCAAAAAAATCCTATATTACATTGGATGAGTATAAATTAGAATAAGTAATGGATATCTCATTATTATACATTTCTTAGAGAATCTAGTTGTGCTTTTCTTCATCAATTGATATATATATTGAATTAAATTCTAATATTTTTTCATTATATAAATAAGATGTTATAATATAGATAACAAACTCTATATTCTTAAATCCACTTTGCAAATGTAGAAAATATTTTATAACATAAACATGAAAATGAAATAATTTAGTTTTTTTAATTTGAAAATAATAGACCATATGATCAAAAAGAGATAAATAACTAAACAAAAAATATTAATATGTAATAAAAGATAATGACTAATTTGGGTAGAATGTAAAATGAAGGGCATGAAAAATGTAAAAAAGTCATCAAATATTCATTTGAATGACAGAAGAAATTTGAAATTCCAGGACTGGGTAGGACCTCACAAGGCCTAGGTAGGACCTTACCTCACTATGAGATAGTGAATGAGTGGGCGAAGGCCTTTAGGCACTGAAATATAGTACGGGAAGTTTCCCTTCCTATTCATTTCCTTGAGTACCCAAGAAGACTTATATAGAAGGTTGGTTGTGAGTTATTATGGCATGGGGGAATAGTTGACCAACCCCATAGTATGTATGTGCAGGCCCTCCCATGGTGGAACACATAGGTAGGGTTGTGCAGAGTAGAATGAAAAACTACTGATCTGGATTTATGCACGAATGCAACAGAATAGGCATGTAACCATAAATACAAATATGCAGCGGAAATAACACTTCATTTCATTAATATCAATGAAATGAAATTTGCTTACAGACAGAATGGAAATAAACTAGCTAGGGCGTTGGTAGCTTATCTCTGAGAAGATATGTGGTAGCTACAGGCCCCTAAACTGTGTTACAATGAGGCTCGAGGGCCTATTTATTATAGAGAGACAATGGAAAACCATAAACATCCAAAAACCTAACCCGAGGAGATGAAGCACCAAAACTATGGGCCTCGTTTGGGTAAATTGGTGTTTCAACTTCTCAGCGTCGTAACTTTGGCATACTATCACTGTTTGACGCACATGATACATCGTTAGAAAGATCTGCCAGAGGAATACAACTGCTGATTGAAAATATCAATTTTGAAATGGAATCATATTTACAGGAATCGCAATGCCCAAAAAATGTCGTTTAGGGCCTCAAAACGGCTCCGTAAGTTCAGGACCCAAAAAACAACTAAAAATAGTAAGTTGTGCTGAATAGGTGGGTGGCCACCAATATCCACCTGGATCATTCCTCCCCCCTTAGGAAACAATGGTCCCCATTGCGTTGAGTTCCTCCATGAGATGAGGAAACTTATGCTGAAGTTGGTCCTTGGTGACCCACTTGCCTTGGTGTGGGAGTTGGCCGACTTTGACAACCCTATACAGTTGGATCTTCTATTGGCGAGTGTTCTTGATTTGCATGTCCATGATACAATCTGTGTTGGCCTGTTCCATGCAGTATAGGTTTAACTCTGTTGGTGTGAGTTGATCTGTAATGTCAGAGGTGTCTAGTAGAGGCGGGAAGTAGGGATGAAAGCATTCCACATTGAATACTGGGTGCAGAACAAGGAATGGTGGAATACTGAGCTCGAAGGAATTGTTCCCTACAACCTTGGTGATGGTGTACGACCCATATCGGAGAGGGCAAAGCTTGCGGTGGGGTCCAGTGAAGCACTCCTTTTGCAAATGTTGCCACACTTTGTTGCCCACCTGGAAGTTGTGTGGCACCTAATGTTGATCATGCCATGGATTGTAATTAGCATTGGATTTGTCCAATATTTCATGAACCTATTAGCGGATGTGCTGAATGCGCTTGATGAAGATGTTCGCTTTGTCAGCTTCAAACTAGACATGAGCCGAATTGGCGTGAGTAATCGAAAATGACATGGCTACATCAATGGGACATAGCGGTTGGAATCTCAAGCCCACCTGAAAGGGGTTGTTGCCGGTAGAGATGTGGAGGGCCCAATTATAACTCTGATGTACATAGGGGAGGCTCTCATCCCATGTGCATGGATCCTTCGAATTTTACATGCACAGAATGTGTACAATCATCCTATTGAAGACCTCTATCTGGCCATCAGTTTGGGGATGGAAGGTTGTGGACTTGGTGAGCTTGGTGTCCAACATTGACTAGAGGCTGGACCATATTGTGCTAAGGAACCTGTTGTCCCGATCAGATATGATAAACTGTGGGATCCCAAAATGCACCCAAACTCGTTCAAATAAGATTTTAGTAGTGGCTTCTGCTGTGATATTCTTCTTGTAGGCCGCCATAATGGCCATCTTCGAGAATCTGTCGATGACCAATAAAACAGTCATTTCCATGCTTAGTATAAGGAAGTCCTAACATGTAATCCATGGAGATCGATTCCCAAGGTCGACTAGGGGTAGGTAGTGGAGTATAGAGGCCTTGATTCTTAATGGTCGGTTTGGAAATGGCACAAGTAGTGCAGGATCTGATGCACTTCCCAACATCAAGTCGAAGGTTCAACCAATAGAAATACTTCTGCAGTACTACTAGTGTTTTTTCGATGCTGAAATGCCTAATGACTCAACTGTACTGTGCTTCCCATATCATCTTGGAACGCTTGCTTGAAGGAACGCAAAGGTGTCCCAGGTGACATAATAGTGCATCTTAGAGGTGAAAATTTGGAACTTGTGTATCCCCCAATAGTGCCTTCTATGTGTGGCCAAATTCTGGATCGCTATTATAAAGAAGCAACCAATCAGAAGTCTCGTGCCCACAAGAGTTGAAAATAGTGGTTAGCGCCACAATTGGTGGTCCATTGAAGTAGTCTGCAACATTATTTGTGCTATCTTTCTTGTACTTGATGCTCAAATTAAATTGTTGCATATATGTGGACCACTTCTGATGGCGATCGTTATGCAACTTCCCTTGTGTCTGTATGAACTATAGGGGTTGGTGGTATGTGTGGATGATTGTTTCCTTCCCAAAAATGTAATGCTTCCATTTTCGACAAGCCTCCACAATGGAATACATTTCTTTGTCATAAGTGGGATACTTGCAAACTGTGTCAAACAATGTCTCACTGTGATATGCCACTGGATGCCCCTGTTGAGTAAGAAATGCCCCAACAGCATAGTCAAACGTATCTGTCTCAATCTCAAATGGTTGTTGCAAGTTTGGTAATGTGAGAACTGGGGCATAACGGAGGCGACGTTTCAATTCTACGAACACCTTCTATTGAGATTCCGACCAAAAGAATGTTTCTTTCACTCCTCCCTTGCTGACTTGACTCAAGGGCCAAGTGATATGAGAGAATCCCAACATGAGCATGTGGTAGAAAATAGCAAGACCTAGAAAGATGTGAAGCTCTATTAGAGTGGTTTGTGGTGGCCAATCTTAAATGACTTGGATCTTGGTTGGATCCACATGCACCCCCCTTTCATCAATAATGTATCCGATATATTGAACCTGGGTCATGCCAAAAGTGCACTTCTCCAAATTGGCACACAACTTGTGTTTCCGCAGTGTTTGGAGGACTTGTCGAAGTTGGTGGAGGTGCTCTTCCCAAACCCATCTATATTATAGTTTGAAATAGACCTCAAAGTTTTCTACCCATCTATATTATGGTTTAATATAGACATCAAGGTTTCATATCTCAAGTTTGATGGTTTGACATAGATCAAAAGTTTTTCTACCCATCTATATTGTGGTTTAATATAGGCATCAAAGTTTCAATGTTTCATATCTCAAGTTTGAAACTTGATATGTTTTTCATTTGTGTGAACTTTCATATGAATTTTGGAATTGCACATATCAAAGTTCGGATTCCTTGAGATATCATCCATACTATTTGTACTTAATGCACTGTCTAAATCTTAATTACATAAACGTACTCACGGGAACTTCCTAAAATGTTGATAGGCCATCATGATCCACTCTCACTGTCACCCCCACCGCCCACCGAGACTTTACAATCATCTATAGTGTACATTGTTGCTCTTAGTGCACCAGTATATTGAGGTGTTTTTGAGTTGTGAAATAAATTATAGGACTTACTCCCAATGAGATCTTTGAGGTTTGTGTGTTTTGTTGAGGTGGGGCACTTTAGCTAAAATTTCGTTGTTTCATGGTATGGGCAGTGTTAAAAATTTGGAATATAGTACTTCCATTTGTATAAACTCTTATTAGAAGCCTGGAAGAATATGGACTTGAGGGTGGAAGCATTTCTTATAATAGTTGTTTTTTTTTAAATCTTATTTTTTTTAAGAAAGTATTTAATTTCTTTTTCTTAAGTTTAATATTGGTTTAATTATTCATAATATAATTTTAGTTGTTTTATAAATTCATTTTTTTATTAATTAAATGGAATTTAAATTTAATTCAATACGATTATAATACATAATTTTTAAATAGGTAAGGATTGGTTGTTTTGCAATTTATTATTCATGTCTTCAAATAAAGTTTTCAAAGTTTCTATGCAATCAAATGTAATATCCCGAAATGGAAATCAACAGAATTTTTCTCCATTGAAATGTTCCTTTGTCAGAAATATGAACAAGGCTATTTCAGAGATCGACTGAGAGGGCTTTTACCAGTTATTTCACCTCTAAACAGAAGATGAGAACCGGAGGCTTCCTGACCCTAGCTCAGGCTCTTCCTATAGCTATGCAAATATTTCTTCCTTCAGGAAGATATTGCTCACAAAAGATGAGCTACAACAATACACAAGCATGAGCTGAAAGTAGCAATGAATCCATGAACACATAAAATGCCGGAGAACTCAATGGCCATTATATTAGATCATGGCAGCAATAAAATATACAACTTCTTGAGGAAATGATCACTCAAGCAAAGCAATGGAAGCCTCAAGAAACCTGTACATGGAAACATGAAATACATAGCTGCATACATAAAGCCCTAGGCCATGACTGCGTAGTTATAGAGCAGAACTGCTGCATAAATAACGAATACACAAAGATATAGCAATGATAGGCTCAAATAAAGTGGGGGAGCAAGCTCTCAACCCATGAAAATACATAACATCAATTCTCTAAAATGATTGGCTGAAATCTATACAAACATGCTATAATACAAAAATGCCGGAGTAGCTGGGGAGCAGCTACTCAAAAAATGGAAATGAATGGAGAAGGCTGAAATAGCTACTGTAGATGAAGAGCCCTTCTCCAATAGAAATCTGAAGTGAAAGGTTGATCCTTTCACCCAAGACTTCTCCTCCAAAATCTGCTAATCCCTCACAGCAAATATCCACCCATGAAAACACTGTCTAAGAGAGGGACTGCGCTACCTCTGATGCCAAAGATTATGGGATATTATCTAGAACCTTCTTTTCTGATCCTATAATGAATAGAACCTCTCTCCCATGGAAAACTAGCTCCGGATGGTGTATGGAAACCTCCTCGGCAACACCCAGCAACACTGTACAATCTCTTCTGTAGAAACTACGTTGATGTAGATGACTGAAGCTCATGGCCTGAATGCCTGAATATGGAGGATGAGTGCAATCCTTCATGAGCTACTCAAGAAGGAGAGTAAATCCTCAACAGGACTCCCTCGTGCCCGAAGGCACACCAGCTCTGTTGAACAACAAGAGGCAACAACAAGTCTCTAAGACTCAATTGTAAAAATGATCAAAGATTTCCACAATTGCTACCTTGCTCCTCTTTTATATAATGATATTTCCCTCCATAGACCCTATTTCTAATTAGGGTTTCCTCTTATCAAGAATCTTCCCTCCTACGTTGTCCCACATAGTGCTTTCCAACTCATGCTAATGCAGTTTGACTTGGTCAACCTTGGCCAAGCATGTTTGCAAAAACCTCCTTTCACACACGGAGGTGTGAAATCCAGCTCCAATATGATCCTCTTTCATAATTAGAGGATTTTTATTCTCTAATGATGCAAATAATGGGTCCCCTACCCATTTTATTCACCTCCTCAACAAAAATTAATGTCCCATAAAATTTGGGACATTATAGTCCTCCCCTCTCAAAATATTGCTTACCCTCAAGCAATTGCAAGGATGAAATGAGTTTCTTTCCACCCTTCCTCCTGTAACATCCTCATGTGATGATCTCCTCAAGAAAAAGGATGCCATACCAGCAATCAAGTCTCCAACTATCCCTCCAACATATGCAATCTAGCCTTGGGGTGAACACTCCCAAAACAACTATCATGTAGAAACAAGTATCCATGAAGGAACAAGAGCTATATAAGGGCCTCCTTAAGGCATGAGATCTAATATTAAATGGAACTTATCATCTGCCATAGGAATATCTCATCCCCAAGCCATCAATAATAAAAATAAGTTGCCTCCCAATAAGACAACTCATGAAAAATCTCCCTCCACCTTGAGCTCCGGAAATGAAGGTGGGCTAAAATCTGATCATGGAAAGAACTATAACTTGCCCATGTTGTCCTCTCCCCCACTTATGGCATGTGTGGAGTGTGTGCTGATCCTGGGCTGCAAATGTATTTCCCTCAAATGGAAAAATGAAGAGTAGTCCCCTTAAGAATCTCCCCTCCATCAATGAAAAATCAGCTCGCCCAAGACATGTCATATATGATGAATAGGAAAAGATCACCATAGAACGCCCCAATGACATGTTTACTGTAGGTTATACCATGTGCAGCAATCACAGACAATTCCTCATAGGGTTATAATGCACCCTCATCCACTGCAACTGCATAAAATAGCATGGCAAGTACTGTACAAAAATATCGCCTCTACTACTGAACAGTAAATAGATAAGTGAAACAATAATATAAAATCAAATACATGCCCAAATATAAACAATGGATGGATATCATCATCATACTCATGGCCCACCTCAAGAGAAAGCAAATAAATGACTGTGGTGGCCATGTCTCCTCTCAAGTTCCCATTAGAACATGCAATGAAGAAAATATGGGAGTGTTCCCTCATCAAGGACACATTCATCCCATGTGTCTATCCTCTAATCATGTCCTTCACTGAGATAATAGAAATATCAGCCAAGGAGACCATACTCAGCAATAAAATGAGGTAAGTACTAAAGGTTTCATGGTGTGAAAAGTTGTACCAACAGTGTCCTAAGTATTCACAGCGCAGTTTCCCAAACTATTGTTTAAAGAATTGATATGGAAAGTTGTTTCAGGTCATGAATAATAATGTATGTTCTTACATATGATAATGCATGGTGAGTGGCTGAATATGAATGCTGAACATACATGGAAGGTAACACTTTCCCAAGGCCATATAAAATATGGTTGTCTCCATCACATAGTTTGGCCCAATTTTTCTCATGGAGCAACATGAAAAATCTGCCCCTTTGAAAATCTCTGAACTGCATCATAATGATAAGATTATGCAAATCAACAAAGGTACACACAAGACTCTTACCATAGGCTGGAATTGAGATGATAGATGGATCTATCCATGTGATCCTCGTCCCAAGTGACAACAATATTATCTCATGCAAAAAGGCTCTTGTTCATGCCAATCTTTGTTCCTTGACATGCTCCTTGTCAAGAACACTTCTGGTGATGCTGCTGCAAATATGAAGCCTCTTACAAGAGGGAAATGCCTCCAAATAAATCCTAGCTAAGGAGTGATCCCTTTGCACTATGAGAGTACCCTCCTCTACTCCTGCAACACCATCAATCATATGACAGCAAATCTGCTTGTGCTCTCTCCAATCAATCCCAAGCAACTCAAGTGCTTGATGCCTCCTCATGCTCACATCATATGACTCATGTGATGAAGGTGTCATGACTGATATATATGTCATATCAAAAATATGTATCCCTTCTCCTTGCTTCCCAATGATGTAAACACCCTGCCACTTATCCTCTTCTTTGGTACTCCTCCCTTGAGGGCTACCATCCTCTCAAACCAATTCATGCTTTTTGCATTTCATGACAGTTTGAAATGCAGCTCCTTGGAGACCTCTTAGGAAAGGCCTCTCTCCCATGAATATGTTGGATATATGAGGATCCAAATGTGATGGAGGTGATGTCTCCTCTCCAACTATGTTCAACAGTGCTGCTGGTTCCTTCGATGATGTAGCAGTTGTCTCCTCCTCCGGTTCACAAATTGTTTCATGATTATCCATGGAGGTGTCATGGTTTATTTTATCCTCCAAAATTTTGCACTCCCACCTTGAAGGTTGAATGAAAATCATCAAAGATACATGAGGATGTGGGCTCATATTCTCCTTGAACCCCTTGCACATCGCAGTGCAATCATGAGGCCCTAAAGTGGCCATGTGATTCGATCCTGGGACCTCCTTATATGAAATTCCACTGTCCTTAAGATTATTTGCTGAAATAGAAAGTGGAACTTTAATCATACCTTGGTGGATCTTGGGACCTACTTGTGTGGTTGCAATCGCTTCCTCATTCATAGATGTAGAAAGTTTCTCCTCCAAAGTTGTAGCAGTGTTGGTGCAAATCTCCTCCCATGGTGGAATGGTTTTCTCTTCCTTTGTTCTCCCTCCATCAAATGTTTGAATCAACGTTTTAGAAAATATTGCAAAATAACTCACCCTTGAATGGAACAAGGGTTTGAACCACCAAACAGAGGTTTCCTCTTCCATGTGCAGCACTTCCATTACCACTGCTTCTTTCTCTGCCACTGGGTGCAGCAATAAAATTTCCTCCAGCTTCTTCTCCCAAGCTCTAGCTGAAGTAACCCCATCAATTGTACACAATAGAAATCCATTGCCTCTGATTTCTTCTTTTCCATAGGGCCTTCTCTCCTCCATCTGCTGAATAGATTGTGAGAATGTTGTAGCTCTCCTGAATGTTGCAGAATGGGGTTTATATTCACCCAGGTACTTGCTTAAGATCTGGAAATCCAAGCATCTTCCATGCTCGTCTTCAAGAGAATAGGAAGTGCATGGACCTTCCTCTTCTCCTCCTCCTCAGGGAGGCTATTCTTCAATCCAAAATTAGATGAGATCAGTCTCATATTCTTCTTCATTCTCCTCTAAATTCAAACTCACAGGCTGTGCCAGTTCGATGCTCTAATACCACTGTAATGTCCCGAAATGGAAATCAGCAGATTTTTTCTCCACTGAAATGTTCCTTTGTCGGAAATATGAACAAGGCTATTTCAGAGATGGAATGAGAGGGATTTTACCAGTTATTTCACCTCTTAAGAGAGGATGAGAACCGGAGGCTTCCTGGCCCTAGCTCAGGCTCTGCCTATAGCTATGAAAATATTTCTTCCTTCAGGAAGATATTGCTCACAAAATATGAGCTACATCAATACACAAGCATGAGCTGAAAGTAGCAGTGAATCCATGAACACATAAAATGCCAGAGAACTCAATGGCCATTATATTAGATCATGGAAACAATAAAATATACAACTTCTTGAGGAAATGATCACTCAAGAAAAGCACTGGAAGCCTCAAGAAACCTATACATGGAAACATGAAATACATAGCTGCATACATAAAACCCTAGGCCATGACTTCGCAGTTATAGAGCAGAACTACTGCATAAATAATGAATACAAAAATATATAGCAATGATAGGCTCAAATAAAGTGGGGGAGAAAGCTCTCAACCCATGAAAATACATAACATCAATCCTCTAAAATGATTGGCTGAAATCTATACAAAAATGCTATAATACAGAAATGCCGGAGTAGCTAGGGAGCATCTACTCAAAAACTGGAAATGAATGGAGAAGGCCGAAATAGATACTGTAGATGAAGAGCCCTTCTCCAATAGAAATCTGAAGTGAAAGGCTGATCCTTTCACCCAAGACTTCTCCTCCAAAATCTGCTAATCCCTCACAAAAAATATCCACCCATGAAAATGTTGTCTAAGAGAGGGACTGCGCTGCCTCTGATGGAAAGTGCTTGGCCTGATGCCAAAGATAATGGGATATGCTCTAGAACCTCCTTTGCTGATCCTCCAATGAATAGAACCTGTCTCCCATGGAAAAATAGCTCCGGATGGTGTATGGAAACCTCCCTGGCAACACCCAACAACACACTCTCTGCTGCAGAAACTGCGTTGATGTAGATGACTGAAGCTCATGGCCTGAATGCCTGAACATGGAGGAAGAGTGAAATACTTCATGAGCTACTCAAGAAGGAGAGGAAATCCTCAACAGGACTCCCTCGTGCCCGAAGGCACTGCAGCTCTGCTGAAAAGTAAGAGGCAGCAACAAGTCTCTAAGACTCAATTGTAAAAATGATCAAATATGTCCACAATGGCTGCCTTGCTCTTCTTTTATACATTGAGTTTTCCCTCCATAGACCCTATTTCGAATTAGGGTTTCCTCTTCTCTAGAATATTCCCTCCTACGTTGTCCCACATAGTGCTTTCCAACTCATGCCAACGCAGTTTGACTTGGTCAACCTTGGCCAAGCATGTTTGCAAAAACCTCCTTTCACACACAGAGGTGTGAAATCTAGCTCGAATATGATCCTCTTTCATACTTAGAGGATTTTTATTCTTTAATGATGCAAATAATGGGTCCCCTACCCATTTTATTCACCTGCTCAACAAAAATTAATGTCCCATAAAATTTGGGACATTACATCAAATAAGAAAGTTTTATATTTTTCTTACTTGTAGAGCCCATTGACATAATTTTCATGCAAAATTAAAAAATAATAGGATGAAAATAAATAAATATGACTTTAATATCATAACATTTTATACAAATGAACTAAGACTAGAGGCCACAAATTCAAAGAAATCCTATATTACATTAGATGAGTAGAAATTAGAATAAGTAATGGATATCTCATTATTATACATTTCTTAGAGAATCTAGTTGTGCTTTTCTTCATCAATTGATATATGTATGGAATTGAATTATAATAATTTTTCATTATATAAATAAGATGTTATCATATAGATCACAAACTCTATATTCTTAAATCCACTTTGCAAATGTAGAAAATATTTTATAACATAAACATGAAAATGAAATAATTTAGTTTTTTTAATTTGAAAATAATAGACCATATGATCAAAAAGAGATAAATAACTAAACAAAAAATATTAATATGTAATAAAAGATAATAACTAATTTGGGTAGAGTGTAAAATGAAGGGCATGAAAAATGTAAAAATGTCATCAAATATTCATTTGACTGACAGAAGAAATTTGAAATTCCAGGACTGGGTAGGACCTCACAAGGCCTAGGTAGGACCTTACCTCACTATGAGATAGTGAATGAGTGGGCGAAGGCCTTTAGGAACTGAAATATAGTACGGGAAGTTTCCATTCCTATTCATTTCCTTGAGTACCCAAGAATACTTATATAGAAGGTTGGTTGTGAGTTATTATGGCATGGGGGAATAGTTGACCAACCCCATAGTATGTATGTACAGGCCCTCCCATGGTGGAACACATAGGTAGGGTTGGGCAGAGTAGAATGAACAAATACTGATCCGGATTTATGCACGAACACAACAGAGTAGACATGTAACAATAAATACAAATATGCAGTGGAAATAACACTTCATTTCATTAATATCAATGAAATTTGCTTACAGACAGAATGGAAATAAACTAGCTAGGGCGTTGGTAGCTTATCTCTGAGAAGAGATGTGGCAGCTACATGCCTCTAAACTGTGTTACAATGAGGCTCGAGGGATTATTTATTATAGAGAAACAATGGAAAACCCTAAACATCCAAAAACCTAACCCAAGGAGATGAAGCGCCAAAACTATGGGCCTCGTTTGGGTAAATTGGTGTTTCAACTTCTCGGGGTCATAACTTTGGCAGACTATCACTGTGTGACGCACACGATACATCGTTAGAAAGATCTTCCAGAGCAATAAAACTGCTGACTTCAAATATCAATTTCAAAATGGAATCATATTCACCGGAATCGCGATGCCCAAAAAATGTCGTTTAGGGCCTCAAACCGGCTCCATAAGTTTAGGACCCAAAAAATTGCTAAAAATAGTAAGTTATGCTGAAATTGAAAAAATGAAAGAGATATTGGTGGGGTCCCAAGTGGAATAGGCGGGTGGCCACCAATATCCACCTGTCTCATTCCTCCCCCCTTAGGAAACAATGGTCCCCATTGCGTTCCTCCATGAGATGAGGAAACTTATGCTGAAATTGGTCCCTGGTGACCCACTTGCCTTGGTGTGGGAGTTGGCCAACTTTGACAACCCTATACAGTTGGATCTTCTATTGGCAAGTGTTCTTGATTTGCATGTCCATGATACAATCTGTGTTGGCCTGTTCCATGCAGTCTGGGTTTAACTCTGTTGGTGTGAGTTGTTCTGTAATGTCAGAGGTGTCTAGTAGAGGCGGGAAGTAGGGATGAAGACATTCCACATTGAATACTAGGTGCAGAACAAGGAATGGTGGAATACTGAGCTCGAAGTAATTGTTCCCTACAGCCTTGGTGATGGTGTATGACCCATATCAGAGAGGGAGAAGCTTGCGGTGGGGTCCAGTGAAGCACTCCTTCTGCAAATGTTGCCACACTTTGTTGCCCACCTGGAAGTTGTGTGGCACCTAATGTTGATCATGCCATGGATTTTACTTAGCATTGGATTTGTTCAATATGTCATGAACCTATTAGCGGATGTGCTGAATGTGCTCGATGGAGATTTTCACTTTCTCAGCTTCAAACTAGACATGAGCCGAATTTGCATGAGTAATCGCAAATGGCATGGCTACATCAATGGGACATAGCGGTTGGAATCTCAAGCCCACCTGAAAGGGGTTGTTGCCGGTTGAGATGTGGAGGGCCCAGTTATAACTGTGTTGTACATAGGGGAGGCTCTCATCCCATGTGCATGGATGCTTTGAATTGTACATGCACAAAATGTGTACAATCATCCTATTGAAGACCTCTATCTGGCCATCAGTTTGGGGATGGAAGGTTGTGGACTTGGTGAGCTTGGTGTCCAGCATTGACTAGAGGCTGGACCATGTTGTGCTAAGGAGCCTGTTGTCCCGATCAGATATGATAAAATGTGGGATCCCAAAATGCACCCACACTCATTCAAATAAGATTTTAGTAGTGGCTTCTGCTGTGATATTCTTCTTGCAGGTCGCCATAATGGCCATCTTCGAGAATCTGTCGACGACCAAGAAAACAGTCATTTCCATGCTTAGTATAACGAAGGCCTGACATGTAATCCATGGAGATCGATTCCCAAGGTCGACTTGGGGTAGGTAGTGGAGTATAGAGGCTTTGATTCTTGATGGTCGGTTTGGAAATGGCACAAGTAGTGCAAGATCTGATGTACTTCCCACCATCAAGTCGAAGGTTCAACCAATAGAAATACTTCTGCAGTACTGCCACTATTTTCTCAACCCTAAAATGCCTAATGACTTGACTGTACTGTGCTTCCCATATCATCTTGGAACACTTTCTTGAAGGAAGACAAAGGTGTCCCAGGTGACATAATAGTGCATCTTAGAGGTGAAAATTTGGAACTTGTGTATCCCCCAATAGTGCCTTCTATGTGTGGCCAAATTCTAGATCGCTCTTATAGAGAAGCAACCAATCAGAAGTCTCTTGCCCACAAGAGTTGAAAACTGTGGTTAGCACCATGATTGGTGGTCCATTGAAGTAGTTTGCAACATTATTTGTGCTAACCTTCTTGTACTTGATGTTCAGATGAAATTGTTGCAGATATGTGGACCACTTTTGATGGCAATCGTTCTGCAACTTCCCTTGTGTCTGTATGAAATATAGGGGTTGGTGGTATGTGTGGATGATTGTTTCCTTCCCCAAACTGTAATGCTTCCATTGTCGACAAGCCTCCACAATGGAATACATTTCTTTTTCATAAGTGGGATACTTGTAAACTGTGTCGAACAATTTCTCACTGTGATGTGCCACTGGATGCCCCTTTTGAGTAAGAAATGCCCCAATAGCATAGTCAAACGCATCTATCTCGATCTCAAATAGTTGTTGCAAGTCTGGTAATGTGAGAATTGGGGCATAACGGAGGTTACGTTTCAATTATACGAACGCCTTCTATTGAGATTCTGACCAAAAGAATTTTTCTTTCACTCCTCCCTTGTTGACTTGACTCAAGGGCCAAATGATATGAGAGAATCCCAACATGAACATGTGGTAGAAATTAGCAAGACCTAGAAATATGTGAAGCTTACTAGAGTGGTTTGTGCTGGCCAATCTTAAATTACTTGGATCTTGGTTGGATCCACATGCACCCCCCTTTCACCAATAATGTATCCCAGATATTGAACCTGGGTCATGCCAAAAGTGCACTTCTCCAAATTGGCACACAACTTGTGTTTCCGCAGTGTTTGGAGGACTCGTCGGAGGTGGTGGAGGTGCTCTTCCCAAGTCTGGCTGAAGATCAGAATTTCATCTAAGTACACCACTACAAATGAATTGGTGAATGGCTGCAAGATGTCATACATCAACCTCATGAATGTTGTGGGAGAATTCATCAATGCAAAAGGCATGACCAGCCATTCGAAAAGGCCCTCCTTAGCTTTGAAGGTAGTCTTGCACATATCAGAGGGTTTGATTGGTACTTGGTGATCCCCAGAATTCAAGTTGATGTTGTTGAAATATTTTTCCCCTTTGAGTTGGTCCAGAAGGTCATCAATTCGTGGGATCGGGTACCTATTCCAAAGAGTGATCTTGTTCAACACCCGATAGTCAATACAGAGTCTCCAAGTCCCATCCTTCTTCTATACCAACACGATCGAGCTTCCACAAGACGATGAAATTATCTAGATGTGAGCTTTCTACAGTAGCTCCTGAATCTGGCTCTTGATTTCATTGCTCTCCAGAACAGAGCATCGATAGATCGGTCCATTGGGTAGCGAGACACATGTGGTCAGATCAATGGGGTGCTCAACTTGATAGTGTAGAGGAACTCCTATGGGTGAGGTGAACATGTCCTCGTACTCCTCCACAACCTTGTCCATTTTTTGTTTTCATGCAGAGGAGCCCTGTCTGGAGGTCGTGGCCACAGTCTCCTTCTTACCTTGGGGGCTGATCATCAGAAAAAAAAAAAATTTCGTAGTTTGGGAAATGAGCTTACTGCATTGTTTTGCAGTAACCAAAAAGATAGCGGTAGGCGATGGTACCTCTGGTATCCTGTATGGCTTATTTCCCAAAGTAACAATAATAGCGTGAGGCCGGGACTCATACACAACATCTCGCTTCCACAAGTATGGTTGGCCTAATAATATATCAGAAACATTAAGAGGAGCAATGTCACATAATACCTCATCCATGAAGGGTTTGATGCTATAGGGAAGGAATCATTCGTGGCTGACGTGGAGATCTCGTCCTTGGTGAAGCCACCCGATGGTGTATGGATGTGGGTGTGCTATGGTTAGCAAGCCCAACTGCTTCATGGCATTTGCTGAAATGAGGTTCTTTTGGCTCCCATTGTCGATAATGAACTGTAGCACGGAACCCTTTACCCACATCTGGGAGTGGAAGAGACACTCCTCCTCCTCTGGATCTTCCAGTTCCTCCTTCTGGATCATCGCAGTGGAAAAAATGACATTGGGCTCTGCATCAATAATTTGTTTCCCTTTTTCATTCCCCTTGTTAGGTTCCAATTTAGAGTCAAAGCATGCATCTAATTCAGAAGCCCTCATCTTGGCCACCAGCGACTGCTTGGCTCGACACTCGTGTTGTGAGTGGAGCTCTTATGGAACTCACACCACTTTCCCCTGTCCTTGTTTGGCTTCCCAGTGTTGTTCTTTGCTTGTGGCTTTTGCAGGTTCTCTTGGGCCACCATGCCTTTGCTATTTCCCTTGTTTTGTTGTTTGGGGCACCTTTCCATTACTTTTGATTTGCAGATCCAAAGTCTTTCTTCCTCTGTTTGAATTTCTGCTCAATCTTGGAAGCATACCAGTATGTCTTACCAAGAGAGGACATGTTGAGGAACCCATTTCCTCCTGAATGTATCTGTGCAGAAAACTCTGACACTTTAACACCAAATTTTTCTTTGAATATTTGATACCCAACTTTGTGCGCAGGGTATGGAACATATTTGTCAGCTCATGCACATCTTGATCCCTTTGTTGCCGCAACATGATCCGTTGTATGTACTTGTCCTTATAGATCCCCATAGGATAGTATTGTTCCTTGATGGCATCTCATAAATAATTCCAAGTGGGTATGGTTGAGAATAGAGAGGGTTTTGTCTCATCGTTTTTCTCATAGTAGGTTTCCCACCAGTCCTTGACATGGGGGTTAGCTTTGAGGAGTGCAAAAATAATCTTCTCCTAGTCGAAAAAGTCATGAACTGAGAAATATCATTCTAATAGATTCAACCATCTATCTATGACATCTGCATCTATTTCACCCTCAAATATGGGAATGTCAAAGTTTACTTGTACCTTAAAGGGAGTTTTTCCTTGAGAGTGATTGATGGATGCAGATGCGTCGCCAGTGGGTAGTCGTTGAAGGCTCTGGTCAAAGTTATCCATCATTGTGTTCCTTTTTTTTTCGAGGGCCTCCTCGAACAATATTTTGATAGGATATCCTTCTCCCTCATCTATCTTTTCATCCTCCATGGGTGGCCATCGGGGTTTGCGAGGGTGATCTAGCAAAGGTTCAACCAGATCGACCCCTAACTCCTTATACCTCGACCTCGTTGGGGACATGCAAATAAGGATCGAGAAAAAGTAGATCGCTCTGATACCATTGATCCAGATTTATGCAGGAATGAAACATAATACACATATAACCATAAATACAAAGTTGCAGTGGAAATAACACTTTATTTCATTAATATCAAAGAACTAAAATTTTCTTACAAACAGAATGGAAATAAACTATCTAGGGCACTAGTAGCTTATCTCTAAGAAGATATCTGGAAGCTATAGGCCTATGAACTGTGTTACAATGAGGCTCGAGGGCCTCTTTATTATAGAGAAACAATGGAAAACCATAAACATAAAAAAAACCTAACCCTAGGAGATGAAGCGCCAAAAATATGGGCCCCGTTTGGATAAATTGGTGTTTCAACTTCCTGGGGTCGTAGCTTTGGCATACCATCTCTATTTGACACACATGATACATTGTTAGAAAGAGATATCTGAGGACTACAATTGTTGACTGTGAATATCGATTTGGGAATGAAATTATATATTTTAGAGGCGCGATTCCTAAAAAACGTCGTTTAGGGCCTCAAAACGGCTCCGGAAGTTCAGGACCCAAAAAACTGCTAAAAATAGCAAGTTGTGCTGAAACTGAAAAATTGAAAGAGACAATGGTGGGGCCCCAAGTGGAATAGAAAGTGTTGGAACAGGGTCCTCCAAAGGCTGCAAATTGGGACATTTTTGAGTATTTTGTATAATTTTTGCATATTCTAGTCTAGCACAGGGGTTCTAGGGTGGGTCAAAGCCTCGAAAGCATTGTAATGGGTCAAAGGGTAGACCTAGAGTCCATAAACCATGATTTGCGGACCACAGGAAAGATTAGGTTAGATCGTTATGAATAGAAGGACATTTTGAGTCAAGAAGAAGGGAGGCATTAAGTTTGGTGTGAATTGCGAATTAGTTGATGTGGTTGGGTTATTGGGGAAGGAATCCTACTGGCTGTGTGCACAGAGATCCATAGTCCTATTGTTTGCGAACCCTGCTGATGTGTGCATAGGTTGGGTTTTGGGTATTGTAAAAGGATCTGAAGGATTAATGAAAGTGGAAGGTTGGCAAAGTATCTGAATCTGCTCTATGGTATCGTTTATGTTATGCACGGTTTTGTGTTAAGCTGCGAAAACAATCATGTTATTTGTTTATACCGTGTTGACATCTGATATGGATCCTTCTTTAATACTTTATGCAAGAATATCTGTGTTAGTTGCGTGAGTGTTCTGTGAATTTATGATCTGTTGATTACTTTGATTATAATTAATATTGCGCACATGGATGCGAAGGGATCTCTAGGTTTGGGTTCAGGGATATCTTATCTGGTAATTGTAAAGTTGAACGCAGCTCTACTTGACTTACCTACCCTCTCCCAGGGTGCAGAAACATGGTTCCAGCACCCTCCCATACTGCTTCGGGTGAGACTTTGGCCTACACAAGCAAGTCACTGCCAAAAGGGCCAGTAGTATAGGGGTTTGTTAGAAAACCTTAACCTCTGAACCTGGGTTAGGACCCCTCGAGCCAAAAAATGGTTCCATTTCTGGCACTGGGGGCATTTTGAGAGAGGGATTGGGTAATGCCAAGGCCGTATTAGAAACTTGAAGGAAAAGACATTGATGAATGGTTTGAACAACAAGTTCAAGAATTCACAGTAAAAGAAAACAACAGTAAGAATTTAACCACTGAAGAGTGGAAGAATAAAAATATTTTCACGGAGATCTACAAGATATTCTTTGTAACAATTGTGATCGAGCTCTAGGAGTGGCTCGCAAGGTTGGTCAAACTCGAGAAATGTTGGAAGGATGAGCGGGTTATGCAGTGGAACCCTGAATTGATCCAGCAGTTAGAGAAGACTGATAACATCATCACTTTCACGGTGGACTAGTGGGTGGACAGTGTTCTAGGAGGGTTTGTAACAGAATTTTCCATCGATTAGTTCTTTTCCTACTTTGAAGTGGAGGGAAGATTCTTCAAGGGTTTCCAGGGCAAGTTTTTGAAGAGCTTACCACTGCCAATTAAGATATTATTGTGTGAAAAGAGTATTCTGTGAAACCATATCGAATGAATGACCTATGATCTAGATGGAGTATGATACGAAGTGGAAAATACTATCGTACCAACCAAGAAGGAGACAGTTCTGTCTACAGTATGGTAAGAGAAGCAATTGCATAGAGTCCTCCAGCCACATCACTTTCCAACCAACATAGGGGTAAGAAATCACCTACACCTCCATTACCACCTGAAGGCGACATTTTTGTGCACATGAAGTTTCCCACCTTTAAGGGTGTGGGGGATGAAGACATGGATCAGTTCTAGTTTGTCGCGGGATCATTCTAGACTGCACAAAATGTAGCTAGTGATATGGTGAAGAGGGCACAGTTGTCCCTTGCCTTCGAAGGAAGAGCTTTGGATTGGTACATGGGATACATCGTCAAGCATGCAAACACGACCATTGAAGAGCATAAGAACACCTTGAAGCAATAATTCAAGAAGCCTAAGGCCTACTTTGAAATAGTATTTGATTTGAAAGACTTCAAGCAGGGGCCCTCTGAGTCTGTGTGGGAGGCCAATCAACGACTAAAGAAGGTGATCAGAGAAGGAGGGTTCCAGTATGATGACAAACAACACACAGAATGGTTCATTGCTATGCTGATGCCTTACCTGCACATACCTATGGGTCATCAAATTTTCGAATCACAGGAAAAACCTTTGGAGGTTGCTATGAAATTAGAAGCTGCGCCCAGAGATGATGCCCAGCTGGGTGTCCAACAGATCTAAGGACAATTGGAGGTGATGCAAATGGAGATTTATAACCTGCGAAAGGAGTGAGGAGTAGAAGCTAGCCCCGAAATATGGTGCATACAATGTAGGATGAATGGTCACACCAAGGATAACTACCTTCTATTAGCAGACTATATGCAGGCTGGGGGACCTAGTCCATTCTGCCATAGGGAAGTTGTAGGATCAAGTGGTTCGGCATTATGGTGTGATGATTGTTGCGTTACAGGGCTGCACGATACAAACCATTGTCCCCGCCTTGTTGCGTATGTCCCAGAGGTAAAGCAGCAATGGTGCAGGTTCTGTAGGTCGATAGGAAACGATGAACAGAACTACCGGACGTATGATTTGATGATTGATCGAGGGAACCTCTATAGGGTACAGTCGGATCCATCCATGCCAAGGTCCCCCTTGAGCGAAGGTGGCTCCCTAGCCAGGGGCAAGGGAGGCGGGAGAGGTGGAAGCACAGGTCGGGGACAAGGTAAACTAATCTATTATAATTGTGGGGAAGTAGGACACTTTGCCAGGAACTGTCCAAATCCTATAAGACAGTCCTACCGGTATTGCAGACAGCAGGACCATGCAATTGAGGACTGTCCGATCTTGATAGCAAAGATACAGGAGAAGAAGCCGAAACCTACGCAGAATGTGAAGAGGGTTAAGGCTGAACTACGAGACAAGGATCCAAGCATGAATGTTGTAACACGCAGTGGGATGGCCACCATAGGACCTGGGGAGAAGGCTGTGACCGAACCTCTGATTCGACAAGCAGTTATCAAGTAGGAAGGTTTGAATATAAAAAAGGAAAAAGAAACGTTGGTCACCGCTCGCACAGACTCTGCTGAGGCAGAGGAGTCTACCTCGTAGCTACTAGGAGGCCTCAAGGCAGGTGAGGAGGTCAATCCCTTTTTACAGGCATGTATGAAGCATTAATAGATATCTGCGCAACACGACCTAGCTCCGCCTCGGAAATCAAGGACATACACAAACTATATAGATATAATAAAATCATTGGTAAGGAGATGCAGTTGACTGCGTAGATCAGTGATTACGAGATGGATCAGGATATTTTGGACCTAAGGTCAAATGCGAATGTATTACCTAAACTGACTTGGTAACGAATGGGGGAACCTAACTTGGAATGGTCCACTATCCAACTGCATATGGCCAATTAGCAGAAGATCATACCCTTGGGGAGACTATCAAAGATCGTGGTAGACATCGTAGGGGTCAAGGTACGAGCTTTTTTTTGAAGTCATTCAGATTGTAGAAGATGTGGACCCCTACGCTGCGCTTCTCGGGCTAGATTGGGCCATAGATATGGGAGGTATCATTAATTTGAATAAGAGAAACATGGCGTTCGAGAATAACGGTACAAGGGTGATTGTACCATTAGACCTTGCGGAAGGCGAACAATACACAGAGCCGATGCGCAATGAAGCGGAGGTAGATTACATCTATAAGTTGAATACACAGTATGAAGATTGGATCAACCCCACGGTGGAGGAAGTACTCTGCTGGGAAAAGGACAATGAATGCTTCTCCGACTCTGACGAGGATATGGAGAATTGGCACAATCGGGTACATAAGTTCTCTAAGCTGCGATGCCTACGGGTCATAAAGAACTTCCGCTGCATTTCCTCGGAGGTAAGAGATCTACCCTATTTTGATGGTTTTGGTAACGTTAGGGACCTTTTGCGGGCATTTGAAGCAGAGGTTCCCAAAGAACTAAGGTTATGGGCCCTTAACCTGGCTATGCATGCTACCCCTGCATGATGGTGTGATACACATAAGGAAGTGTTCCAGGAGTGGGAGGATTATCAAGACATCATGCTCCTGCGATTTGAGACTTCGGCGAAAGTACGGGTCAAGGTGCTCCTTGGCCTAGGAGATCCATGTGAAAATGTGGTTGCATGGATAAAGGCATGGGGTGACCAAAATACAGAAGAAGGGGTTCATTATTCATTCATGCGCTGGGTCCAATCCCTACTGCATGGTACCTAGATGCAGACCTCCATCAACGCACCCGCCATTGGGAAAATTTGATGAGTGACTTCATAGGAACATTCAGACTGATAGGGGGTTCTGAGGCACTTAATGAAGCTCTGCAGGACATAGATACATTTGTGTTTGGAAAATCTGGCTCCTCTGTAGCATTCGGGGCGCCGGCATGGGAAGCGTAGATGCAGGATATTATGAACTATTGCAGCTTGGCAAGGGAGGATGGTGAAGGTGATCTGCGGTCTGTCGCTATCTAGGAGTCGGAAGGGGAGCGCGCCATTGAAGGACCTCCACTACAAGAAGTTGAAGTCACTAAGCCTCTCAAGCTGCGCAAAGTAAACATTAGAATGAAAGAGCACCCTAAGATGGCTAAGATTGGGGACTACTGGGATGAGAATACAATAGGCAAAGTGGCCGAATTACTTACAGAATACCAGGACTTGTTCTTGACAAATTTCTCAGAGCTGAAGGGGATCACGGGGGACTTAGAGATCATGCATATCACTCTCAAACCTGATGCGCGGCCCATAAAATGGCGACCTTATAGGTTGAACCACAAGTATAAGCAGAAGCTCAAGGATGAACTCGATAAAATTCTTGTTGCGGGTATCATCGAACCTGTTGGACAATCATACTGGGTCAGTCCAATGGTGGTTCAGGAGAAAAAAAATAAGGGAGAGATTCGGATCTGTGTGGACTTGCACAAGTTTAATGATGTTTGCATTCATGATCCATTCCTGACACCATTCTTAGACAAAATTTTAGACAACGTGGGAGGACAAGAAGCATACTCCTTCATGGATGGGTTCTCAGGATACCATCAGATCAGAATCACACTTGAGGACTGCAAAAAAACCACGTTCACCACTGATTGGGGATCTTTTCAGTATATTGTCATGCCATATGGACTCAAAAAATGCCCCTATTATCTTCTCGAGGGTTGTTGTCACAGTATTCAAGGAATTCATCCACAAGTTCCTTGAGGTGTATTTCGATGATTGGACTATCTTTGGCCTGGTAAAGGCACACGTATCAAACCTATGTATGATGTTGGATGCATGTCGGAAACACCAGATTTCCCTAAATATCAAGAAGTGTATCTTCTACGTACCTTTCGGAATCTTGCTCAGCAACATAGTCTGTCGGCAGGGACTGATGGTAGATCATGCCAAAATTGCAGTTATCATAAACTTGCCAGTAACAACCATGGATAAATAGCTACGCTCGATCCTTGGACACACAGGCTACTATAGGAAATTCATTCAAGGCTATGTGCTGATTATTGCCCCTATCGAACAATTGCTCAAGAAGGATGTGTCGTTATTTTAGAATGACGAATGTCAAAAGAGCATAGAATTACTCAAGGAAAAGATGGTCGCGGCACCTATTCTCATCTTTCCTGATTGGGAGAAGGTATTCCATGTTCATGTTGATGCATCAGGCATTACCCTCGGGGCTGTCCTTATGCATCCGGGAGCAGGATATATTGACCATCCGGTTGCCTTTGCAAGTAGGAAACTCTTTGGTGTGGAACGCAACTACTCTACCATAGAGCGAGAGGGATTGGCCATGGTCTACGCTTTGCGGAAATATCAACATTACTTGCTAGGAGGACACTTCAAAATGTTCATAGACCATTCAGCTTTAAAGTAACTGGTAAATAAGCCTGTGTTGGGGGGAAAAATATGCCGATGGCTAGTGCTATTTCAGGAATATGACCTTGAAATCATCGTCAAGTTGGAAAAGTTGAATGTTGGGCCAGATCACCTGTCCCGAATAGAGAGTGGAAAAGAGCCAACCTACCTAGAAGTCGGATTTCTTGACGCGCAACTATTTTCTATTAAGGTAGTAGATGCATGCTTCGTTGATATCATTCTCTTCTTGACTACTGGGACAACACCTCCAGAGTACTCTGTACAGAAGGAGAAAGAACTAGTCACCTGAGTAGCAGATTTTACTATCATCGCAGGTCACTTGTATAAGATGGGAGCAGATGAAGTATTGCAGCGATATGTTTTGGAGCATGAAAGGTAATCTATCTTGGCAGAAGCTCATGATGGAGTAGCAGGAGGTCACTACGCAGGGAAAGCAACGACGCAAAAGATCTTGAGAGCTAGGTTATGGTGGCCAACCCTACATAGTGACGCACATGATTATTGTAAAGCATGCGATACGTGCCAACAAGCAGGGAGGCCATCCTGCAAAGATGAAATTCCCCTTCAACCACAAATGGCTCTATAAGCATTTGATAAGTGGGCTATCGATTTCATTGGGCTTATCAACCCACTAGGGAAGAAGACAGGTTTGCGCTACATTATTACTGCCACTAAGTATGTAACCAGGTGGGCTGAAGCACAAGCCGTAAAAGATTGTACCGCGGATACCAATGTGCATTTCATCTTTGAACACATCCTAACCAGATTTGGATGTCTGAAGATCCTCATGAGCGACAGGGGTACGTACTTTGTTAATGAAACAATCCAAGCTTTCACCGAGGAGTTCCAGATCCATCACACAAAGAGCACACCATATCACCCACAAGAAAACAACGTGGTTGAAGCTTTTAATAAAATCTTGGAGCATGCATTGACGAAGGTATGCAATGCTGATCACAGTGATTGGGACGTGCACATTGCATTGGTCCTCTGGGCCTATTGAACGACCGACAAGAAGTTAATAATAAAAACCCCATTCAGGATGGTTTATGGTAAAGAAGTTGTTATGCCCATGGAATATATTTTTCCTAGTCTGCGTATCACAAAATTTATGAATATGGCAAAACCTAACATCATGGAGGAGCGATTGGTGCAACTTATGCCTTTGGAGGAAGATCGGTTTCTTGCGAATTTCCATTAGCAAGTCCCGAAGGCCCACGATAAAGCCTGACATGATCGAAATATTTGCTAGAAGACATTCACGGAGGGTGAACTGGTCCTCTTATATGATATCCAGTTTACAAAGCATCCCGGGAAGTTCCGATAGCATTGGCTTGGTCCCTACACCGTTAAGGATATCATGGATGGCGGAGTTGTTAGACTAGCTACCCTGCGCGGTGATATGCTACCAGGCTATGTTAATGGTAGTCAGCTCAAACTGTATTGGATCAATGAATATATGACCGAAGTAGCTGTACAGGCACAGGTGGAGAGCCCCCCACCACAGTGACTCGGGAAAAGTCACAAGATTGTGTTGGGGGACTGTTGGAACAAGGTCCTCCAAAGGCTATGAATTGGGAGGCATTAAGATTGGTGTGAATTGTGAATTAGTTGATGTGGTTGGGTTATTGGGGAAGGACTCCTAGTGGCTATGTGCATGAAGATCCTTAGTCCTGCTGTGTGTGGACCCTTCTGCTGTATGCGCAGGTTGGGTTTTGGGTACTGTAAGAGGATCTGAAGGATTAATGAAAGTGGAAGGTTGGAAAAGTATCTGAATCTGCTCTATGATATAATTTATGTTATGCATGGTTCTGTGTTAAGCTGTGAAAATACTCATCTTATTTTTTTATGCTACGTTGACATCTGATCTAGATTCTTTTGTTATACTTTATGCAAGAATACCTCTGTTAGTTGCGTTATTTTTCTGTTATGGTATTTTGATTACTGTGATTATAATTAATATTGCGCACGTGGATGCGAAGGGATCTCTAGGTCTAGGTTCAAGGATATATGATATGGTAATTGTAAAGTCGAACACAGCTCTACTTGACTTACCTACCCTCTCCCAGGGTGCGAAAACCTGGTTCCAACACCCTCCCATACTGCTTTGGGTGAGACTTTTCCCTATCCAAGCAGGTCACTGCCGAAAGGGCTAGTAGTATAGGGGTTTGTTGGCAAACCTTAACCTCTGAACCTGGGTCAGGACCACTCGAGCCAATAGGAAGGTGGTCACCAATATCCACTTGGATCAACTATATCCTATTTTAAATCCTCCAAGTACTCCAAACTTTTGTGATACTACTTGAGATATGGATTCTCTTCCCTTTGCTAGCCAACCAAAATATCCCTGGTTAAACTCTTAGCCTACAAACCACCCCTTCCCTATTGAAATCCGATCCGATATACTACTATTTACCTACCCCTAAGCCCTTTTACACCTACTGAAACCCCTTTACGCTTATTTCCTAATAAGGACCCCAAACAAAACATTACCTTAATAAGCAAGAAAATATTGGAGGGATGATTCAATATCCCCGTCAACATTGAGGCTAAAGGAGTTGTAGTGAGTGAAATAGATAGTTTCAATGATTATTTCATGAGCTAAGGATACTTCCCACTAATTCATTGTTGTTGAATAAGTTGTTCTAGGTTCTATCTATTCAACAACTTAAGAAAGTGTCTATGGATTCTGTGGAATTGACTCTAACGGTAATCCATCAACAAAGTTGAGCTAAAGAAGTTTCCCATTTAAAGAACAACTGAGATGGGGTGCGCCCCCACCTTATGGACAGGCTCCAACAAAAACCGCGATTGACTCGAAGGATATGCCGCCTCGATTTCTTTTAGATCAGGTTAGCTCGCCTATCTATATTACACATATCCACATTTTAAATAGATACTCACATAGATATGTTTAGCTTTACCATTGTAAGTTAACTATAAGTAATCTGTTGAATATGCAATAATATATCAATACACTAGAATTTCTTTTCAAAAAGTTTCTCTCTATGTGAAGGATGTCATCCACCGATTCGAAATCATTATTTGATAATATTTTTGATCTTGTGCTACTAGGCTGGTTTCCCATTAATAAGCTAGCAATATACAAAATTATATATGAAAGTTAAAGGCCAGAAGCTTCTAAATAACACATCAACTCCACTCTTACAATTTTAACAATAATAAGATGAGAAATAATGTATTAAGCTAGAAATACACAAAATTATATACGAAAGTAAAAGGTCAGAAGCTTTTAGATACCACATCAACTCTAGTCTTGCAATTAGAACAATAATAATATGAGAAATAATGTATCTATTGGATATAAGTGACTAGTTGAAATAATTTTTTGGTTTTGGATTATGATTTAAAATTTCTTTTGATTAGCTAAGATTTTTTTTCCTCACATGTATAGAAACACGCTAATGGCCCAAGACTAAAAATCTTGTGGCAAGAATTCAGGTATACCCCTTGATAAGATTGGAGTGGAAGATAGACTATGTTCTCTCTAGGCAT
This sequence comes from Pinus albicaulis, assembly GCA_034641835.2. Lineage (NCBI taxonomy): Eukaryota > Viridiplantae > Streptophyta > Pinopsida > Pinales > Pinaceae > Pinus > Pinus albicaulis. The sequence goes on from MU968480.1 coordinate 33,929,891, forward strand.
GATGATGTTGATACATATTTAAGTCTAAAGGTAGTATCAACCAAAATTAGTTTGGTAATCCAAAATGTTGTTAATTTATTCCTACTTAAAAGGGGGGGGGGGGGGGGGGGGAAGGCTACAAGAATAAAATAATTGAGAACATCATTATTATTAACATAAATTTAAAATTTAAAATCAATCAATTTATTAAAAAAAAACTCAAATATTATAAACTTTTTTCTATTTTGAAAAAATAAAACTTTCAATAAAACATTTAAATTAAGAACTACCAAATCTAGAAGAGCTTAGTAAAAAGTTTTAAATTAAGAATTAGTGGGCTTGAGTAGATTATAATCCTAACTATATTATTAAAATAATAGTTATCTAACCTCTTAAAGACACTAAATTCATGTTTTCTTGCCATAATCTATCTCTTTTATGTTTTTATTGGCATATTTTCCAACCATTTTACTCAAATTTGAGCTATAAAATCTCCACAATTCAAGTGCTCCAAGTATGTTAGAAAATTGAATGCATTTCTGCATTTTACAAAAAAATCTTAAATAAGATAAAATCAGATTTTTACTAATTTTATTTAACAACTCATACATTTTTATTTACTATTATCTTATTATCCCAATTAAAGTGAATTTTCTCTATTATCACAAATGGTGAGTTATTACTCCTACCAAATTTAAACTACCAGTTTTTTTCCAAGTGCCCTTGAACAAATTACTTGTTATAAATCCGAGCATGTATAATGTATCGATAACAACATATTTGACTAGAAAATCATACATGTAATATATCTAAAATATATGTTACAATTTATTCGATCACAATAAAATAAAATCAATAAAAAAAACTAAAAAAAAAATTACTTAATAAAAAATCATAGTATTGACATATCGTATAAAAGAATATGGTATTTTAAATGGCTAAATTAAACCAACTTAGATCTATCTTAAATCTCAATCTATCAAGTGTCTAGCAATCAATTAGAGTGAAAAGAGATTTGATTCCTTTTATAGAGTCAAAAGAGTTTTAACCCCTCTTAATACTTAGAAAATCCACATTTAAAATGGATCTAAACCTGTGTATCGATCACAACATGTAACATATATAGAATATATGATTTAAAATCTAAAATATCACAATTTATTGTATTAGTTTAAGTGAGAGTGTCAATAAATTTTAGAATTAATTTTACACTAATTCTTTTGAAATAATATTTTACGTTAATTAATTTTGTTATATAATTCATGTTATTATCCAATTAAATATTCTAATAGAAAAATACTGAGTTTAATTTTGGATTTTATTTTTAGAATAAAAGTAAATTTTCATATAATATATTTTAAATACATTAATTATTTAAACCCTATTTACAAGGTTAATTTTACACATTATTTTTATATTAATGTTAGACTGTCATGGAAAATGAACCAATGTGATTTTTTTTTACCTATGAGCAAAAGGTTGATAGAAAAAATACAAAAATAAAAGAATATTATTTTCATAGGTTGTTTATTTATAAATAAAATATTAATATCATTGAAATAGTAAAAAAAGACATAATATTTTATTAAATAATATTTATGTTTGAAATAAACAAACTTTTAGAAAAAATAACCATAACAATTTGAGGATAATGATTCCTTGAACCATAACTCAATAGAAAAACTACATTCACCACAACAAAACATATTGTATAACATGACTTCTAAACAATAGAAATTTTAAATATTCCTAAAAAGAGGTAGATATGAGCACATTATTAAACAAGAAATTAATATTGGTACCAAGATGAGAGATCCCTTGGGCTTTATTCAAACAGATGTAGAGTAGTTGATATTGGAGTGGGCTAACCATTTGACGCAATGGTTATTGAGTTTTGTGCCCCTCGACAGCCAGCGAGGCCCATCCGGTGAAGGCGGGTCCCACCGGGTCCCCCCTCCTAAACTTCTGTCTCTCGCAAATGCGAAAATGACAAATGTCACATGGAAAACGACAAACGATAATGAGTGTTTGCGCAAGGACCAACGCATCGAATTCATACGCCCGTATCGCATGAGTTGTAGCATCGTCACTGCAGAGGATGTTATGCGGAATGTGAATTTATGTCAGAAAGTATGCAGGGGGTGGATGCGGAGTAAATGCTCCCTTCCCATCCACCCATCCATAAACCAATTTATAGCCTAAATGCTTGTTTGAATTCCATCTCCCTCAATTATTCAACGCGGCAGGGTAATTAGTCATTCTGTCATTCTGCAACTCCAAATTGTCGAGGAACTTCTGTCGAGTTCCGAAGATCTATTGAGGACTCCCTTTTTCAAACCATGTTTTCTTCAATCGAGCTCCGAAGATTTGTCAAGGACTACATTTTTCGAACCATGTTCACTTCTGTCGAGCTTCAAATATTTGTCAAGGACTTTTTCGAACCATGTTCTCCAGCATAGAAGAATCCCCTACACAGATGAAGCGATTAAAAATCGGTAGAGGTACTCCATTTCAAAAATCCTTATATTCTTCACTCCACTAAATTGGTGTTGCGATAGTGGCCATGGATTTCCGCAATGGGTCACCATTGTGGCAACTCACTAATTACTGTTGCTACAAATTGACTAGTTAGCGTTCCTTTGTTTGTTCATAAGTAACAATATTTGGTTAGCTCTGCTTCATTTGTTCATAAGTAAAAATATTTGGTTAGCATTGTTTCGTTTGTTCATAAGTAACAAATTAGAATATTTGGTTATCGTTGCTTTGTTTATTCATAAGTAAGAAAATTTTGTTAGCATTGCTCCATTTATTCATACCAAGTGTGGATATTTACAAAATACCACATGTGAATTCTTACTGTCATCGTCTAGAAAGACATGAGCTACCTCCCTTTCATTCTAGAATAACATCAAATGTAAATTTAGTCACGGTTATTTGGAAACTCACTTTTATTAAGAAACTCACTATTTTTTTGTTAATCTGTTCTCTAAGAATCTATTATCTAACATAATTTGTCTCCTCTGCAATATATATTAACTAAATTCCCCAAATTCATTTACCTTTTCTTTGGGATTTTTTTCACGGGATTTTTCGCGTAGGTGACTAGTGAGTTACCGTAATGGCGACTGTTGAGTTACCGTAATGGCGACTGTTGAGTTGTCGTGAATGGGTCGTCATTGAGGCAAATCACTAGTTACCATTGAGGAAACTCACTAGTTACCATTGCAACAAATCATTTGTCACTGTTGTTTGTAATTTGTTGGTGGGGTTCATGAATTGTGGGCTTCGATGAATGTTGTTTTACTCCTTTTCTCCGTCGTGGCTTCCTTAAAGTCTATTATACTCTAATGTGTTGGTACAATTGAAAAAATTTATAATGTTATCTCAAGTTGTAGATCTGAAAATGTATAGCTACAACTAAATTCATGGAAGCTAATTTATATTTTTTTGTCAAGTGACCATTGGAATAATAGTGGTCATTAGGCTATGATGGAAACCATAATGGATTTAGTGCTGATTTTGAGCTTGTAGTATATTTTCTCTAATACTAAAGAAAAGTAAAACATTGATAACAAATGAATACTATCTAAAAACATTTGTTTATCCATAGAAAAAAATCTCCCTTAAAACCTTATATGAAATCTCCTCCAACAACTAAGAAATTATATAGCCCCAATAATGAATATAAAGGTTTTGAAGAGACATTCTACCATTATAAATTTACCAAAAAAAAAAAAAAAACAATTAATAAGTGTTTTAAATAAACTTAAATATGAATCTTTAAATATGTTGAACCAATTAAAATGCTAATAATAATGATAGACGCTTAGTTAATCTATCATTTTGCACAACAACTGTAATGAAAACTAACCCCAAAACATGTTCATGAAAGTTGAAATGAAAGCACCATATTGTACACTAACATTATACAAGCACTATTTACAGAGAAATGTACAACCCAACCTTCTGCACCGGTTAAGTACAATGTAGCTTCAACTCTTCTTCTAACATATCTTCAAGATTTGTGGTTCTATTACTCAATGTTACAGTGTCAACAATCACTTTTACAATGAGTTGTCACTACTGTAATATGGAGCTTCCACCAGAGTTTCCATCACTATTATGTCAATGAATTATGTGGTGAATTTATATAGCAAGCTTCTGAAAGATTTAGTCACCTCATTAAGAAGCAAACTAATGTGAGACATATTACCTATTTAAAGAAAAAATTAACATGAGACATATTTGTTAGTGACAAAACTTAATGTCAATAAGGGTACAATTCCAATTCAAATGTATGATCATGTAGAAAATTATAGATGTATAGGTGTTAAACCTAAGTATAAAAAAGAAAAACACTTTGGGCCCCTAAGATTGTAACCTAATTAAACAACAAATTAATGTGAAAAATATTAATTAAACATCAAATTAACGTTAGACAGATTTGTTTGTGAGAGCACTGAATGGAAATAAGGGTACAATTCCAATTCAAATATACGATCATTTAGGAAATTACAAATGCTTAAGTGATAAGCCCACATTTTAGATCAAATACATCAAATTAACGTTAGACAGCTTTGTTTGTGAGAGCACTGAATGGAAATAAGGGTACAATTCCAATTCAAATATACGATCATTTAGGAAATTACAAATGCTTAAGTGATAAGCCCACCTTTTAGATCAAATCCATTTATTTTTACATTATCATGAATTAATAGTAAAAAACATGAAGCAACATTTATTCTTTTAGACTGAATTTCATGTTCCCAAGCTTGGTTGGCAACTCATAAAGTATGAATGTACTAATTGAGTACCAAACCTTACAAATTGGAGGATTAAGACACGTGAATATCAAATGAGGTTAATTGGACAATAAACATTTATAGTACGAAATTAACGATGAATATAAATCATTTAAATATAATAAAAATAAAATAATAAAATGGATATAAATGCTAAATCACAGAATGAAAACTCATCTCAATATTAACATTTTCTTATTTATCTAATTTTCTAAACTCACAATGGTTTATTATTTTTAATTCACATCTTTTTACATTTTTACATATACTAAACTTCTTTATTTGAATAATGTTCAAATTAAAATTATAAAATTAAATAATAAAATTTATTATTTCAAATTATATGGTTTTAAACATAAAAAAATGTTATATTTTCATATTTTATATTTCATATTAAAAATTTCTCTATGTTAGAGCACCCATGGAAGTCCGAGTAAGCCCATAAATTGCAGGTCAACAAATCTTCCAAAAAAAAATATTGTTTACATGTAGCTATGACAATGAAATCCTCTTTGGGCTACAGGAATTCTTATGAAATATTATTATCATATTTAACCAAAATGTTTAATAATTTTATCGTCCAGTTAACAAGTTGTTGGGATACAAGATTTTGCATTGATTTTTAGGATGCAGAAAATTAGTGTTCCCTTTTGATAATTTTAAATTAAGTGAATGATTTCTTTTTATAATTGTATTTGTGGCTATATGGTTTTTTATCAACCAAGATTCTCATTATATTTCTGGTCCTATTACTCATTGTTACAGTGGAAGAAATTCACTTTCACAGGAAGTTGTCGCCACTGTAACAGGGAGTTGCCGCCACTGTTACATTGGCAAAAATTCACTTTTACATGGAGTTTCTACCACTATTACAGTGGCAGCAATAATTCACTGTTATAGTGGCGGAATAATTCATTGTTATAGTGGTAGAATAATTCACTGTAATAGTGGTCGTAATTGACTATTACAGTGGCGAAAAGTCACTGTTACCACTACTGCAAGAATGAGTTGCCACTACTGCAACAACGAGTTCTCCCTACTACATTTTAAAAGTCTATCAATATTTTATTAAATTGTTATTTTCATTTAATTGTTTTCTTCTTTTGCAAATGGTTTAGAAATGGGTTTTGATAATCCAAATATGGTGTCACCCAAGACTAGTGCATACACGAAGAAGGTTTGTGCTTCATAATAAAGAATTTAGCCAAGTGTACGAAAATAGTAGACAAATTACAGGCATAAGCACAAACAATGAATCATTCTTTTTTTTATGGGATCACAACAATGTGGAATTATGGTGAAAGTGATATTGTCACTTACACAAATTCTAAATTAGTCACAATTAAAATGAATGGTACTTACCAGGTCCGAAGACATAAATTGAAACCCCTTCACCAACAAGAAAAAACCATTGCTTTACGATTTCAGAGCTTCAACATTATTTACAATTAATATGTCTAGAGGGTTTCTGACTCCATACTCATTGAAGAAACATCAAATGGACATGGACGTTCCAGAGTTGTGGGGCCAAAATGTGCTCCACCAATTATCATTGATAAGCATTGATATACATGGCCTATTAATGAATGGATTGTTCTTTTCATTGGTATTGGGGTTATTATGGTGGGGGTCCCATTATGGTGTTCCTATTTCTTTAAATAGATTGGAGCAACATTATGTCCATCATTTTTGATGTATTTATATAAGGTGTGTTTTTTATAGATGGGCTCACTATATTTTTTGGTGTTTTTTCTATATCTCAACACAACATGTATGTAAAAAAATTATTTTTCGATAATACTATTAATGGAATTACTTGTTATTACAATTCAGTTGTCTAATTTTTATTATAGTTTAGTTCTATCATTAGATTATGTGATGAATGTTTAATATATATAAAACAAACATACTTAATATTTCCTTTTACAAATTATATTCTGTCAATTAATATCACTTTAAACATATCCCAAAAATGAACAAGAAAATAAATAGTTTTATCAATAAATAGAGGACTCCAAAATATGTTACAAAACGAGACCTTAGAGTGCCTTCAATACACCTTCACAATTCTAAATTCTAGGAACATTCATTCATTCATTATCCATGAGCATGACATGCATAATTTATAGAAGCCTATAATAAAATCATAATGAGATATAATTGTTAAAGAATCCCCTTAAATGACAAATTATGTGAGATACCCTTAGTTACAAGCCAACCAAGATAGCTTATATATCAATAATTATTTTCCCTTTATACATGGTTAAATGCAAAATGCAATTGTGACACATTTCACTTTTGAAATCAATATATCCAAGCTTATTTAAGGGGAATAATTGTATAAATATCCAAACAAACGATCTAATTGTTGTGAATTTATCCATTATCATCATCCACAACCACAAGGCCAAATGATTTGAACTAAAGCACATTTTGACATACATGACAACAATAAGATCTTAGCTTGCAAACAATGAAAATAATATGAACAACTTGCAAATCAACAAAAGTTAATGTGATAACCATGAGAAATTATAATATGAATTGAAGGATAACTAATAAACTTTAACCAAAACTTTATCAGTGCATAAAAGTGAAGAACAAAAAATGACACAAATTGTTAGTGCATAATATTTTTTGTAGGAGTATCAGTGCACACAATTTTCGTAGAAGGAAATAGTGCATGGAGAGGAGCAATGCTAAAGGCGGTCAAATTAAAAGTTATTAAGTTTGATTGGATATTTTCGACCTGTTTTGATTGGGTCAAGAGTAGCATTTTTATTTTACCTGTCGATGGTAAATCCCCATGCTAAATATTTTCCATAGTAATGAGTTTGTCTTGGGATCATTCCATCAGCTATATATAGATAGAATCCAATTGGATTATGGTTCACTAATTTTTGAGGTTTATTACTCTGGGGTTAATTTTGTGAGTGTGATTTTTGTAATGTTGTTTTGATTAGGTTGGTGAGCCAAACTAGGTAAAGTAATAATGATATAAATTTGTGCTCAAAACCATTTGATATTAATAGAAGCTAGCTAATGGTTGGTTTGTCCCCATTTATATGGTTTATGTGATGGATGATTAATATATTAGTTAGATTATTTGTAGTGTGTAGTACTAATGTCTTGAGTTGTTTTCAATGCGTCGAATACATTGATTTGAAAGCCTACACTATGTCTAAAAGTGTAGCACCCCTTTCTAAATTTGGTTAATGTTTTGATATGTTTAATGGTTGTTGTGGTTGCAATTTTTATTCCCTTCATCATTGCAACGTCTTGGTTCTTGCAATCCACATAGGTGACTCGAGTGATATTCTGCCTTCTCTATGGACGATACTAAAAGGGATAGTGTCTAATGGAGGTTTTCTAAAAAAACTTTCTACATTAGCCCATGTCAGATTATCCTCAATGAAAACAAATTCTTTTCCAATGATGAGTGGGTACGTGGAATGGGTGGTATAGATCACAATTCCTATTTAAGCCAAGTTATTTATGGATTAAGTATAATAAAACTTTAAATTGTTATGCAACAACTCCTGAGGAATATATCACTATGTACAATGGTAGCAAAAATATCCCCTGACCATGAAAACAATGAATTGTCGGTGCGAAATGGTAAGGATCAATTGCGGCAACACCTATCTGCATATTGGCATCACCATAGATGACGAGTCGTGATATTACTGGACTCATTACCCCAACTCTTCCATTGTGCCATTGTCTCACATTCAAACAACTACAAAGAACTAACACAACGATAGCCACTCTGAGCTCTCAATCAATATGGGAGGTGCAAGTGTACACAGAGAAATTGCCGAAGAGTTGCTAGGCGCGTTTTCACGCGCTAAATATTTTTTTTGAAAAGGTTATCTTGAAAGATTTTATTTGCAAGTTTCAAAGGTATGACGATGGCATAACCCTAGAATTTCACATGCATTATAGGGAAGGTAGATCGTAGGTAGTAGGGATAGTGGTACATGTGACATAAGAGTGATTGCAGAAGTGACACGGTTACCCTCGATGGGAGAACAATGGTTTGCACCCTGAAAACCCTATCCTGATGTTGTGCGAAAATTCCTTGAGGTAGGTGAACAAATACTTAGGAGAGGCACAAGATATGAGAGCAAGTCATTACCACAACCTTGGTCAAATGTTGCATTCCTTGTCCAAATATTTTTGACATGTGAAGGAAGGTATGCCATAATTTATTATGAGCACTTTTTCTTCTTAGACCACTTGTGTCATGGTAGGTAGGTTAACATGCCTTTCTTTCTTGCAAAAACCCTAGACCAAATGGCCTGAGGTGTGCAAGTCAAAGGGGTTGCTCAAAATCCTGTCCCACTATTTCCTTGTTAAACTTTTGCTGGTTGTTGCGCTGTAAAGGGAATGGATAACTTGGGATAAAATAGTTGGAAGGCCATTGCATGCTGAAGCTGCCACCCTGCTAGAGGATGGCTTGGTAGCTGCAATCTTCTCGATGACATCCCAACTGCAAATCTGGCCCATGACCCCCTAGTTGCAACTCCACCCCTTGACCTCGCACCTGAAACTTTTCCCCATGACCTCCTACCTACATAAATTACCACTGAACCTTTCCATATGGCAACCAAGTCACCTAGTATTCAAACTATGATGGTTTATAGGGTTTCTTCTACTAAATATACATAGAAAGGAGATGGACAAGATGATTATGATGAAGTATAAATATTGGGGAGTAAACCTGTGACCAAAAGATTGAGAGGATACATGAAATTCCTGGAAATGGTTCCAAAAGAAAAGCAGAACAGGAGAAAGAAAGGTTGTCTTTCTCCAGTTCTTGAAACCCTCCTCGTTGTTAGAGAAGAACTCCCAGAAGAGATAGTAGTGAAAAAAGAGCAAGAGAAAGAGAACGATTATCCACAGGGTGTATTGATTGAAGGAGTCACGGACCAAGGATGTGTGAAAAAAGGATTCATGGAACAAGGATTAGGCGACCTTGCTCACACAGAAGAAAAAACTGATAAGCTTCCCTCTCCTAATTCTGACTATGATTACATAGAGGGACTAGCCAGATTCTACGCCTCATAAGGCATTGCCTCAATTCAAATTTTGTATGGGGATGATGAGGAGTACCAAAAAACCGCACCACCAAAATTTTATAAGTAAAATGAGCATGGCCAACAAACTTCACAACCAGAATTGTATGCACAACAAGAATTGTATGGGGATGATTAGGAGGACAAACCAAGTGCACCACCCAAATTTACAAAGAAGCACGTTGTAAAAGTAAGTACCCATAAAAATCGTCCTCTGTATATTTCATTGTTAAGAAAGAATAGAATTCTCCAAATGAAAAATAGAAAACTACATATCAAAGTTAAAACCCTAAAAAATGAACTCAGATAAAAATAAACTTTTTATAGATTAGATTTCTTGGCCCAAGTTGCAGATTCGATACACATTGATGTCATAGGTAATCATTCTCCTGGCGTCAAAAAAAATATACCCCTTGGAAAAAATAAAATGATGACATTTTTGTACAAACAAAGGACCATACCAAAATCACAGTTGTCCATACAAAGGAACATGAATCACATATGAAAATAACAAAAGAATTTATTGTACAAACATAGGAACAACAACCAGATATGAAACTAATTGAGGATGAGGAACTAGAGATCAAACTGACCAAAAACGTTGTTGTGCAAACAAATGATGAGGAACGAAAGGATAAATTAGAGTTGTGTAAATTCCCATATCATGGATGTCTAATGCCTTACAATTGGCACAAAAACTCACTTTGTGGCCTTTGCAAGAGACGCGAAGTATATAAAAACAAAGTTTTACGAAAACATAAAAAAATAGTGGATGAGATGGAAAGTATGGCGAGCAAGCTGGAGAATGATAAGAAAGAACTCTGAAGGATAATGGATAGTGTGCTTATTTGTAGGGATCCTCCAACCAATTACAATGTGTACTTGATAGAAAAATTTCTTATTTAAGAATAATGCTATCATCGAAAATATGCCTCTCCAGGTTGAAAACATTGATGGTTTCAAGGAGGCATATATGGCCTGCAGTAATCTAGATAAATAATTCCTCTGTGAATTGTACCAACATAATGAAATCCAAACCATGTTACAGGGGATGTCCAATTGAGAGCATGTGTATATTATTTGAGAAATCAGGCTAGTTGGTTGGATGCTCTTAAAATTTATTTGCGTAATTACGAGAGCCTTCTGTGGGTTAGAGGAGAACATCCCAAACCTATGGAGGTTACAGAAGAATATCAAGATTCCACCAATGTTCCAGAAGTATTAGAGGATATCACGAAGCAAAAGAATATGACCATTTAATATTGCGCAGGTCAGATTCAATCATTGGAGACTACCGCACAAGAAAGATGTAAAGCAAGGTGCGATGCCTCAAGAAAAAAATCCCAAAATAAAGTTGCATTTAACTACCTAAACTTAAAGAAAACCTTAGCAAGGGTGGCTCAGTATATTATTTCCATGGGACAATGTGGGAATAAATGGATAGGTCTTAGATTTCAATATCCAATGATCTCGCTTCCAACGAGGATATATAAAGATAAATATACCCTAGATAAAAAAGAATATTCTGAATGATGGAGTGTAATTATGGAGAAAGGAGGGTATCTTCATCCTGGTGAAGCAAGATGGAGTGATTATTGTATCAGCAATATTCGTGAAATTCCTCCTTCATCCACAGATTCAGATTAAAATACTGGCTCACCGTTGTTGACACACTAGCTAAGTGTTGTTGACACACCAACTCATCCTTGTTGACACATTGGCTCATCGTTGTGGACACAATGGCTCACCGTTGCAGAAAATCATAGGCAGCAAACACATTATCTTTGATATTTTAATATATATATATATATATATATATATATATATATATATATATATATATTATTCTCAAATAATATATCACCAGTCACATTGAAAAGTTATAAAAAACTGGTAAAATTGTGTTTGACATGTTTAGTTACAATTTCATTGCAACTACTCTAATAATTTTGTCACATTTCCATTGTTTTTATTCAAAATTATATATCTGGTTCTTTTTTAGACTCCAATATATGCAAGTATGCAAAACCTGTTGAAAACTATCTTCCATGACTTACAAAACAATCTATGTATTGACATACTGAGTGTAAATGCATGGATTTATTTAATCACCTTACATGAAAATTCTGTCAAATTAGACAAATCACCAAACATATCCTCACCACCTATGAAACATACATGGACATAGTCAACAAAATAACGATACATCAAATACATCTAATACAAGAATAAATATTAAATCAAATTGAAAACAAAATCATGCACGAGAAACTTGGAAAATCATTCATTTTTGGAGTGAGGGCGACCTTGCTTGTTGAGTTGTTCAAACTCAAATTGTTCATCTTCATCTACTGGGATATTCAAGTCAATTTCCAACCTTGCATTTTGTTTCCTTCTTTTTATTCTTTTTTTGGGGCTTAGGAAACTCTTCTTCCTCTTCAAAGATAACTCAAAATAGATCAACCCACACATGAATTAGTAATCCATAATATGAATATTGTTGGCATCATCGAACATTTTTTTAAACAAAGCAATCAATTGTTCAATCTTGGTCAAAGTAGCAGGAGGATTGTTTCGAACAAGGTCTAAGTAGCCAAATAACTCCTCCTTGGCTATTTGAATATGTTCAACATTCACATCAACATTGTGACTATCCATGGTAGAAGTGATTGCATCTTGAGGAATATCCGATATTGCTTCTATATTTACCTTAGGAGGGTCATTGTATGGATGAGTTGTGCTTTGATTATTTTGTAATTGGCTTGAAGCCATTGAACGAGAACACAAAAAACCCACCTTTATGGCATGATTGCATATGTTGCCATGAATAGACCATGGGAAATCAAAAGTTACGTAATTTTTGTGATTACAAGTGACAAGATATTTCTTATTAAGTTTGTATCAACTCCTCACCCAAAAAACATGATATATTTTCTCATGAGGGTTTCAATCACTATCTGTAATTATTTTTTATTTTTCCATTGATGATTCCAATTGCTTCTCTTTCTTATAGTTATTCAAAATTCCTTCCTTTTTTAGAATCTCCTTATATCGATAACATTGTACAAAATTTCTTACAAGAACATATCAACCAATCCATCACACGAGAACATTTCTTTCTTATATCAGATAGCAATCTTGTATTTAGGTAATAGTGATATGACTCCAGAACATTGTTTGTCTCCTGATTTGCATGGGGAAAATCCAAACAACCTTTGATCCACATCCCTAATTGCATAAAATTTGGGTTAATGAAGATATTTCATCCCCATGAAAACCTAAAAAAGAAATGTAACTTAGATTTTTCAACTTTCAAATCATGTCACCAACAACCTAATTCTTGTGGAAATAGTGTAGGAACTTCTTCTCATTAGAAAATTTATTGAAGAAAGCATTAATTACATTGCTCACTTCAAAACTGGAACAATAATTCCAAATTAAACCCAAATCACTAAACATTTCCTTTGTTATTTTTGGACTATTGGCCAATTGATTCACATAGTTTAGCCATGCTCGACGTAGATGCGAAACATCGAAGATAAAATTTCACCTTGTGATTCTCCTGCCACATTAAATTCATTTAAAACATGTTATTTTTTTAATAAATACAAGTTTTAATTTAAAATAAGAATATTGAAGTTACCTTAAAGCATCAATTTCAGCCTATGCATCATCAACCATGAAAGCATTAAATTTCCAACAATTTTCAACTTGTTGACACCTATGCATGAGCTGCTCCAACCATATTGAAATGTCTTGTGATGTATTACATGATGCCACCACCCAGGCAACTGGAACACCACTTTGTTGCTCATCAAACACCACGAGTGTGTACAATTGATACTATCACATTCAAAATACATATGAAGTCAACTTTAGTTCATCAATCATTATTAATCAAATTATTTTACTAGATCAATAATTATTAATACACTCACCCCATACTTATTCATGTTGAATGTTGAATCCATGGCTATTAGGCTATTATTTGATAGCTTCACCAAGGTATCCAACATCCACTTAATCTGAATTCCAACTATAAAGTGGATTTCTCCACCATTCGACTTTTGATATAAGAAAAAATAATCTGGGTGTTTCCTATACCAAATGTTCACACTCATTTCGTCTTTCTTATGAAACTCATAATCTCATTTCATTATAATATTATATATGTTAACAACATTATTCCTACACAAAAATAAATGTCTATCTCAAGCTGTAGCATCCATGTCAATATATTTTTTAACATGCATTTTGCAAACCGAGTCAACTGACACTTCCAAGAAGAAACAAATCTCTACATAGGAAAAATTTCCCTTTATAACTTTGGTTGATCCAGAACCCTAACATGACCCGAGGGGTTCTGTTGGCCATAAAAAGGTCATCCTTCACTATCTACATGCTCATACATGTTATCTGTTATTATCGCAACCTCAAGAAATTGAACCATAATTTTTACAATTAAATGGCATTGGCATCCCATATTTTTTACAAATGATTATGTTAAATTGTTTTCATCTTGTCCCCTCCTGTCATCGAGACCATATGAACAAGAATAACTGCATAAAAAAGTTTGAAAATTCAATACATATGAATCCATGAAAACTAATGGAGCACTATTAATACCAACATCTATACAATGCATCTCTAAAAAAACTTACACTTCATATACCAAGGAAGCAGTAGGCCTTGAGCCTGGGAATTTATTTTGTAGCAAGGTGAAATAACATGGAGCATCTTGGTTCATTTAATCTCCTCTAATAAAGTCACTAATTCTAGTTCAAGGGACTTTTCCAATTTGATCAAAGGAGTCCATGTATTTTACTTGTCCAAGAGACCAATCTAAATCCATTGTAGAGAAGATGACCTTTTCTTTATGGTTTTGCATCGAAAGGGAAATTATTGACTCCCATTTGATTTGCTTTACCATTTTTCTAACCAAATGAGTTGATGCAATAGTTAACTAGCGAGTTTCTGCAACGGTTTACCAGCGAGTTGCCGCAGTGGTTGTTGAGCAAGTTGACGTGTGATCACTTATTTTTTTTGCTCTACTGATTATGGTGCAACCTAGAAGGTGATTTCTTGAGTAAATTGGGTTAATAGTCAGAATAAATTGGGTTCTAGACCTCGTCCAACAAATAAAATTTCTAAGAATGTAATGTTAATTCAAAATACATTTTCCCCAATAAAAACAATGCTACCATTTTGAACTGAAAAAAAACAAACATTCTACCATTCTCAATTAAACAAATTTTGAAATAAAAATCAAAATATGAAATCCATTCATTATTATCATAGTCTTCATCTTCATAAACAACCCTCAAATCCGTTGAGAGTTTAAATAGTCCCTAAATCCCTCAAGGTCATAAACAATCCCCAAATCCGTCGAGTAACCCAAAAAAATCCCCAAATCTGTCGAGTTGCAAAACACGTCTCTTCTTGGTACCATTCCGTCGGGTTGGAAATGTCAGGTGAATGGGTTCATGGAACCTAGGCAAGCGCATTCAACTTGAAGGGTTTCTAGGGAAGGATACACTCCATTTTAACCTGGCAGGGGATTCCGCAAATTCAAAGAGACGTGGGAAGCTTCATTCATTGTTGGTGTCATGTGTAACTAATTGATTTGATTGGAAACGAGAAATGGGAAACGGTTTCCTTCTGTGCGGTAAAGCTTAACGGAAAAATTATGGTAAATGGGAACCAAGGTTTGGGGAGGGAGTCCACGGAAGCCGCCTCCACCGGCGGCCGGGGGTCGCAAACATCAACAACCATTTCGTCGAAGGGTTAGCTCACTCCATTGATACTAAAGGGTACTCCTGGTACTCCATACTCTATGGAATAGTATTAAAGTTGTGCTATTTCTTGTACTGGATGCAACAATATTGTAGTTGTGTTGTATCTTATTGAAGCTAAGCATCCATGGCATGGTTGCAAAGGAGTAGTTTAAAGGTGTGAATTTTTGGTAATTGATTTGAAATTTGTATAAACAGATGCAATATCTATGAATTGCCATATATTGACTATGTGGTGGCCTTTCCAGTGTGCCTCGTAAACTGGATCTCGACAATACCTGAACCTCTTGAACTACAATAACAATGATCCTGTCAATATTGAAATTAAAAATTTGAATCTCCGCGCTTGATGAATACCCTCTTCATATCTATATAGTACAATTGCCTGCTAAAATTTAAATGTTGAACCGCATTCGACGAACACCTACGACTCTCAAGGCACACCTGCCCTCCACAGAAGCCCTAAAGAATAGCCATGGACAACAAGAGCCCGGATGCTCAATGTTTTTGACGTTTGTGAAATTGCTCGTAATTATGTTTACTAGTTTGGATTCTTTGATGCTTTTAGGCATCTCTCGTCCGGTCAGTGGTGATGCCATGAAAACGTAATATATATATATTGTCGAACAATGTAGGGCTAGTGTTAGGGTATTAATCGTTTTGTTTCACAGTGGTTATCCCATTATTGATGTTTCCTCTCTCTGCGCTTTTTCCATCGACAATGGCTTATCTGAATACAATCTACTAGCAGTTCAACTGCTATATGATGGAAAAAAATACATTCTCTGACGCTATTAAAACTTTCTGCATTATCCAAAACGGTTCGGAAAATTTTACAATCATCCTAATTTCGCAATAGATTGTTTTAAGAGATTTTACGATTTTTAATTGACTATAAGAACTTCAAGATATGCCTTCTAAAAATAGAACATTCCCTAAAGCATTGCTAGCCTTAATATCCAATTAATCACCTAAACCTATGTAAAAGGTATAGTTTTAAATAAAATCTTTATAAAATTATAATTTAATAGTTTTTATTTCTTCACAATTATTTCTTACTTTTAACTTTTTCTTTACCTTGCAAATTAATTAATTTACATCTCAAAACTTTATTATATATATATATATATATTAAAAATAATGAAAAAGTATATATATAAAACTCCTATTAAAAAATTATTCTATAAAAAAATAATAAATATGTTATAAATGATGAAAAATTATATATATAAAAATGTGATTAAAACAATTTTAGTATATTTGTTGCTTGATTGACACAAAATCTATTTCAGTTCTTGCTACCATATTCTCTGAGTGCCTACTTAAAAAGTAAATTGAAATATTTAAACCTACAATCTTTTAGTACTTGACACTTTATATTATCTCCCCAAAATAAAGTGATAACCTTACATTGTAAGAATCAAATTCATATTTAAAAAGATATTGTATCAAAATATGAGATCTTAATGTAGTTTATATTAATATAATTACAAAATCTCGAATAAAATACATCATTAGATTTCTATGAAATGTGATATTTTGGTAGTGTTATTTAACTACCCAAATTCTCAATCATATTAAAGGTTTCTAAAATGTGAATTGAGTTAATAAATTAATCATATCAAATGTCTCTAAATGTGAAATGTGAATTCAGTTAATAACTTGTTTATAATTAAAATAATATTTTAACTATTTTTATTTTGTTTTTTTAATTTTTTTGTTTATTTCTAAAGATGAAAAAATTATTAATTAATTAAAAATAATTTAATGTTATATTAGAGCGCAATAGATTTATATCTAGAACTCTAGGCCTAAAAAAAATTTCAACACTAATCTATATAAAACAAAGAAAATGGCTTAGTAATCATTTGAAGCTATAGCACAGTGGTTTATATAGTGATGGGACGAAAAACAATTTTAACACTACTCTATAAAGAACAAAGAAAGTGGTATATTCGGGTCATCAGTTGAAGCTCTACCAAAGTGGTTTATATCGTGATCTTCTTCAAACATTTTGGATTAGTACTATATGTAAAGCCGAGATATAAAACCAAGTTGAAATTTCACATGTTTCCATGGGTGATATCTAAGATGGATAGTGACTTACTAATGGATTTAAAACTTAGTCCCTACAATTTTAATTCAACAATTTATGAAGTTTAGTAAACCATGTAAAAGGAAAAATAACTTTGAAGTCGAATGAGAAAAGAGGAAAATATATAAAATTAATTCAAGTGAAAGAAAGTAAAAGAGAATAAGTTAAAGAGTGAGAAACTAAATTTAACTCCACCGCTTCTATTTTTTCTTGGAGGTTTATTCTCAAAGAGGAAATTATTTTGACCGAGAAAAGGAGATGCATAGAGAGCATTGCATTGTAAGTAAAGAGAGTTCCAATTAGAAGCTAGTTTTCCTATTTTTGTTTCTATAACACATATTTCATTTGTGTTTCATTTGTGTTTCAATGAAGCTAGTGATGAATTTTCACCAAGGTTATTTTAATGGGTCTTTTTGAATAATTGATAATGCGTTCATGTTTTAATTTTTTTGGTAAAATGTGTTTTTATCTTATTGAAAGAGATAATTTGTTGGTGAGAATTGACAATAACCTCTTGCATTACTTTTATATGGTCCAAAACTACTCTCCAAGTTCAATGGATGAGTATAAATAGATTTATTATACTTACTCTGTAATTTTCTTTGTAAGTTCAAATACATGTTTAGTTGATAAAATAGCACAAACAAAACTCTAATCAAACTTATATTATGCATGAAGGTAATTGGCTACGTATATTTATACAAGCAATAGTCTCAAGATAGGAATTCTATCTTAGATGTACAGTAGTGTGGTTGAGAGATTCTCTCAACCACACACTAAACTAAGAGAAACTATATTCTAGCTATATCCTATTATGTAGGAACAAACTCCTAAAATGGAGAATTACAACCATACACAAGTAGGAATTAATTATTTCTAACTCCCCCCCTTAATGACTACTTGTCATGATAGTGATTCACAAAGTCTGGTTGTGGTCAAACATAACAAAGAATATGTCGACGTCCATATAAAAGAGCAACCATCCACCAGAATGCATGGGTACCAACCGCTGCAACCGCTAGTCCTGTAGGATGTCCTTCACATACATGATTCTGTCGACCGTTATCACTGCATATATGTACCTACAAATCCACCACCATCAGGCGAATTGCATGTGCAGAACCTCCAAAACAAAGAGAGATCAGTGCCTTTCTAAGCCAAATATTCATGTCCAAATAACAATCGCAAACAGTTGCGCTGATTGTGCCTTTCGACGCAACTGTCAGATAGAAAAGTGCGCCGACCCTCTTGTGCTCAGACACACCAATATCTGAGACCGTGAGCCAGGTGTTACTGCAGTCCACCTGCTCCTGCGAGAACAAAGCTCCCGTGTACACGTTAGCCACTCAGGCAATATGCCACCACCGGGCAAGTCCGATCTGCCACCACCGGGCAAATCCGCCAACTTCAATATGCCACCACCGGGCAAGTCCGATCTGCCACCACCGGGAAAATCCGCCAACTTCAATATGCCACCATCGGGCAAGTCCGATCTGCCACCACCGGGAAAATCCGCCAACTTCAATATGCCACCACCGGGCAAATCCGGAACTTAAATGTGCCACCACCGGGAAAATCCTGTAGCCACTAAGGCTCTGTATGTGGTTTCTGGCTCACCACAAACCATCACTTTATAGTGACAAAAGATGGTTTTAGGCTGACCATAAACCATTACAAAGTGGTTTTAAGATCACCACGAACTTTCAAATGCCTTTACAAGGCTTACATTCCATACTTCAACATTTGAAGTTTTTGGGTACATATAATGACCATTACAACAACCAACTAGACTTGCTTATAACATGCTAGGGAGTCTATTCCACAAACCACACTAACTCAAACAAACATCTACTTTGTTGTCCACCATAAACGTTGTTGCTGCTCCTTTATCCCATCTTTTCATAGTTCACATCTTGGGCATCTTTGTCAAATAAATTCTTGGAACTCCATGCTTAACCTGTCATTCGTTAGAGTCACGAATTCTAACAAGAATAACTTTACCTACATTGAGTTAGCTAGGCTCAATAAGGCTCAATAACTTTAAACATGATTCCAAGAAACTAAATAAAGCATAAATTCTTCAGGTTTAATTTCTCTATCTCTGCCCATAGATGATTATTTTCCAAACATACCAGCAGCCATTTTTCACCAACGATACTTGTGAGGGGTCTACTGATAAAGAAATGGAGTGACGACTTTTCACCTGGACTCAATGCAGTGCATTCAAACACTGATGATCCAGACATAGGCACACAGCCATATGAAGAGAACACAATTTTCCCTTCAAAAAAAAATAATAATCCAGGACTCCATGGTCCAATCCTCCATCGTATTTCAGTATCCAATTCTCCCGGCATCGCAACATAATGCCACTTCCCCTACTCACAGTATCAAGGCTAGTCACTGCTCTCACGCATACTGCCTCATGCTCGCTGACAATCTGCAACACGATCTCGATCATCCTCCAATCTCTGATGTAGCTCCAATTGATGTCGTTTTCACTGTCATGTGTTCATGATTCCCTACAAATTTGCTTAGTGTTGGAATGACCAGTTCCAACACACACTCAGAATTGTGACAATAGTTGGTCATACTAATGTCACTTAAATTACAACTAGTTTCAATATCATTACAGTTAATCAATATATTGCAACATCATCAGAGAATTAAAAAAATACATTTCGACAATGGCATAAACTTCTATATATATCGAGCAGCTCCAACACCCAAGCAGTCTTCAACACAATGGCCACACAAACTCTCTGCAATCTTGATTCCAAGGAGTTCATCTTCATATATGAATACATAATCTATTAATTGACAAATTTCTTCACCAGACAGAGTTTCACATTTCCTCCAAGACTTACTGTTCTCACCTCTTCTGGCCGCACAAACCAAAGGCACGCATAGAAACCTATTGTACCGGTCAAAGAAAAAAAAAAGAGTATGAAATGATGGTCGGTAGCTAAAAGGTACCCTGCATGAAAGCTTTGTCATCTCCAGCTTCGTGAAGAAATAGAATGTGGCATAGAGAAACAAGTAAAATGCTTAGGAGCCTGCAGTCAAATAAGATCTCCACCACCAGTTTTAATCTTCACTGCACAATTGGAATCTACCCTGACCCCGCAGCAATAGCCTTGGCCACCACACTGTTATAGTCTTCAACTTTCAGCGCCAATGCACTCCAGTACGTATCCTTCGGATTCTCTCCCTCACACAAACCAGTCTTCATTGATCATGTGGCTTTGGACGCACCGCCTGTGGGTTCCGCCGACAGAGTAAAACAAGCGTGCTGCTTAAGACAATTGTCAAGCAAATCCACACCTTCTTCGCCTGCAAAAGTTACTCCACACTCCGCACTCTCGTGTTTCTCCATCCTTTTCTTTATCTTCCTTATCCGTATCGTCGCTAGACTACGCCTCCTCCTCGAATGCTCCCGGATTGACCGCTCAATGCCATCGTCATCACCATGAGTTTTTCCGAGTAATGATGCGAGAAATCAGATCCATCTCTTCAAGGATATTTTTGGAAGGGGATCACCATCGTATACGTAGACGCCCACTCGGTCCCAGTCGGAATGCTTCATCCTTCCAAACCATGAAACCTGCTGTGATCGACGACACAAAGTCGATGACCTCCTTGCGGAAAAACTCCCAAGTATCATTCACACTGGGCCGCCTTAATGTTAGTCATTAAGGCACCCTTCATTTACAAAATATATGTCACAAAGGGTAAATCCTTTGCTTTCTCCACCAAAGGCATTCAAATTCTCTCCGGAGGCAAAAGAAACAAAAATTCCACATAGGCCTTTTGATAAACGTAACCACCTGGCCTCCCCCATCCAATGGAAGGAGAGTCATCTCTTCATGACAATAGTTTACACTACCGTATATTTGAAACAGATTCACTAATAGACAGATCAAGCTAGATTCATGCCAATCATTTCAAGAACATGTTCACAATTAGACCATATCAAAAAAATTGCGCTCAATGCATGGACTGAGTCTAGGCATTAACGACCAAATCAACAGCTAATTCGAAAAGGTAAGCCAAATGTGTACACATGCTAAAAAAACACTTCAATGATTTCGGTTAATTTTTTTGGATCTGAACCTCCTTGCTTCTTTGTTATTAGTGAGCTCCTGGAAATTTATTTTGCAGTCCACACCAGATATATCTCCTTCGTGTGCAGCCAACCTGGTCTCTTGCTACAAAGATATTGTGTTATACAATATTCTTAAATATTCTGGGTGTAGCCTTGATCTCAATACAATCAGTCGATTCGGCTCCTGAGGGATTTAGTCCATATGCAATTATCTAGCTATAATTTTGAATCCAATGTCAATCCTAGATCTTACAACACTTCAGAACAGGTAGCTCATGCCTATTCACCACGATCTCAAACAAACCTCGTGCACTTGGATCTACGGAGCGATCTCAGATTAGATCCAATTAAATCAGATTAGACTTCGATCCACCATATTTCCTCTGCTTTCAATGAAAATGCAACAAAAATTCCCTTGCAGCAACTCCAAATTCGAAGGTTTTTCTTCGTCATGCAGAAATGCCAACCAAGAAGCCAAGAAGCGCAACACAAAAACTGGTCACGGCAGGGAATCCGCCCAGACTCTGAACGACCCCAATTTGTATTACAGGCACATGATCCAATATACCGGGGCAGCAGCACCAGATCAATCAGCCACTGTGAGCACAGATCGCTGAGGAGAAACGATGCCTCCGATCTAATTCAATCTGATCCGTGCAGCAAATTCATGAAAAAACACAGCTAGCACCCCTCCTTCGAAATGCAGCAGCCACATCACACCTTTGAACCGCAGCTCCCACAGTCTTCAATCAGCTGCCAGTCGCTCCTCACACAGTGCTCCTCAGGGAGGTAGCACTCCTCAGATGGACAAACCCAAAACAAAATAAACTGCAAACAAAACTCTCTATCTGCTATTTCCCTTAGCCCACGAGGGGCCGAGGCCTAGGCCCTTACGGGCTCTGAAGCTCTGATACTAAGATAAAATAGCACACAACAAACTCTAATCAAATTCTATATTATGCATGAAGGAAATTACACACATATTTATACAAGAAGAAGTCTCAAGATAGGAATTCTATCTTAGACATACAGTAGTGTGGTTGAGAGATTCTCTCAACCACACACTAAACTAGGAGAAATTATATTCTAGCTAATTCCTATTATGTAGGAACAAACTCCTCAAATGGAGAATTACAACCATAAACAAGTAGGAATTAATTATTTCTAACTTCCCCTTAATGAATACTTGTCATGGTAGTGATTCACAAAATCCCGGTTGTGGTCAAACATAACAAAGAATATGTCGACGTCCATATAAAAGAGCAACCATCCACCGAATGCATGGGTACCAACCGCTGCAACCGCTAGTCCCGTAGGATGTCCTTCACATACATGATTCGTCGACCGTTATCACCCATATATGTACCTACAAATCCACCACCATCGCGAATTGTATGTGCATAACCTCCAAAAACAAAGAGAGATCAAACTTCTAAGCCAAATATTCATGTCCAAATAACAATCACAACAGTTACCGATTGCGCCTTTCGAGCAATCCGATAAAAATGCGCTGACCCTTTGTGCTCGACACACCAATATTCGAGACCGTGAGCTAGGTGTTACCGTAGTCCACCGCTCCCTACGAGCACAAAGCTCTCGTGTACATGTTAGCCACTCTGAATATGCCACCACCGGGCAAGTCTCGGACCGACCACCGGAAATCCGCCAACCAATATGCCACCACGGCAAGTTCTTGCCACCACCACCTTGGAAAATCCGCCAACTCATATGCCACCACGGCAAGTCCAAGTCCAAGCCACCACCACCACAACATAACTTAAATGTGGCCACCACCGGAAAATCCCGAGCCACAAGGTTTGCATGTGGTTTATGGCTCACCACAAACCATCACTTACAGCTGACAAAATATGGTTTCCAACCAAACCATTACAAAGTGGTTTTAAGATCACTCACGAACTTTCAAATGCCTTTACAAGGCTTACATTCCATACTTCAACATTTGAAGTTTTTGGTACATATAATGACCATTACAACAACCAACTGACTTGCTTATAACATGCTAGGGAGTCTATTCCACAAACCACACTAACTCAAACAAACATCTACTTTGTTGTCCACCATAAACGTTGTTGCTTCTCCTTTATCCCATCTTTTTCATAGTTCACATCTTGGGCATCTTTGTCAAATAAATTCTTGGAACTCCACGTTCAATTCGTCATTTGTTAGAGTAGCTAATTCTAACAAAATAAATTTAACACATTGAGTTAGCTGGCTCAATAAGGCTCAATAATCTTTAAGCATGATTCCAAGAAACTAAATAAAAACATAAACTCTTTAGATTTTAGACTCTATCTCTCGCCCAAGAATAACTATTTCCCAAACATACTACAAAGCCCATTTTTCACCAACGATACCCGTGAGGGGTCTAATGATAAGAAACGGATTGACGACTTTTCACTGACTCAATGCAAAGGTATCAAAACACCGATGATCCGTACATAGCACACACCATACGAATAGAACACAATTTTCCCATAAAAAAAATAATAATCCAGACTCCATGGTCCAATCCTTCATCGCATTTCGCATTTCGCATCCACCTCCCCGCATCGCAACATAATGCCACTTCCCCTACCCTACGCATCAAGGCTAGTCACTATTTTCAAGCATAACACCATGCTTGCCGATAATTGCAACACGATTTTGATCATCCTCAACTTCTCGATGTGTCCAATTGATGTCGTTTTCACTTTCATGTGTTCATCATTCCCCGCAAATTTTCTTAGTGTTGGAATGACCGCTCCCAACACACACTCAAAAAATTGTGACAATAGTTGGTCACACTCACTGTCACTTAAATTACAACCAATTTCATTATCATGACAGTTTAATCAATATATTGCAACATCATCGTAAAATTAAAAATACATTTCGACAATGGCATAAACTTCTATATATATCGAGCGCCCTCCAACACCCAAGCAAGCCAACACAATGGCCACACAAACTCTCCCAATCTTGATTCCAATGCAATCTTGATTCCAATGAGTTCATCTTCATATATGAACGAAGCACAACCTCCATTAATTGACAACCTTCACTGTGATGATATATCCATTTCCTCCAAGACTTCGACGCCGTTCCAAATTTTCCGCTCGCACAAACCAAAGGCACGCATAGAAACCTATTGTACCGTCAAAGAAAAAAAGAGTATGAAATGATGGTCGTAGCCAAAATAAAATTCCGTAAGAAAGCTTTGTCATCTCCATCTTCGTGAAGAAATAGAATGTGGCATAAAGAAACAAGTAAAATGCCGAGGAGCCGCGTTACCAAATAAGATCTCCACCACCAATTTTAATCTTCACCGCACAATTGGAATCGTTTCCCGACAACCAGCGCAATAGCCTTGGCCACCACACTGAGATAGTCTTCAACTTTCGGCACCACGTACCTCCGCACGCCTCCTTCGGATTCTATCCCTCACACAAACCGGTCTTCGCGGATCGTGTGGCTTGGATGCACCGCCGTGGTTTCATTTAGTAAAACAACCGTGTCGCTTAAGACAACTGTCACAAATCCAAACCCTCTTCGCCCGCAAAGTTACTCCATAACCCGCATTTCTGGGGTTTCTCCATCCTTTTCTTTATCTTCCTTATCTCGCATCGTCGCTTAGATTCACAAACCTCCTCCTTCGAATGCTCCCGGATTGGACCGCTTCAATGCCATCGTCATCACCATGAGTTTTTCCGAGCAATGATGCGAGAAACAGATCCATCTCTTCAAGGATATTTCTTGAAGATCACCATCAGATACGTAGACGCCCACTCGGTCCCAGTGCCGGAATGCTTCATCCTTCCAAACCATGAAACCACAGATCGACGACATTAGGTCGGGATGACCTCCTTGCAGAAAAACTCCTCAAGTTACATCATTCACACTTTGCCCCAATGTTAGTTTGTTGCACCCTTCTTATTTACAAAAATATATGTCACAAAGGGTAAATCCTTTGCTTTCTCCACCAATGCATTCAAATTCTCTCCGAGAGCAGGAAACAAAAAAATTCCACATAGGCCTTGATAAACGTATCCACCGGGGCCTCCCCATCCAATGGAAGGAGAGTCGGATCTCTCGCCATTAACCACACTACCACACTACCGTATATTTGAAACAAATTCACTAAGTACGCATCGCTTTCGTATTCATGCCAATCATTTCAAGAACATGTTCACAATTGGACCATATCAACAAAATTGCACTCAATGCATGGACCGAGTCAAGGCATTAATGGAACCAAATCAACTCTAATTCGAAAAGGTAAGCCAAATGTGTACACATGCTAAAAAAACACTTCAATGATTTCGTTAATTTTTTTGATCTGAACCTCTCGCTTTGTTATTAGTGCGCTCCCCGGAAATTTATTTTAAAACCCACACTAGATATATCTCCTCCGTGTGCAAAACCAACCGGTCTCTTGCTACAAAGATATTGTGTTATACAATCTTCTTAAATATTCCGGGGTGTAGCCTCGATCTCAATACAATCACGATTCGCTCCATACGCAATTATCTAGCTATAATTTTGAATCCAATGTCAATCCCAAAACCGCATCTTACAACACTTCGAATGTAGCTCACGCCTATTCATCACTTCGTCTCCAACAAACCTCGTGCACTTAGATCTCCTCTACGGAGCGATCTCATTAGATCCAATTAGATCAGATTAGACTTCGATCCACCATGTTCACCGTTTCAATGAAAAATGCAAAAAAATTCCTGCAAGCACCTCCAAATTCGAGGGTTTTTCTTCGTCATGCATAAATTCCAACCAAGAAGCCAAGAAGCGAAGACAAAACGGGTCACGGCAGAGAATCCGGCCCGACTCTGAACGACCCCAATTTGTATTACAGGCACATGATCCAATATACCGGTGGCAACAACACCGTATCAATCGCCCGCGTGAGCACGCATCGCGAGGAGAAACGATGCCTCCCGTCTAATTCGATCTGATCCGTGCAACAAATTCATGAAAACACAAGCCTAGCACGCCTCCTTCGAAACGCAAGGGCCACATCACACCTCCTCGAACGCGCAGTTCTGGTCAGCCTTCAATCACCGCCGTACGCGTTCTCACGTTGCAAGGTGTGACATGCAAAGACTCCTCGATGGACAAACCCAAAACAAAATAAATCGTAAACAAAACTCTCTATCCGTTATTCCCTCAAACGCCCCACGAGGGCCGAGGCCCGGCCCCATGTGCCTCAAGCTCGATACCAAGATAAAATAGCACACAACAAACTCTATATATTCTATATTATGAATCAAGGAAATTACACACATATTTATACAAGCAAAAGTCTCAAGATAGGAATTCTATCTTAGATGTACAGTAGTGTGGTTGAGATATTCTCTCAACCACACACTAAACTAGGAGAAACTATATTCTAGCTAATTCCTATTATGTAGGAACAAACTCCTCAAATGGAGAATTACAACCATACACAAGTAGGAATTAATTATTTCTAACTTGTTTCCTTTATGCTTAGGTGATTTTAGA
The DNA here is from genome assembly GCA_034641835.2 of Pinus albicaulis. Classification (NCBI taxonomy): domain Eukaryota; kingdom Viridiplantae; phylum Streptophyta; class Pinopsida; order Pinales; family Pinaceae; genus Pinus; species Pinus albicaulis. The sequence continues at coordinate 33,957,256 of MU968480.1, forward strand.
GATAGATGGTCAGTTTACTTCATTGTTAACAAAATGTATTCTTTCCTATATATTTTTTCATAAGGTTGGAAATATAACTCTCATTGGAATATTTTCTTATTTATAGGGAATATTACTCATAGGAAATTCATGTGTTTTTTGTTCCCACATGTTGTACAAGTCATACATAGTTGTAGAAGCCATTGCAATTCTTAAGCAATTTTTAATAGCTAGTATATGTTGAAGTGAAATTTACTTAGTGTATTAAATTGTTTGTGTGTTGTCTTAGAAACAAGCTAGGTAGAAATCAAACTTGCATCCCTACTCTTTATTTCAAGTTGAAAGGTATAATTTCATCAAGCCCTTCCATGATGCATAGCTTAAAAATACTTGTACTTCAATTAACAAGAGTAAACTATGTAAACATTTAAAAATAAATTTTTTCTAAATAAACTATTTCTTTCCAATATTTACATTGCTTAGAAATTAATAGGAATAAATAAAAAACTTTAGTGTGAATTCATAATTATTTTCTTAAAGCAATTTCAAAATATTAAAAATGACAACACTAATATATCAATTAATTTTGAAAATATTATTATATCAGTTATATCACAATCAAATTTTACCACATGAAATATTTTTTCGGTAAATATTATTAGAAAAGTATAAATTGGCATAGACTTTGAGGTATTTATTGAATGTTTATAATTCAATCAAAACTCTACAAAGGCCATTAAGAAATCCTGATTATTTTATAGAAATATAGGAAAATAAAATTTACTACAATTAAATCAATTTCTCATTATGTGGGCTAATAATTGTAAAATTCCTTTAGGTTAATACAAATACAAAAATAAGAGATGGATATTGATTTTTCACTTTAATAATAATAGAAAAAAGCATGCATGGAATATGGGACATAATCCCTATTGCTAATATAAATTATGTTAAATTTGTCATATCTTATATACTTAAGCATAAAAAGTGTATCTCCAAGAATTATGGTTGTAAAGGATATATTTCGTTCCTCCAGGATTTTGATTAAACTAGATGTAAAGAACAGGTTGTGTAATTGTAAAGGATATATTTCGTTCCTCCAGGATTTTGATTAAACTAGATGTAAAGATATGTAAAGAACATTCTCAAACATTTGACACTTTGAATATATTGACACTTAAAATATATTGACGCTAATGCAAGTGATTGTAGAAAGAAAGATAAAAATTATGATAGATAAAGACGCATAATATTAGGGAAAGGAGAAAGAAGAAAATAAATAATTGATGATAAAAAAATAGAATGAATCCAACATCTCAATTCATATTGTTATAATCTTAATTTTTGGTTTTATAATATTTAAAAATACCATTTTATGTAGGTTGATGCATAAAATTAATTGAGAACATTAAAGTTGTTACTCATCTTAATAATGTTTTTTATCCCAAACAAAATCATTACCATTTTTTTTAAGGAAAAATTATGCATCATGTTTTCTATGAGGTTGACCAAACATATAAACCATTAATGTATTGTTAAGAGATTTACATTCAAATATTAACTATGTGTTTTTCCTTATGTATCTATTAATATAATTTGGATTCCAATAACTACGTACTATGTGGTTGAGAGGCTAACTAATGTTCTCAAATAATAAGAAAATAACCATGACATATTTCTTAATACGCTCAAAGCCGTAGAGGGAGGGAAAATTATATGAACATAAAGGAAAAGAGAGAATCTAATTTCCTTTGATTCAATTGAAGTCTATTGTTCCCTCTTTAAAGTTGTCAAAAAACCATATATTTGTACTGAACCTTTCCAATAAGTTTATAATGTTGTTTCTCTTTACACCAATAACCCATGACTAATTTCTTTTGTTTTTCACAAACATACGAGTGAAGAAAAAGATAACAATGGAAATGAGGTTTTGGTGATTAAGAGATCTCAACACATTAAATATGTATATTAAATATCGTTCCAATCATCACATGAATAGGAATACAAAGTTCACTTAATTTTGATAATGAATTGCAAAGATAAGCTGTCCTAAGATTTTATGTCAAGCAATACTTAAAATGGTCGATACTGAGTATAATGGTACATGGAGTTTGTAATAGAGTTTATGCTATGGAAGGGTACACCATATAAAATAACATATGACACCCAAAAAGAATAGAGATAGTTTTAGTATATATATTCCAAAGGAAATTAATGGGTATTCAATGCTAAATATTTTTCATCATTCACATCCATCCTCATATATTATGAAAAGTACAACACTCTTTGACCATCCAAGGGTTGAGAAAGCTAGAGGTTGATGAGTTGCTGAAAGTCCGAGCCTTCTTTTGAAATTTATAATATTATTTTCCTTTCATAAATGTCAAAATATTTTGAAAAATTACATCTTTTAAGGGAATTTTTTAGAATTACCCATTTACGATGAGTTTGAACCTATTGGAAGGGTTAGGAGAGATTCAAGTTTGATCACTGAAACGAGGAATGAATGAGAATTCCATGAGAATTTCATTTTATTCCATTGCACACTAAGGTTGGGACTATGCGATTCTATACTTTCAATTTTATAATTTGGTCTTCATTAAAATATGATAAACATGGAAAAAATATCTGATAAAAATAAATATTAACTAGGCAGTTTGAGAAAATATTTATTTGAGTATGATATGGTAGTCGAGCATAATGTTCCTTCTCGAGTACATCCATTGTTAAGGATTTGAGAGGACCCTTCATATTATTAGTCAATGTACTTCATAATTTTATCCCTTGGTGAAAGCAAATCTAATTCTAGGAATGTTGTTGAGTTGTAAGTATTGGTAAAACATTCACTCCAATGATCACAACTATGTCTATGTATTTTTTAGGGAGTGAAAATAATGTTATTGTAAAACACTACAAATAAAACATAATCATATTATTATGGAGAATAATATAGATGATACACATTTTTCATATCATTACATTGCATATTTGCATTAGATTGATATCTCTGATGTTACAACTTGTTTCAAATCTACGATGTATTTAGGGATTAACCCATTCTCAAGGATATTTAGCTAGTTCATCTAAGAGTCAAGGTATCTTTACTCTAATAACAAAAGTTTTATTTTCTTTAATAACACAATTAAAATTTTAAGGATATATATAGAGAAACCAAAGAAAAGAAATCCATGCCATTAAAAATGTAAAGCATGAGATACACATTTTGAGTTCACTGAAAATTACATCCCTCTAGAGGTTATTTAAATACAAGAACCAATAATAATATCAAGCATTAGTTGGCATGTTGCATACATTACATTAAATTGAAGAATGAGCTGATTATATGGGTTCCATAGAGAATAATCCTTGTAGAATTCAAATTAAATCCTAACTAGAATTTTGTAAGAAAAAACTACAGGTTATATTTTTTTTCGGTTGCAACCATTATAAGGTTCTTCATATAGGGAGAGAAAATAATTCCTTTTCTATGAATGAGGAATAAAGGTCTAGTGAGTTATGTGTCAATAAAGTTCTCCAAAAATATCTAGACACAAACAAGGAATTGAATTTTGAAGAGGATCTATGCTAATTAATCAAGAGGGCTCTAAGTGTCAGTTACAAATCATAATATATCAAAGTAGTTCTATCCTTAACCATGGAATGGGTAAATTAAGTAAATAAAAGTGGAAGGATTATGATTTAGTAACATTAACCTTTGTGAAGAGAACCGATGGGGTAGGCCAAAATATTCAACAAGAGGATGGTAGATATGGAGAATCTTATTGAGATATATACTAAAATTATGGGAGTTTTAAGGTCTAAAATGGGTCTCCTAAGGAAATTATAAAATAATAGCGGAAATATAAAATAATAGTATATTACATCATCAAATTTTGGAGAAAAAAAAGAAGAAACTACTTTTTTAACTCGTATTTTCAACTTATCTACCTATGGGTTTACTCAAATTTCTAGAGGAAGCACTCGTTGGATGCATAATTTGGTTCCTCATCCAAGGAGTACCCATATTGCATATTTTCGATGGACCCCCTTACATGAAAATTGAGAAACACATGGAAAAATGTTATTGCAATCACATTTTTTCATGTATTTCTCCTTTTTCATGAAGCAATGTCCACCGAAAGTATGCAACATGGTTACTCATTAAGTTTTGCGAGAGCAAGAAAAACCAATTTGGAATGAGAAATAACAAGCAGGCATTGGTTTTCTTACAACACTACTAGGTAACCAAAGAAAGTAACATAAATGTTCCCCGTACATTCTTTGCATGTCTTCGTTGGAGATGAGGTGCGTTGAAGTAGTCTTGAGAATAACATGTATTCATTGATCGCGAAGGTTCAAATTTTAAATTTTAGTTGGTGATTCGCACTAATGTACTATGTAGATATGAAGAGGTGGTATTCATGGCGCATGGAGATTCAAAATTTAAATTTCAATATTGACAGGATCGTGGTTATTTTATTGAAAGAAATTGATGAGACATTGTCTGTATCCAATTCATGATGCACACAAGAAATGATACCCGAGAGATCCATGCAATTCATTCATGGCTATGACATCCATCTATATAAATGTCAAATAAATCACCAAAAATTTTCATTTTTAGACTACTCCTCACCCCATATGGTCTGCAAGAAAATGTAATATTCTGGGTTCTTCTACATTTTAAGCTCGAGCTCTAAAAAAATTTCATTATAAGACAAAAACAACTAACTTTTTTTCCTTCCTATCAAGAATACACAACACCATTATAATAGAACTTATAATTCTTATGCCTAGTTTAAGTTTATTATAGATTCTCTTAAAATTCCAAGCTCGTACAGACATGTATGAAATTGGATTCCAAAATATTCAAAAAATCAGGTCATTCCTAGAATCGGGTGAAATAATTAACATCGTCTATATAAGATTCGTCCCAAAATATTCTGAGAATGAAAATGGAAATAAGGATTCCCATGTTCGTGAGCTCAAGCCAACATTATTATTGATTTCATATATATTTACTTTGTCAAAATTTTAATATAGTTAGATATATCCCACTAGTCCTTTGGCCCTTTTTGACCTTGGGATGGAGATTCATTTAGGCCCTTTTAAATGGTATTTTTTTGTTGCTCTTTCGATTTGCAGAAATGATCCTTAAAGATAGGAAACACCGAACAAGTTAGGATGTGACTACCATGACTAAAAATTATCCCTTGAGTATCATCGAAGTCATTATATTGTCCATAAGCATGGTTAATAGACAATGGATCATCCATCTATATGACCGGAGTTAGAGAGAATTTCACAAGAATTTTGGAGGATTTTCTTGGCGACAACTCCAAAGTCAAGGTGCTATGTAAGGGGAAAATATCACTTCATAGGGATTCATTACCTCCTCTAAATGGAAATAAGGATTCCCATGTTCATGAGCTCAAGCCAACATTATTATTGATTGCATCTATATTTACTTTGTCAAAATGCTAATATAGTTAGATATATATCGCTAGTCCTTTGGCCCTATTTGACCTTGGGATGGAGATTCATTTCAGCCCTTTTAAATGGTATTTTTTTTGTTGCTCTTTCGATTTGCAGAAATGATCCTTAAAGCCAGGAAACACCAACCAAGTTAGGATGCTACTACCATGGCTGAACATTATCCCTTCAGTATCATCAAAGTCATTATATTGTCCATAAGCATGGTTCATAGACAATGGAGCATCCATCCATATGACCGGAGTTAGAGAGAACTTCACGAGAATTTTGGAGGATTTGCTTGGCGAAAAATCAAAAGTCAAGGCGCTATGTATGGGGAAAATATCACTTCATAGGGATTCATTACCTCCTCTAAATGTGACAAAGGTTCTTTAGGTTCTAAGGTTGAAGAAGAATTTGATATCAGTTCCCAACTTGTAGGACATGGGTATGAGGTACTGTTTTACAAGGGAAAGGTGTTGTTGTATCCTTGAGGATCTAGTATCGAGTCTTCTCGTGTGATAAGAGATTGGAGTGGTAGAATATACATATTTACTTCCTGAAGACCAAGGATGTGGTGTTCAAAAAATTCCAAGATTTTAAGGCTCTTGTGGAGAAACAATTAGTGAGGAAGATCAGGGTGTTGAGATTAGACAATGAGGGTGAGTAAATTTTAGCAGAGATGATAGAATTTTGTGGGAGTGTCGGAATAAAGGGGGAGACCATTATTTCTTATAACCCTAAGTAGGATGGTGTGGAATTGAGGAAGAACATGACCATTGTGGGTGGATCTAGAGTGAGGCTACATGATCAAAGTTTACCTTTCTTCTTCTTTTCTGACGTGGTTAACATTGTTTTTTACTTACAAAATAGGAGCCCACATAGAGTCTTCGGGAGCAAGCCTCCTGAGGAGATATATATCAGAAATAAGCCAAAATTTGGGCACATCAGGATATTTTGGTTCCTTACATATTCACATGTCCTTTAGGAGAAGAGGAAGAATCTGGAACCCACAACAGAGAGAGGTATATTGATCGGTTATAGTGAGACTAGTAGATCCTAACGCATATACCTTTCTGCTAAGAGGAAGATTATCTTGAGAAGGGATTTGAGATTTGAGAAGGAGAAGGACTCGACGAGGTCTCAGGATACTGATCAGGTAGAGCAGCAGGTATTATTGACTTCATTAAAACAATGTATGTCTACTTACATATTTGATCACATACATGAATGGAGACGTGGAAGACGTTTGGTGAAAGTTTTTATTCCAGATCAGACCTTGGCGGAATGGTTCATTAAATCATTACTTCTAAAGGTCACTGAAGATGTGGCTAAGGGAGGAGTTGTTATTGAGTAACAGGTCATTGCTCAAGCTCAGTACTTAGACCTCATATATACACATTCTGTTACTTTTTATGAAAAAATTCTTGACTTACCACGTCCTGGTCAAATAACTACAACTCCTTCAGGGTCTCATGCTGCAGATGGTGTAATTAGTTTAGTTAACAAAAATAAAAGTAATAAGAAGTCCTAAAAAACTACTTCTCCTATAATAACTTTACCTGATTCACCAAAAGGAGATTCTTCCATAGAAACTTCTGCTGATATTCATGTTGTAGATTCATCTACAACTAAATCCAAAACTGGTAATAAAAAGAAAGGTAAGAATAAAAGCAAACAAACTTCATCTCCTAAGGAAAAAACCGAAAAAACTGAACCATCTGACGATAAATAAAAACATCGTTATCCTTGTCTTATCTATCATGAGGATCACTTTACTAAAGAGTGTCCGCATTGGTCTGAGGTCTCTAAATTCGTCAAAGGTTCGTCCACACCCGCTGCCTTGAAGGATCCTTTTCCTACTTAAGATAGAAAAATTATAGGATCTTCTTCACACTCATCAATAGACATTTTAATGATGTCTGAGGTTATGGTTGCGACGCGATCACAAGACTATAGAAATAAAAATCCTGTTACTAGTAAAGAACTAGAAAATTATAATTCAACACCAGCTACATCTCCTTCAGTTTCTGATCCACTTCATATCGAGAAACCTAATCCTGATCTAGTAATTAAACCGCCTGCTAAAGGTGTACTTCGAAATTGAGCTTTCAATCCACATGCAAGAGCTGCTCAGAATTACAACATTGTTGACGACTTAGAAATTTCCCCTTTAGCAATGTCAGCCTTAAAAGTGTTGCAATCATGTCCAGCATAGAGGAAGTTACTTTTATTAGATATTGGAGTTATAGTTCCTCAGGATTCTAACCTTATGGTCTTCGGTTTATAAAATTTTACACCAAGACTCTCGCATCAGATGGCTTTTCAGATTTTGGTATTAGTAAAAAACTGATGAATTTTTCGTTTTGTAATTGATGAGGGGGCATCCACCTTCATTATGTCATTAAATTGTTGGAAAATTCTTGGTTCTCCAACGATCAACCAATCTCCGATAATCCTTAAAGATTTTGATGGAAGAGGATTCCACCCATATGGAATTTTACAGGATCTACCTATAGAGGTCGAAGGTAAAAATGTTAATCTAGATGTGGAAGTAGTTGATGCCCCTCTGGATTAAAACCTTCTTCTAGGTCGAAGTTGGTCTTATGCTATGATTGTTGTCGTGTCTTCTGTATTTTGGTTAATCATGTTCCCTCATAAAGGAAATATCGTGAAAATTGATCAACTATCATATTATTCGTTTGACCCAACCTATATAGATAGTATTCAACATGTCGGAAAATCGACTATTCCTTATCAAGATGTTGGAGTAGGTTTAGTAAAAGATTATGTTTTGATGGGAAATTTTTCTATGCCTCCACGCAACATACCGTGTACTATTGCTAATATCAATATGATTACATCAAGCACTATTCCATTTGATGATCCTTGGATAGTGCCTTCAGAGTCAGAAATGTATTCTTTCATTGGCGAGATGCCTTTCAGTCCTTTTGAGATAGCATATAAAGCGGTACAGTCATTTTCTAATACAATTTGAACTAATCATGATCCAATGAATGTGGTCACCGAATAATCTTCTTCACTATCAAGCTTACCCTTGACATCTATTTCCGATGTTTTTCAAAAAGTGTTTCATACTGATAAAAGTATTTGCGAATTTTGTTCTATGGATGAATTACCATGGGATGTTCTACACCATAGATCTTCCTTTTTACCTGAACTTGGTATATTTGAAATTGATTTTTCATCTATTTTTATAATTGATTATGTAAAGGAACCACAAAATCCAATCACGATTACAAATTTGGATTTTGAAATAAATTTGGGAAACATTTCTACAACTGTTCCTATTGACATATAAGTTAAACATGGAGTTGTTGAAAACATTCATATAGGAGATTCTGATATGATTGATGGAATTAATACATATAAGGCCCTATTTCAAGAATTCCCTGATAATTTTCCTAGTCCTACAAAGAAATTCCAGGAATTGATCCAAAAATTATCATTCATGAAATAAGGACGTACCCAGATGAAAAGCCTATTAGATAGCGCTTACGTCCGATACAGCCACGAAAAGCTGCTGCTATTAAAGATGAAGTTGAAAAACTACTAAGAGTAGGATTTATTTATCCAATCCCATTAATAGATTGGTTATGTAATACAGTTCCCGTTACCAAAAAACAAGGGACTATACGAGTATGTGTCGATTATAGGGATATCAATAAAGCTTGTCCAAAGGATAATTATCCCGCCCCCTATATTGACCAAATCATCGATGATTGTGTCGGAAATGAAATTTTTTCATTTATGGATGGATTTTACGAATATAATAAAATAAACATACTCCCTAATGATCAGCAAAAAACAATGTTCATTTGTCCTTGGGGAACATTTGCTTATTGTAAATTATCTTTGGATTAAAGAATGTTGGTGCAACTTTTCAAAGGGTAATGTATTATGCTTTTCATGACATCAAACACATTGTGCATCCTTATTTGGACGATTTACCATATCACTCATTGCACAGGGAAGATCATCCTACTCATTTAAGAGCAATTTTTATAAGATGTAAACATTATAGTATTCGTTTGAATTCGCAAAAGTGTGTTTTTTGTGTGTAATCTGGATGAATACTGGGATTCGTTGTGTCCAAATCCATCATTCATTTCGATCCCTCGAAGGCTAAGGCCATCATAAACTTACCTCCTCCTTCTACATTCTTCCAACTCCAAAGTTTTCAAGGGAAAGCAAACTTTCTACGTAGATTTATTCCGAACTATGCTGAGTTGACAAAAGGTTTTATCAGGTTGTTGAAATAGAGTGTTCCTTTTATTTGGGATGCGATTGCTGATCGATCTTTTGATGCTCTAAAACATGCGTTAACCCATGCACCATTATTGCATCCACCCAATTACAACTAGGAATACTTTTTATACCTAGTAGCCTATGATTCCACCATTGGAGTGGTTTTAGTTCAAGAGGATGAATTTCACAATGAGAATGTGATTTAATATCTAAGTAGGAATTTGAATCCAACCGAAATTAAATATTCACATGTGGAGAAATTGGCCTTGGTAGCATTTCAAGCTGTCCAAATATTTCATCATTACATATTGTTACACAAAACAACTGCCATTTCTAATTGCAACCCAATGATGTACATTTTGACAAAACAATTACTTAGGGGAAAATACTCTAAATGGATTGTTATCCTACAAGAGTTATATTTAGAATTCAAAAAGTATAAATCAAAGAAATTGTTGGTATTTGTAGAAATTATGTGTGTTTTTCCCAGTACTGAGATGGAAATTGTGGTAGAGAATCCCATTGTAGATGAATCTTTGTTTCTTATCAGTACATTAGATCCTTGGTACGGAGATATCATCATTTATCTTAAAACCCAAACCTTTTGACCTGAGATTTCATGTTCGAATTGATGAAAGATCCGTTACCAATCTCAGCAATACAACATTGTTAGGGACACACTTTATCTTCGGGGTGCGGATTTTGTTTTTTGACATTGAATAACTCATGAAGAGGCTCAAAGGGTTTTGAATGACTACCACTCTGGAGTGTGTGGTGTTCATATATCTAGGTATGTCACAGCCCAAAAGATATTGTGTGTTGGCTATTTTTTACCTACATTGTTTAAATATTGAATTCTTCCAGTCCGAAAATGCCACAACTGTCAAATATTTGATCGAAAGATGCATGCACCACCAACTCCTCTTCACCCCATAATTGTTGTTGGTCCTTTTGTGAAATGGGGCATTGATTTTATTACATGTAACCCTCACTCGACTGGGGGGGCATGGGTATATTATTTTCGCAGTAGATTACTTTACAAAATGGGCCGAGGTGATGCCTACATTCGCGACAGATGGAAAAAATACTGCTACATTCGTATTAAATCATGTGATTTCTTGTTTTGGTGTACCCCAAGCTATTATTACCGACCATGGGAGTCATTTTTGAAATATAATGATGACTGAACTTTCTGATCAACTTGGCCTGTGCCATGTTAACTGTACTCCATGTTACCTATAGGCTAATGGTTAGGTTGAAGCTGTTAATAAAGTTTTAACCACCATGATCAAACGGATTATCGTAACTCACAAATCGAATTGGCATACCATGTTTTTTTCGACATTATGGGAATATCGAACCTCAACAAAAACTACAATACGGTTCACTCCTTTTCAACTAGTTTATGGTTTAGAAGATGTGTTACCCATTGAATGCGAAATTCCATAACTCCAATTAGCAAAATTAGATGAGACTCGGCACATTGTTGCATTAGCAGCCAAAGCTCATAAAAAACATGTTAAATCTTAGTATGATAAAAGTGTTACACCTCATGTTTTTTCAGAAGGTGGCCTAGTCCTAGTATATGATCAAGCTAACGATAAGCTAGGAGCTGGGAAATTCGGACCAATGTGGCATGGTCCTTACATTTTCAAGTGAGTGCTTGCCAAAGGGGCCTATGAATTGATTGATTATGACGGGGTCTCTTTAGATAAGCCCAAAAATAGTATTTATTTGAAGAGATATTATGCTTGATTCTTGTGTGAAAATCTCACTTGTATATTAGTTATTTTTCTAGTTAGAATGCCTTAGATTAGATAAGTGTATCTAGAAGTTTGTTTTTACTACTATCGCTGTTTATCTTGATTACTCTTGATATTGCAGATGTCGACATCCCTTCAAATGTACATTGGTTTTGCTGATGGTGTCTGTCGTAGTACATGGAATATTTCTTCTGCAGCTTGGGTTATCTATTTGCCCACTGATGAGTTAGTTTCTATGCATGGGGTAAGCCTTGGTCAAACAAAGAATAATATTGCAGAATATATTGTAGAGATTGAGTTATTATCTAATGCCATTTCATTTGGTATTTGTCATTTGATCATTAGGTTAGATTCAAAACTCATTGTATTACATTTAAATAAAGTATACACAATTAAAAATCCAGTGTTATTGAGATTATTTTTGAAGGTTCATCTCTTGGAAAGATAATTTGATTACATCGAATATCAACACATTTCAAGAAATTTAAACACATTGGCTGATGCATTAGCTAATCATGTTTCGAATATAATTTTTCAATGTTAAAATAGTAAACCAAAACAAACATTTGATACATGTTGAACAAGATAGTCATAGAAAGTAGTAATATCATAGATAGGAGTTTTTGTTTTCAAAAAATATTACATCATCTATGATCATAGGTTTAAAACAACTTATGATCCGAAATATACTGATACGAAAAAAAAAATATGCCAATCCATGATGATCATCCACTATCTGTGGTGATGATCATGGTACTAGACTATCGCACGTGCCACCTTGCACAGGAATCTCCTAAAATAGCCTGGAACACCAATAACATGTCTCTAGAGACGGAGAGGAATATCACCTGTCGATGTCTCAGGGATGTCTATAGTCAACCTCTCTAGATTGTGTTCTATGTCAGTGAGGATTTCTGCCGCCTGATCTTGTGGCTGTGCTATGGGCTCTGTTTGCCGCCTTTCAAAGAGATGAAGTGTAGCTGGCCATCGTGGACCAACATTTTCATTTAAAAATTTTGTTATCAGTATTGGACGTTTTAAAAAATAAATAAAAATTAGAGTTAAAATACATCAAAATTATTTTCTTACCTGATTTTTCCCATTGTGCCCCTGGAGGTAAGGACATCTCGGTATCACCTCTGAAACCGATACCCGCATATGGGAAATATTCAATTGTGAAGATTTGGTTCTGCAGCCACATAAAATACGCAGGAGTAAACCAAACCACCATACTGTTGTCGCCACCATGGCCAGCAATCAATGCAACCCATCGTACCATACGAGGCTCTCTAAGTTCACCACGATTGAAAAAAATAAGGTGAGGGGAAAGGAATGCAATCCTCTCGAAAGAAAAAGAGATCGGATGGCGCCATACCCAAATTTTTTCAACTTTTCATTTTTTTCTCTAGTCAGTTGGCCTTTCATGTTGGCCAATACCCCTTCATACCAGTCAAAAATGGTGCCTTTGAAACATTCAACTGTGGTCTACATCTAAGAGTTGGTGGCCACATGTGGAGCCGCACTTCCACACAACATGGTTACTATTATCACAATAACTTTAAGATCAAGTCGCTAAATAGTCTTTATATCTATGCGGTTATCTTTGAGGTCTGCTTCATCACTGCAAATTATTTTTTGTAACTAGAAATGGGTAGGCCACCCTATCTAACTCCAAACAAAGAATTTTTTTCTCCTCTTTTGGATAATCCAGTGAGAAAATAAATATCTTTGAGCTCAAGTTCAAGCCGATGATCTCCAATGATGAAGCACTTATTTTGAACGTCCCACTTGTTCACTAGACATGTCATCAGTTCCACTTATGCCCTCATACCTTGTATTGCCCAAATTTTATACAAACCACAATTTCTAAGTACAGGCATTGTGGCTGGATCATTCATAGCCGTATATTCTATACCTTCATGCTCGTGTTCTCTCCACTCTAGCATGGTGGAATGATATGCAAATGGATGAATTTGAAGATTAGAAGCTTTTAGAGTGAAAATATTTAACCGTTTTTGTGAGAAAATATCAATTTTCATTTGGTTAGGGCACCTCCCTAGTTTTCGTGTAGAGACAGTGTGGACGTCCACACGTGCTCTACACGAAAACCACAGTAGCCCAATAATTTTATTTTAAGAAAATTACTGGGGTCCGCATGTAACGCATATGTGACCCCGAACCGCCGAGGGTGGAATTTTAAACATATTTTCTCCTCAAAAATGATTTTAAAACCTAAAAAGAGAATTAAATTGGATATAAATGAAGAGAATAGAGTTGTGGATTACCTAGTTCTGACTAATCTCGATTTTAGCGGTTTGTTCTTCCGTTATCAACTCTGGAAATTTTTCTGCCAAAATCTCTCAATTTACAACTCTGAAGACAAAAGGTGAAAATGACTTTGTTAAAATCCTTTTTGTAAGATTTTTTGAATGAATAAAATATTATATTTTATTTATTTTCCACTTTAAAAAGTGATTTTGCAATGTTTTTGCTTATTGGAAACATGTATGTTTAATCTTTCAATTTTTGTGCAAAATACAAATTTTCCTGGTGAAATGAATTATTTTGATAATGAGTATACTTTTATCACTTTTTCGGGCTCTTGAAAATTACGAAAAAGTGAAACTCTAGAGTTCTCTTTTAAGCTCTTTTTAGACTCTCTAAACATGAAAATATCATTGAGTATTTGACTATTCGAACACGTTAAAGGAAATGAACATTCGTCCTTTCAATATAAGTTTACCCCTTTTCTGGAATGAAATGGACTATTTACGAAAAAGGTATACGTTGACTAATCATGGTCAATAGAGTTCTCTCCTGTATTATTTTATCCTTTTTCGGGCTTAAGAGACTAAATTTATGAAAACGTACAACCACAGAGTTTTCTTAAGTTTTTTCTTTTGACTCCCTAAAACTGAAAAACACTTAGTTTCAACTATACTGGACTCGTTAAAATTTAACAGTAAAAGACCTGTCAATTACAAACAGGAAAAAACCACTCCTTCTTAGGGTTCAATTTTAATACTAATTTGGACTCATCCAAAGGATGAGCTTACACAATAAGAAAATATTATCCTCCTAAAGCTTGTCAAAAATAAAGAGGTACTTGCCAGAAATGGTGGGGGAAAAAGAGAAAATGAATCAAGCTGTCATACTTTGTTTTGAAAAGTAGCATACCAATCTTGAACACGACATTTTTTACCACACTTGTACTTGGGTTGGGAAATTCCTTTAACTAACAGTTAATCAAACCACATTGAAAGTCTTTAGTTTTTCTCTGGGTATTAGCTTTAAGTCAATTGTTACCAAACCATCTGCATTGTCGTTATGTGTTCAAGAGATAGTTCAAATAAGCCATTCATTGCAAATATTTTTCTCCATTTGCATTGACCATCCCTGAGTCATTCCTTGCAATTTTTCTTCAATACTTTATCTAATGGTTTCATGTCGTGGGCTTTCTTGCGATGGGTCGCTTTCTATCGATGATATCTCATCATCTAGAAAGTTGATCTAGAATCCTATCAGTACCTTGAGATCTGCATGCCTTAATGGCAGGTTTCTCACCTTCGATGACAGGTTGCATCATTGAACTTCGATCGAATGATTCTTTGAAGTGTTCGACTGCAAATTATTCATTCACACTTCGTGGATTGTACTGAGTACTTTGAGAGCCATTTTTATTATTGGTGGTTTCTATGACACTTGTTAATAGTTCACATCATTGACTGGTAATCAAGTGGTTTCTACCATGTTTGACTTCAAAACAATCAATCGCATGGATAGAATCGTACTATTTCAGGAAGCGGAAATCAAGACCCTGGATCTAGTTTCCACCATCCAGGCTACGAGGAGTTTTATTATTCATAATACAGTAGATTACTTATGACATATGGTTGCGTCCATGCTGTGTCTACTATTGATTGAATTTTAAAATCATTTATGTGTCAGAACATGTAGTTAGTTTTGATCTGAGTATTGGAATGCCTACCTCAGCGATGATATAGATATATATGTTTTCATTGAATGTTTTTATAGGCTTTCAACCAATATATCTACAATAAAATCCTCAAAAAGATAAAGCGCTTCACTCTTCAGAACTACCTCAGACTTCGCACTTTCGGGGGCAATCTATTACATGTTATTTTTTCACCATGCCATTTGACTGTCAATATATTTTTATCATTACCTGTATTACGCTCCTTTAGAATCCTAAAACTTTAAAGTTCCTAAACCAAGTCTTGGAATTGGAGAAAAGCTCATTAAAACCCTAAAAAGACTAACTCCACACTTTTCCTAGCCCTTGCCTACGGATCCGCAGATATTTTCTCTATAGCCTACGACACATCCCACACATTTTGCTTATAAAACCTGCGAACCCCCATAAACAGTCAAATAAAGGTAAAATTAAATTCTAGAAGCCCAGCTGGACAAATATTCTCCCAAATGGAAGCTTCTAGAAGCGCATTGAGTTTGAGCTTTATCCTCTACTCATGAGCTCTATCCCTTCACTCATGGAGCTTATCCCTTGGTCTATGGAGCTCAAATCCCTTCATAAGAGGAATCCATCCCCCTCTTCATGGAACTGAAACTACCTTCATTTCCCTATAAATTGAGCTCATGTTTCAGTCTCAAGGGTAGGGACTAGATGGTAGACATACATATTAGTTGCTGAAGAATTCTTAAGAGAGAATACTCTCTATACTAGCCATTTTTTATATGAGAATGATTACACACTCATGTCCATAAATTTATGCTAGTTCAGAGAGAAGAAAGCTTGTCAATCTGAGAGAGAACGATTGTTTAGGACCCCAGAAGAACTTGTATAACATCAAGGCGAAACGTTGTAAGGTTACTCCTTATTATACAAGTTAATACAAATGGATTCTATTTTCTCATTGAATTGTTCATGTATCTGTTTGAGTATTTCAATTCTTGGATTCCTTGATCACTGAGATAGATTAGTGTTTTCTCAATTATTATATATTTCAGGTGATTTTAATCCTTTTATCTATATTTCATCACAGGTTTCACATGCTGAAGTGACCTCTTTTGGAGCGACTGGATAGAATATTTCGGAAAGCATTGGACTTCAGGTAGGGGCATGTCCTCGTACTTTGTTATTTAATAATTCTAAATGACAAATTATCTAGAGAATATGGTTTACATTTAGTTGTTTATTTCTAGATATCCTTAGGATACTA
Source organism: Pinus albicaulis (assembly GCA_034641835.2). Taxonomy (NCBI): domain Eukaryota; kingdom Viridiplantae; phylum Streptophyta; class Pinopsida; order Pinales; family Pinaceae; genus Pinus; species Pinus albicaulis. Next base: position 33,973,940 of record MU968480.1, read on the forward strand.
TGGAGATCGTTCTTTTCTGCAAGAAGGATTTATCCGCATAACATCCACCAAACATTTTCGAAGGCTTATATGATTGAATGATGTGTGTTGGGTTTTCTTTGGAGACCTTGAAGCGATGGTTCATTTCATATTAGTTTGACTAAAAGTTCTGTCATTTTGGACCAGATTTTTGATTGGTGCCCTCTCATATATTTCGTGGTTCGAAAGCTAATAAGTAAGGAAAACATGTTTGTGACTCTCCCATTCAGAATCGCTTGGGAGGTCTCCCCCTGTATGACCCTATGCCTTCGTTGTCATGTTAGTAGCTGCAGTCATGTTAGCAGTTGAATGCAAGATGAATAAGGAGAAGACTCTCTGTCTTCTTCAAGAAAAATTTGACTCCTCTTTCCAAGCACCATTGTATTATGATCAGGTCTTAATGGTAGATGTTCAGAAAGAGTGATTTGTGCCAAGAAACGAATCACATGTTCTACTTTGTATATTTGATTTTTTTGTAGGAGAGTTTCGTTATTACATATTGATTATACATTTTAATGTGTGCATTGTGCTTTTTGTTGCTTATACAAGACTTGGATGTTGAAGGGATACAAATAGTTTGGTTATATGAAAAAATGGGTATTTCTCATTAGAGGTTCCTTCTCTACAAAATAGAGATGTTGGTGTAAAACAGTTCTTCTAAGAGGAGAGAAATCATTAGTATTTGTCACCTTAAAGGGATATTACACAGTAGTTTTTTGCTGCACATTTAATAAAATATTTTGCAGTGACATTGTGGTGTACTAACATTGTGTGTGGGCATTTCTTCTTAGTTCATAGTTGCAGTCAGTGTTTGAAGTGTAACTTTGAGTTGTTGAGAAAAAATGGCTAAAATAAATTATGCATTAGAGTTTTTGAATAACATCATTCATTTCGCTATTGATGATATGGTAAAAATGAGTAAGAACACTCTTTTTAATATTCAAACTTGCTTGCAAGACACAAAAGACAAGATTGAATTTTTGCAGTTGGAGTCTTGGCTTCAGCAAGATGAGCTTCAGCAAAAGAATCATCATTCTGAACCTATTTTTGTTTGGAATATTGAAAGAGACTCCCACAATTATCAAGTCAATAATGTTGTGACTAATCCACATTCACTGCCTAGTTCAACAATAGATTTGTATGCAGATGCAGGAACTCGGGTTCTACCTCCCAAGCCCATTATCAGACCTTGGGAGGATATTGTCCACAACAGTCACAGAATTGGTCTTCGATATGACAAGGATTTTTCCTTTCATATTATGTACTACTCCAAGCCCATCAAATTTCAGAGTGTCGGATTTATTCATGATAGTTCACCTCCAGTAGTTCCAGATCTTGCTCCTCCTCCAAAGAAGCAACAAAAAATTGGAAAATGACAACATTGTGATCGAGTTGTCCATACGAAAGATCATTGTTTCGATATTCATCCATGCAATCAATGTGGTCAGCACACCCATTATTCACACAGATGCTTAAGAAACAAGCCTCCTCCAAGAACAAAGATTCATCTTGGATGGATTGGTTCTTGGAAATGCGAATCCACAACCAAGAATATGTTTAGGTCATATGTCAAAAAAAATTCTAAACTATTGAACAATATTTCAGTTGAGTTTTCACCATCATCTCACCTTGTAACTCACAGGGGGTAAAATGGTCATCATCTACAAGCTTTGCAGCCACGTTGAGCGAGCCTAAGCCACAATCTCTCATTCCAGATTCAGAGTTGTAGCTAGAGACAAAACACATCTAGCGAGCCTGAGCCACAATCTCTCATTCCAGATTCAGAGTTGTATCCAGAGACACGGATGCCCATGATCATACCTTTCGTTGGTTGACAACCTTAAACCATCTATGTGAGGTTGATATTATTCATCTTCAAATAATTCAAGACACTTCCTCTAGGAGATGACTTTAGCTTCTTGCCAGTTTTGGAAGAATTCCGGGAAATGCATCAAGCATTCCAGAGTTGGTCATCATCCTTAAACCATCATAGGTTGTAGACCTCCCTTATTCTAGGTCGTAGTTCTCCCTCTTCAAATATGAGGGACACTTCCTCTAGTAGAAGACCTTAGCTTCTTGCCAGATTTGGAAGAGTTCCGAGTACTACACTAAGTGTTCTAGTGTTGGTGGTCATCCTTAAACCACCTCTTTATACCAACATTTTAGAGATCTCATTCAGCCTAAGTGCTGCAATGCATACTTTGCATATTTTTATTACAGCTCTCTTCTTCGACTCACACATACTCCTTCAGATTAAGGGGGGGGATTTTTGACACCTAAACCTCTATGCTTAGGTGTGGAAGTTGAATGGACAAAAGGAGTCCAAGTGACCTTGGAATGTGGAATCCAAAAGTCACACCATTGTATTATAAATATGCATCATATTAATGGTAATAGCAACTCATGCCTATTTCCCCTACTTGTGTGTGTGTTTACCATGTGTGTGTTTAACAAATCCCTTCTGTTTATACTCATAATCCCTTTGAGAAAACAAAATTGGGGCTTAATATCAGGTTTTATAATATTACAATTTCTAATATTAGGGTCTTTGATATTGTGTTTAACAATGTGTTTATAATATTAGGGTTCAATATTGGGTTTATGACATTGAAATTTTGAATATTGGGGTTATAATAATTCATTTATACTATTAATGCAAGGGTTTATAATATTAATCTTAGAATTTATAATATTAATCCTAAGGTTTAAGGCTTATTGTAAGGTTTATAATATTACTCATAGGGTTTATAATCCCTTGATTTTATAGTATTATTAGTCCCTTGGGTTTATAATAAAAATAATCCCTTGGATTTACTAATATCTTGGGTTTATAATATTAATCCCTAATATCTATAATAATATATTAGGGTTTAATATTATTATTATATTCGATATATAATGTTATGTGTTATAGTATTAATAATATTTTTTAATATTAATACAAGGGTTCATAAACTCGTGGGCCTATAATATTAATTGTATGGTTTAATATGAATCCCTTAGGTTTATAATTACTTTGGTTTATTAATATCTTATGATTATAGTATTAATCCTTTAGTTTTATCAATCCAATGGTACGAAAATATATCCAATGTTGCAATATCACAAATGTGGACGCAATACAACGAGTTGTGTGACATTGTGTGACAATTATTGTCATGGTGATACATTACATTGAAATTTATTTGATATTGTATTGTGACATTGAACAAATTATGATTCGATATTCTTGTTTATAACACTAGGATTAGGGTTTATAATCTTAATGTTTATAATCATAGGGATTTTAATACCTTTGGTTTATAAAATTCATCATAGGGTTTATAATGCCTTAGGTTTATTAATACCTTATATTTATAATATTAATTGCTAATATGTATAATAATATATTACGATTTTGAATCTTAGGGTTTATAACATTAATTTTAGTTTTGATATATTAATGTGAGGGTTTTTATTATTAATCCTAGAGTTTAATATTAATTACTTAGATTTATATTCCCTTGGGTTTAGAATATTAATTCTTTTATTCTATAATATTAATCTCTTGGTTTTATTCATAATATTAATCCCTTGATTTTATAATATTTATCCATTTGCTTTATTAACATCTTTATTTTATAATATTAATCCCTTAGGATTATGATATAAATCCTAAGGATTTATAATATTAATCCCTTGGGGTTTTAATATTAATTGCTTGGTATAATAATATTATTCCATTTGGTTTATTTTTATATTGGGTTTATATTATAAATCCCTTGGGCTTACAATATTAATAATCACTTTTGTTTATTAATCCCAATATTAGTCCTAGGGTTTTTAATCTATTTGGTTTATAATATGAATCATAGGGTCTATAATCCCTTAGGTTTAACTATAAATCTCATGGTTTAATGTTATTCCTTTGGATGTATTATCCATTGCATTTATAATATTAATCCCCTGGAGTTATAATATTATTACTCCCTTCGATTTATTAGTCCTTTGGGTTTATTAACACCTTGGGTTTCTAATATTAATCTCTAATATGTGTAATAATATATAAGGTTTTTAATCTAAAAGTCTATAATATTAATCCTAGAGTTTCATATAAATCCTAGGGTTTATCATCCCTTGGGTTAATAATATTAATAATCCATTTGTTTTTAAATAGGAATCCCTTCGGTTTATAATGTTAATAGATTGGATTTATTAATCTGTTAGGTTTATTAATTCATTGGGTTTATAATATATATCCTTTAGGGTTATAATCTTCATACTTTTTTTTGATGATGATGATGATGATGGTTAACGTCCACTAAGACCAAACTTTGGCCTATCAGAACTAAAGAAATGGATTTTTTATTTTGTTTTAAAATTGTACTCCTATGCTCAAAGAGCTTGGAGAGAAGCGTCTCGAGCTCACTATAATTTTGACATGTTAAAAGGCTAGGAAGGTCGCTATTGCAACAAAGATTATGAAACTGAGATCTAATGTGGGTGTACGCAAGGCACTCTAATAGGAATTGATTTTCATCCTCAATGTTCATATTCTCACAGAGATGTCAGATCCTTTCCACCCACGGTGTTTTAGGAACTTCCCAATGACCTGCTTCACTATGGAGCTCATGAGAGTTCGTTCTTATCTTGGCTATATTAATTTTTTTCTTTGAGCTATTTAAAATAGAGAGATACTTTTGATCTTCTAGGGTAGGGTTGATGACCTCATAATATCATAATTTTATTTTAGCCTCTAAATCTTTCTCACACCACATTTTCCCTTGGTTTTATAATATTAATGTCTTATTTGTAATGATAATCCCTTGGTTTATTAATATCTTTGGTTTAAAATATAAATTCCAAGGGTTTATAATATTAATCCCTTATTTTTTATATTAATTCCTTGGGTTTATAATATTAATCATTTGTTTATTAATACCTTGGGTGTATAATATAAATCCCTTTGACTTATAACATGAATCCCTCATGCTTATAATATTAATAACCACTTGGGCTTATTAATATTATTATTCCTTTGAATTAATATTAATATTGCTTTGTTTTTATGAATCCCTTGGGTATATAATGCTAATACTTTGGGTTTATTAATTTTGTGTTTATAATGTTCATAATTGAGTTTATTAATATTTTGTTTTTATAATATTAATCCCTTGAATTTGTAATCAAAATCCCTTGTAATTATAAAATGTATCCCGTTGGATTTATAATATCTATCGCTTGGGTTTATTAAAATCTTAGGTTTAAAATTTTGATTCTTTAGTTATATAATATAAATTCCAAGAATTTACAATATTAATCTTTTATGTTTATATTATTAATTTCTCAGGTTTATAATATAAACCCCTTTGCCTAAAAATATTAATTCCTTGGAAATAATAATAATAATAATAATTATATGTGTGTGTGTGTGTGTGTGTGTGTGTGTGTTATGTCATATTTTAGTTTAATATATAATCTGTTTAGTTAACATTATCAATATAGTTTAACTATCTATATATAAAAGATATTAAAAATTATATTGAGAAAGATATACGTATACCAACCACATTGGTAAATGTTATTGTGCTAGTTATATAAATGAAATAGTTGACAAGTGCTGATAATCATTGAAATCTTTATCGGCTATGTAATGTTGAGAATTTGTAATTGATGGGCCTCCATTTTGTCTTATCGTTACTCAAAATATCTGATATTGTTGTTTGGTTAAATGATTACTGTTGTGAATATTTGTTACTTTCCTCGTTTTAACATTATTAAAGCATTATTAAATGAGGTTTGTATGTTGCAGGTTTAAAAATTAATTTGATCATGCTTTTACACATGCTTTGATCCTGCATTTACCTGTGTGAACCATGCAACAGATTCCTGCACCAGAGCATGTAGAAATTATGCACATACAGAAGTTGATGCCTCAAGGATAGACCTCAATGATAGGAAACATCTCATTGAGAATATCCCGCACATTACAGAAGAGAACAATAAATGATTCTTGCTCAAACTACTGGATATAATTAACAGAGTGGGTTTAGAAATCACCAAAATCAAAGTGCAGTTCGAGCAGTTGACAACTGATGCATATGTAGCTCTGCCATCTCTATTCAAATTTACAGTTAATAATTTGGAGAGTATCCTTGAATCCATTGGACTTGCAAAGAAAAGAGTTCTGAACATACTCCACGATATCAGTGGCGTAATAAAACCTTCTAGAATGACTCTCCCTCCTGGACCTCCAAACTCTAGAAAGAGAACTTTGTTGTCCGCTCTTGCTGGGAAGCTCAATTCTAATATCAAAGTTAAAGAAGAGAAAGGACAATAGTTAGGACATTGATCTTTCTATGGATATCATAAATGCCGACATTTCCATCCTTGAAAGGCTAGCAAACACGCTCGAGCTTCAAACCATTTCAAAATTAAATATGGAGTCGAAATCATAGTCCATGGTTTACTACAGAAATAAACCATGGTTAAAATGATCATCCTCATGATGGCCAAGGGAATGGAAAATTTTAGGGGCTAATATTCGCAGGTGGGCTAATTTTCCATGGTTTTCCAAAAAAAATATTCGCTAATTTCCATTTTTTTTAAAAAATCATTCGCCCAGATTTTACAATATAAAATTATTTTACCTTAAAAATCGCCAACATTATATAGAAAATATATATAATATCATTATAAATTTGAATAATTTTACAAATAGATCAATAAACATTTTATAGTTTGTATATTAGGGACTAGTGAGATTCGCCAATTTTTTAAACTTCAAAATAATTTTCCATCCTTAAAATTTTTCCTGGCCAGGGGTATGATGAACATTCTTATGGTGATCGTGGTTATGATGTGCATCATCATGGTGGTCAAGGATATGGTGACCTTCTCCAAGGTGGTCGTGATATCGGTAAGGGAAATGACAAGGATCGTCCATGTAGATGATAGACAAGGGAGAAGAACGCACAGTCGGAGTCGAGGTCATGGAGTGTTAAATCACACTTTTCCCAACAAAATCACCAATCCAGGAGAAGAGGAAAGATTCACCAGAATCGTTCCCTATTTTGACATTCTATTGTAAAAATAATTTTATTTCTTGGGAATTGTTGAGATCGATAATCTACCTTGTGTATTTTGATTATTTGTGAAAGCCCCAAAATTGTAATTTGATGTGATGCAACAAAAAATGCATTTAAAATTTAACCGCATGGACCTATGGGTTATGGGTCCACTTAAACGGTCATAATATTTTTGACCGTGGTATTCACAATAAAACAAAACTGAACTGTAATCGTTATATAACATATATTACTTTACCGCTAAAAACCCTTAGCACATATCTATCGGTGCAGACTCCAACTTGCATCAAAAACTAAGAATATGTGACATCGCAGATCGCAGAGGTTACATTTCACATCATGCAAAAAATAACATTTAACACCATTCGACATAACCCTTATTTCCCGTGAAGTGAGAAATAGCACTGAGCGAGCACATGGTCTCCCTCATCGCATGGAAAAATAAATGATTTATCTTGTGAAGTCTTCACTTGTAAACATAGTAATCATCGATGTGATGTTGCGCAGTCTCTCCAGCTGTGATTTAAACTATCCATTATTGATCTATCCTTAGATCCAATAGTTCTCCAATTAACTCATTTAGTCGCCCTCTACTCTGATAATTATATGTGGAATTCACATTTAAATAAGTCTGTCTCTGCCATACTCTATCTATGATGAAGTTCATAGGAAATTTGTCCCTCAGTCAATCAATCTATTCATTAAAAGAAAGCACACGCATATATAAAACACACAATTTCATTAATATATAGAACTCAAGTTATAGGCAAAGGCCTCATGGCCTGAATCACACTAAATCCCCTACAGCTACATTGCACTCTTCTCTCTCTATATTCTCACACAACGCATACTCACTTATAAAAGAATTACAAAGGAGTGGATCGCTTATGATCCATAATATCCTCCCACAATCGCTCAACCAACACCTAAATCTCTCTATTCTCATACATGGCAGATAATTAAATTTAATCAAGTCTTCTAGAGACTTATCAATTCCATCAATGTGTCTCTGTTTAAGAAAATTTGTCGCAGTTTACAAGTGATTGTCCACGTTTCACCCTTCAAGTATTGAATTTGAATTATGGTCCAATGCTCCTGCATCAGACCCTCACAAAAAATTCTATGACGTCCTCGGCATATGCCTCCTTCATCCCTTAGAAATTCTACCCACATCCTCTGTGGAATTTCCTTTATGATATTTTTGTGAGCTGCAATAAAACTTCTGCAATAGAAAGTGCTCCCGGCTACATGATACCTCACCAAGCTTCTCTCCTTTGAGCTTAGTCTTTCGCCATCTCTCTGGTTCTCTCTTCTCTGGAACCATTTGAGCACTCCTTGCTCTAGGCTACTGGAATATTCTCACCTTCTTCTCCCATTACATTTATGAAAATAAAAATACTACAAACTCACCAATCTTCAACATAAATGTACCTCCTTATTTTTCACGCAAACTATTTCTCGCAGGAAACATTTCCTTGCTCTGATACCACTTTGATGTAGCAAAAACTGCATTTAACATTTAACCGTGTGGACATATGGGTTATGGGTCCACTTCAACAGTCGGAAGCTTTTTAACCACGGTCTTCACAATAAAACAAAAATAAACCATAATATTTATATAGCATATATTACTTTACCGCCTAAAACCCTTGCTGCATATCTATTGGTGAACATTCCAACCTACATTGCAAACTCAGAATATGCGACATCGCAGATCGCGGAGGTTACATTTCACACCGTGCACCAAATAAAATTTAACACCATTTTCCATAGCCCTTATTTCCCACGAAGTGCGAAATAGCGCTAAGCCAACACGTGGTCTCCCTCATCGCATCACAAACTAAATGATTTATCTTGCGAAGCCTTCGCTTGTAAACACAGTAATCGTTGATGCGATGTTGCGCAGTCTCTCCGGCTACGATTTAAACTATCCACCGTTGATCTATCCTTATATCCAACAGTTCTCGTGTTCACTCGTTCAGTCGCCCATTACTCTGATAACTATTTGTGGAATTTGCATTTAAATAATTTTGTCTCTGTAATAATCTGTCCACGACGAACTTCATAGGAACTTTGTCCCTCGCTCAATCAATCTATTCATTAAAATAAAGCACACGCATCTATAAAACACACAATTTCATTAATACATATAACTTGAGTTACAGGCTAAGGCCTCAAGGCCTGAATCACATTAAAGCCCCTATGGCTACATTGCACTCTTCTCTCTCTATATTCTCACACAACATAGACTCACTTATAAAAGAAGTACAAAGGGAGTGGATCGCTTATGATCCATAATATCCTCCCACAATCACTCAACCAACCCCTAAATCTCTCTATTCTCATACATGGAAGATAATTACATTTAATCAAATCTTCTAGAGACTTATCAATTCCATCAATTTAGGTCCATTTAACAAAATTTGTCACGATTTACAGGTGATTTTCCATGTTTCACCTTTCAAGTTTTGAATTTGACATATGGCCTGATGCTCCTGCATCATGATGTCTATATAAGAAATTTCCTGGAGCAAACAATGAGTGAATTGATTAGGAGTGAATTAGGAAATCGATCAAGAGGAATTGGGAGGTACGCAAATGCACAAAAGGAATGCGTAATAGGGAGGAGTCGATCCCAATGTAGCCTCACGCATTTCATAACCTGTGGATTGCTCCTCTTGTCTTGTTGGAGCTAAGTTTTGTTTGCTTGATGTAAATAATGTGTTTTCTAGAATTAATTGAAATAATTTTCTAGCATGCTCTGTTAGTTTATTTATTCCATCTCATGGTTTTAACTTCTGGGTGAACTAGGTCACGAATAGAGTGTATGAGCTGGCTGGGTTGGCCGACAGACCAACTTGACACCACTTTGCATCTCTTTTGTTAAATTGCATTATTTAATGTTTGTGAATTCCTATAGAAATATTTAATTATTTGCATTATCTTTTCATTTTCAAATTGATGTTATTTAGTTTTCTTCCAACTATAAAATTAATTGATTTACCGCATTGAGGATTGTGCTTGCACTCTAAATATTTATTCATAAGGTTGCATTCCTCCAAAGTTGTAACGTGAAACTTGAATTCTTTGGGTTGATCCAGACCCATTTAATGTATATTCTAGAACCTTAGATCAACTATAGTGTTCATGGTCTTGAGGTATTAATGCATGTTGAAAATGATAATATTTTTTTTCCATTAAGCTTCTGGATAGTTTTACATGATTAAATTTTGGGGACAAGAAAGGCGAGAGATTCATGTTGAATCAATTTCTTTACAAGTTATTTACACAATATATTTACTCGTTATGTATCCACTCTTGTAGATCTAACTATAATATGTTGAAAACGATAATATTTATTTTCCCTTAAGGTTCTGGAAAATTTTACATGATTAAATTTTGGGGACAAGAAAGGCAAGAGATACATATTGAATCAATTTATTTACAAGTTATTTACACAGTAGATTTACTCATTATGTTGTCGATGCAAGCAGAATTAGCGCAAGAAGAATTAGTGACGGAATAATTGTTTAGAATTGATTTTGAATTTATTTCACTATTTACAATCTTTTGATATTGTGTCAACACTCCTTGGTTTCCAGTTCTGATTTCTCGTTTGTTTGATCGTACTTAAAATTTCCTTTTGCATTGATAGTATAGGCTTTCCTTTTATTAAATGCATGATTTTAATTGTTTGGATTGGTGTTTCTCGAATTCTCCTTTAGTGCACGATTTCATTTATTGTGGAGATTAATGCACAATATAGGCTAGAATGTTTTTTAAAGGTATTTTGAAGAATCATCCAATGAGGAGTTTTTATGTTGCTACAGAGAGATACAACTCATCCAATGAGGAATTAACAAGTGAATAATTTAACATTTTTCTTAAACATAAAAATGATATTATTAAATATTTTATTTTGAAATTTTATGATTTGGAGGAAGAGTGGGAGAAGGATGAAAACCCATCGCTTATCTTTTGCACCAACTGTAGAAAGAAACACTTCCTTTGAAAGTGTCCACTTAGTAGCCTAAAATTTTGCAAAATTTGTGAAGGGTATCATCCAACAGAACTTTGCCCATCACTACCAAGTTTACTTTAGGAACTCAGTAAATCAAGTAAGGAATCAAATTGACTACCATGTATAACTCAAAACCCATTATCATTTGATACATGGAATAATTCTTATTCTCCTGAGTAGGTTCCTCAACATGTTTATAATCATGCAGTTTCATGGAAAAGTTTTAATCCTCCTCCAATTGAATACCCTTCTTCATGGCCATAGTGGCCCTCTCCTTGGCTCTCATCCTAAAGAAAGATATCTCTATGGCCTAAAGAATCATTTGGATCCTTACCTTTACGACAATATCCCATGAAAATTCAATTATATGAGCACCCAAAACAACCACGATTTATTCCCAATTCACCATTAATTTATCCTCCTCCATGGTCTCAGCCGCATGTGCAACCTTACCTTGGCCTTCATCGACACCCTACCCCTTATCCTAATCCTTACCCCATTCCTTATTCTTACACATACCATATCCCTAATTCAAACCCTAGCCATGGTTCTAATGCTAGTAAAAAAATTAATTCAAACCCTAAACCTAGCCCTCATTCAAAACCTAGATCTAAAACTAGTTCAAAGCCTAACCCCAATACAAACCTAAATCATAGTCCAAGCCTTAACCAAAACCCTAGCCCAAACCATATTCTCAAACCTAATCTAAACCATGAGGTTGCAAAACAATTTTAACCACCTATTATTTCCGTTGATTCCCTTATTGATTTTTTTTTTTATATCTTCCATGTTTGGAAAGGTAATGAATTTGGAAAGTTCCCCCATTACCATAGAACATTCACCTCGGGAAGATATAACTCAAAGACCACCATAGGAGCAATCTTTCATTCGAACTTGTTCTGAATATGTTGTTGAAACTCAAAACACTAGAATACCTCTCAACCATTGTTTTCAATCTGAAAATCAAATATTTGAGCCCGAACTTGAGGGATTCATCTTTTGTCTTTCACCAGATCCTTTGTGCCTCCACAAAAGTGACTATCAAACTGTGGAAGACTTGCACCAGTTGGAGAATCATCAATATGTGGATCTCATTGAATTATGGTTTCAAACAGTCATAAGCACACATTATTCCCTCATCATTCGACAGCGCTTGTTACCATGTCAATTGAAGCAACTTGTTTCTCATACTTTGGAATGTATTGAATTCTATCCTTTAATACTAAGCATGAGTATAATCAGCATTTTGTTGCGTACATGGTTTCATTGGAAGTACGCCTACACTTAAAGGTCATATTTATTTCATTAAAAATAGGGTAGGGTAATACGCGAATAATGAATAAAGATGTATAACAACACTCTTGAACTTGAGATTCCTTAAAAGCACAACTTTTGAAATTTTTATTATCATGCACTCTCGTGGTAAGACTTGTTAGAAGAACTTTACACTTAATAACTCATATTTTAAAGTGACTTTGATTATGGATTAACATGTTAGTAAAGGATATTTTTATAATTTGCACGTAATACTTTTCTCCTATCTTAATAAACAATCATCATAAAAATATTTATTAATGTCCTTTTTGAAGGGATCAATGAAAAACCTCCTATGGTGGACCATGCCTACAAAACTCTAATAAGATTTCATAAAGATATCTTGCATGATCAACTGAAGAAATATTTTCCGTCATTATCTTAGATGTCTTTAAATAAGTTCTTATGGTAGCATTACCAACCAGTAAAGAATACTAATTAAAAAAATTTCACGCCATCCTGCACTCTCAAGGAATAGATTTTCTTCCCCACCTACTAAGTAACTGATTTGAGGTTAATTATAATTAGAGTTTTTCTATAAAAAAACATAAATTAATTAATTAAGGGATAGGAGGTGTCATTGCAAGCGAACCTATAATGATCATGGGTCCTAAGGAGAACGACATTATCGCACTAGTCACCAAGCGAGGGTAATGGCTTTCAATTGAAAAGTTGGAATTCAAGAGGTCTCATAACGTGCTGGCTTATTCATTCTTTTTAGTTCTTGTGAATGACACTATTGTTATTTGGATACCAAGCCAAGACAACAACTTTCAATTAAATTCTAAAAAGAGGAAAAGTAAATGTTCTTAAATGAATCTGAATATATATCTAATAGGTGGGACAAAAGAATTTCATGAGGATAAAAGGTACCCCTGTCGAGGCTATAGATGACTGATGGCAACAAGGCCATTCCTAGGGTATTAAATATAGTTTTACACTATGATTTACTTGGTTTTTTTTCCTTTCCCTGAACTCACTAACAATCTCTTTGAGAATGGCTTTAAAATCCTTCTGTTGTTAGACCTTGAAGTTCTATATTTTTGCAACGATTGTAATGAGCATGGGACCCTTAGTGCACGTAGATCATTGTGCCAGACAAGAGAAGCTTCAAATATACATGGGTAATGGTAAAATGGTTACTGTGGGAAGGTATTACTATGTTTAATTTTGACACCTTATTTTTTTAAATCATATCACTCATATTTGCAATGAGGATATTAAAGTGAAACTTCTGATGAGGGATGCCTGTAAGATATTATTTTGCAAATTTTAAAAGGTTGGTTATTTTATTCAAGTAGTAACACCATCCTTGCATGTTATTTTTTTTTCCATAGCAGCTTTCGGTTTAGATTTTCTTGAAATCAGTCTAAGAAAATAAAGATTCCAACAGACACTCTATTTTCAGAGCAAGCTTTATCTAGCACGGGAAATGTGATCACACGAAATTTAAGGGACATAATTATGAATGCCTATAAATGTTTTTTATTTTTGTTTTTATGCGAGGAAGCGATAGAAATAAATATATTTTCATGAGGACATGTAATATGGTCAACATGGGGGGATGTTGGGCCTCCATTTTGTGTTATCTCTACTCAAAATATATCATTTTTTTTGTTTGGTTAAATGATTATTGTTGCGAATATTTGTTACTTTCCTAGTTATAACATGAATAAAACATTAGTAATTGAGGTTTGTATGTTGCAGGTTTAAAAATTAATTTGATCACACTTTTACACAGGCTTTGAACCTACATTTATCTTCCTGCACCATGAAACAACTTCCTGCACCAGAGCAGGTAGAAGTGATGCACATACAGAAGTCGATGTCTCAAGGCTAGACCTCAATGATAGGAAACATATCATTAAGAAGATCCCATGAATTACTGAAGAGGACAATAAATGCTTATTTATCAGACTCTAGGACAAAATTAATAGATTGGGTTTAGAACTCCCTAGAATTGAAGTGGGGTTTGAGCAGTTAACAATTGATGCACATGTTTATATTGGCAATAGATCTTTGCTAACTCTATTTAACTTTACAGTCAATAATTTCGAAATTATCCTTGGCTCCATTGGCCTTGAAAAGAAAAGAGTTATGAACATACTCCATGATATCAATGGCATAATAAACCCTTCTAGAATGACTCTTCTTCTTGGACCTCCAAGCTTTGGAAAGAAAAATTTACAGTTGGCCCTTGTTGGGAAGCTTGAATTTGATCTCAAATTTAAAGAAGAGAAAGGCCAATACTTAGGACTCTATGATTTCTATGGATATCATAAATGCTGACATTACCATCCTAGAAAGCCTAACAGACATGCTTCAACTTCAAACCAATTTAGAATGAAATACAGGGTTGATATCGTAGTCTATAATTTCATGCTAAAAGACACCGTGGTTATAATGATCGTCCTCTTGGTGGCCACGTATCTTGAAAATCCTTATGGTGGTCGTGGTTATCATGAGCATGCTCATGGCGGTCAATGATATGGTGATCATCTCCAAGGTTTACATGATTTTGGTAAGGGAAATGACAAGGATCGTATAAGTAGATGATAGACACAGGAGAAGGCTGCACAGTTGCAATCTAGGTCACAAAGTGTCAAATCGTACTTTTCCTAGCAAAATTGCCACTCGAGGAGAAGAGGAAAAACTCACCAGAATAATTCCCTATTTCGACATTATGTTGTAAAACTAATTTTATTTCTGAAGAATTGCTGAGATTGATAATATCCCTCCTGTATTCTGATTAGTTGTGAAATCCCAAAAATTGTAATTCGATGTCTATATAAGTAATTTCCTGGAGGAAACAATGAGTTAATTAATTAGGAATGAATTAGGAAATCGATCAAGAGGAATTGGGCTGCACACACAGGCACAAAAGGAATGTGCATGAGGGAGGAGTCGATCCCAATCTATCCTCACAGATTCGATAACCTATGGATTGTTCCTCTTGTCTTGTTACAGATAAATGTTGTCTACTTGGTGTAGATATTGTGTTTTCTAGAATTAATAGAAGCAATTTTCCAGCATGCTCTATTAGTTTATTTATTGCATCGCATGATTTCAGCTTCTATGTGAACCATGTCATGAATAGAGCGTGTGAGCTGAATGGGTTGTCTGCCAGACCAACTCAACACCGCTCTGCATCTCTTTGGTTAAATTGTGTTATTTACTGTGTGTGAATTCCTATTGCAAGGTTTAATTATTTGCATTCTCTTTACGTTTTCCAATTGATGTTATTTAATTTTCTTGCAACTCTAAATTAATTGATTTACCGCATTACAGATTATGCTTGTAGTCTAAATATTTATTCATAAGGTTGCATCCCTCTAGAGTTGTATCATGCAACTTGAATTCCTTGTATTGATCCAAACCCATTTAATGTACATTCTAGAACCCGATATAGACTTGATTGTTCATGATCTTCAGGTATTAAGGAATGTATTCAATCCAATCTTGTATAGCCAACTAGGTTATGTTGAGAACGATAATATTTATTTTCCGTTATGCTTCTATATAGTTTTACACGATTAACTTTTGGTGACAAGAAAGGCGAGAGATTCATATTGAATCAATTTATTTACAAGTTATTTACACAGTTGCTGATGCAAGCATAATTAGTGCAGGAATAGTGGTTTTGAATTTCTTTTGAATTTATTTCATCATTTACAATCTTTTCATATTTTGTCAACACTGCTTGGTATCCAGTTCTGATTTCCCTTCTTTTTACTCATACTTAGAATTTCCTTTCGCATTGAAAATATAGGATTTCCTTTTATTCCCCACATGATTTTAGTTGTTTGGATTGGTTTTTCTCGAATTCTCTTTTAGTACAGGATTTCATTTATTATTGATATTAATGAGCAAGATAGATTAAATTTTTTTTTGCACGTTGCCAGGGGCTCTCTCTTGCATTTCTAGTGTTGGGTCTCGAAGTTCAAGAACTATATGGATTGACAATTAAATGTTGGTACATTTATAGACCCCATACTACAACCAACATTTTGGCATCGTTTTCGAGGAGACGCTTAGGGGAATGACCTTGGTGACTTATTGTGTTTGGTTTTTTTCCTTCACCTAGTTTCTCATGCAGTTCTGTGTTCTTGAATTTATTTCTTTTCTGTATTTTTTCTTTAAGGTTTCTAATTTTGTCTAATGTTGTATGAACCACACACCCTACACATATATATGCACACTACTCATGTGCTAACAAATGTACCTGTGGGCTTGTTAAAAATAGGAAAATGGTATTTTGAGGAATCATCTAATGAGGAGTTTTTATGTTGCGAGAGAGACATACAACTCATCCAATGAGGAATTAGCAAGTGAAAAATTTAACATTTTTCTTGAACATAAAAATGATATTATTAAATCTTTGATTTTGAAATTGGATGATTTGCAAGAAGAGTGGGAGAAGGATGAAAACCCACCGGTTATCCTTTCCGTCAACTTTAGAAAGAAACACTTCTTCGGAAAGTGTCCACTTAGTAGCCTGAAAGTTTGCAAAATTTGTGAAGAGGATCATCCAATAGAATGCTTCCCATCACTACCAATATTACTATAGGCACTTAGGAAACCAAGTAAGGAATCAAATCGACTACCATGTATAAATCAAAACACATTATAATTTGACCCTTGGAATAATTATTATTTTCCTAAATAGGTTCCTCAACATGTTTATAATCATGTAGTTTCATGGAAAAATTTTAATCCTCCTCCAATTGAATATCCTACTTCATGGATGCAATGGCCCTCTCCTTGCCTCTCATCCTCGAGCCAGATATCTCCATGGCCTCAATAATCATTTGGATCCTTATTTCTAGGGCAATATCCCATGAAAATTTAATCATATGAGCACCAAAAAAAACCACAATTTCTTCCCAATGCACCATTAGATTATCCTCCTCCATGGTCCCAGCTGAATGTGCAACCTTACCCTAGCCTTCATCCATACCCTACCCCTTATCCTAATCCTTACCCCATTCCTTATTCTTACCCATACCCTGGCACTTATTCAAACCCTAGCCCTGATCCTAACCCTATTCAAAACATTAATTTAAACCCTAAACCTAGCCCTCATTCAAAACCTATTACTAACACTAGTTCAAAGACTAACCCCAATCTAAATATAAATAATAGTCCAAGCCTTAAACAAAACCTTGCCCCAAATCATCTTCTAAACCCTATTCTAAACGATTGCGTTGCACAATAGTTTGAACGACCTATTCTTTCTATTGATTCCCCTATTGAACAAAATGCTATATCTTCCATGTTTGCAAAGAGACTGAATTTGGGAACTTCCCCCATTACCGTAGAAAATTCACCCCCAGAATATATAATTCAAAAACCACTAGAGGAGAAATATTTCATTGGAACTTGTTTAGGAAATTTTTTTGAAACTTAAAACCCTAAAATCCCTCTCAACCATTCTTGTCAATCTGAAAATCCAATATTTGAGCATGAAATTGAGGCATTCAGCTTTTTTCTTTCACCAGATCCTTTGTGCCTCCAAGAGATTGAATATCAAACTGTGGAAGACTTGCCTCAGTTGGAGAATCATCGATATGTGTATCTCATTGAGTTCTAGTTTCAATCAGTCATAAGAAAACATTATTCCCTCATCATTTGACAGCTCTTGATACCAAGTCAATTGAAGCAACTAGTTTCTCACACTTTGGTATGTATTGAAGTCTATTATTTAAAACTAAGTGTGATTATAATGAACATTTCGCTACACACATGGCTTGATTGGAAGTGCGCCTACACTTAAAAGTGATATTTCTTTCTTTAAAAATAGGGTAGGGTAATACGAGAATAATGAATAAATATGTATAACAAAACTCTTGAACTTGTGATTCGTTAAAAGCACAACTTTTGAAATTTCTATTATCATGCACTGTCGTGGTAAGACTTGTCAGAATAAATTTACACTTAATACCTCATTTTATAAATTGACTTTGATTATGGAATGACATGTCATAAATATATTGTTATAAGTTACATGTAATTTTTTTCTCCTATCCAAATAAACTTTCATCCAAAAAATCTATTTTTAAGTCCTCTTCGAAGAGATCAATGAAAAACCTCCTATGGTGGACCATGCCTACAAAAATCTAATTATATTTCATAAATACCCTTGGCATGATCAACTCAAGGAATATTTTTGGTCATTATCTAAGATGTCTTTAAATAAGTTCTTAGGGTAGCATGACCAACTAGTAAAGAATAGTAATTAAAAACTTTTCATGCCATCCTGCACTCTTAAGGAGTGGATTTTATTACCCACATACTAAGTAACCCATCTGAGGTTAATTATAATCAAAATTTTTCTAAGAAAAAACATAAATAAATTAATTGAGGGATAAGAGATCTCATTGCGAGATGACCTACTATGATCGTGGGTCAAAAGGAGAATGAAATTACCACACTGGTCACCAAGCTAGGGTAATGGCTTTCAGTTGAAAAGCTGGAAGAAAATAGGTCTCATCACGAGCTGAATTGATCATTAGTGTTATTTATTTTGAATGGCACTATCGTTAGTTGGTTATCGAGCTAGGACAACGACCTTCAATCAACTTCTAAAAAGAGAAAAAGTAAATGTTCTAAAATGACTTTGAATCTATATCTAATAGGTGGGACAAAAGCATTTCATGAGGTTACAAGGTACCCTTTTTGAGACTATAGACGCCTGCTGGATGCAAGGCCATGCCTATGGTATTAAAGTCAATTTTACACTATGATTTACTTGGTTTTTTTTGCCTTTCCCTGAACTCACTATCAATCTCTTTGAGAATGGCTTTAAAACCCTTCTGTTGTTATACATTGAAGTTATATCTTCTTTGAATGATTATTATGAGCGTGGGACCCTTAGTGTGGGTAGCTCGTTGTCCCAAACAAGTGAAGCTTCAACTACACATGGATAATGGTAAAATGGTTACTGTGGGAAGGTATTACCATGTTGTTGGGCCGTTAAAATGCCATTATTATTATCACTTTTGAACACTTATTCCACCCATTTCTACCATTCTTCATCACGTCATTTATTATAATTTATTATTTAAATCCATTTTATGATTATTTATGCTTCTATGAATGAATGTTATTTATTCTCCTTTATTTATAATAAATTGATGATTATGAATTATTTTATCAATGATAGTTTTAATAAATTGGTTATAACATTATTCACCATTTTTAGCCTCCAAGGTAATTTCCAGATTGAAGATTTGATCATTAAAAGTGCCAACTCAGAAATGCGCTGGAATAAGGAGTGACAGTTTTGCGGTTGAGATTCCGAGCAAATGAAGACGAATCTGGAAAATCCGAAACATGGGTTTTGTCCAGAACGGACCCAATTAACTTTACCAAAGAACGGTTTGCCCAAATTCGGCCTGTGTTGAGAGATTCGCAGAGTTCTTTAAGCACGATTTTCTCAGTTCTGTTGTTGCGGCCGTCCTCCAAATCTCAGCTACAAAGCCAAATTCGACTTGCTGTTGTTGAAAGATGGATGTAAATCTATTTTATTGTTGATCAATTGGTTGGAAGAAATTCAATATTATTATTAGAGATCCTATTTGCTATTTAATTTCTCCTCCTTCTGATTATAAAAGGAGAAGCATGTATTGTGTATGGGGGATGGAGAGACTTTTCTTATTGTAATTGGCAGAATTGTGCATCGGCTCTTGTTAAGAGAGTGTGAGCTGTTTGTAAAAATTATTAATGCCTGATTAATAAAAGAGTTCACTGTTGTTCCATTTCTCAAGCGCTGGAGTAAAGCACAGCAACGCTTCACCGGTGGTTGAGGGCCCGGCCCTGGTGGAGCTATCTGCTGTTTGTATTTCTATTGGTTTATTTCTGTTGTGTGAAGTTCGTTTATTTATTGAGTTATTGCTAATTGGATCAAATACAGAGTCATTGTTATTCCATTCTTTACAAAAAGCATGATTCATGATTCAATTGTTATAAAATGTTGTTTTTCTGTATCTAATTCCAGTTGTTATTCCTTTTGTTTATGAATTACGATAGTTGATTGTTGCGTGGCTGTCGACAAGATTAAAGAGTAGAAATCTAGTTTGCTTGGTTATGAATTGAATTCACTGTTTATTTTACGCTGCTATTCAATTCCTGTTCATTGCTTTTAGATTGTTGTTCCTTTCCACTTTGCGTTTTAGATTTCATTTCCTTTGAGTTGTTTTCACTTGCTTTGAGATCTCTAAACTGTAGAGGGCAGAGCTAATCATTCCAGGTCCCCAGATTTGGTCATCTCACATCGATTTCTAGGGGAAAGAGTCATTACTACTGCATCCCTAATCGATGTCTAGCAAGGTTGCTGTAGTGTAGTCTTTACATTTCTGTCATTTGTAATTAGATTTCTTTTCAAGCATTTATTATTTCTGCATTTGTATTTCTATACTACATCTTCACAAACATTACTCTTGAGCAAATAGCCGCCTCAGACTGAGTACACTCTTGAAACAAAAAGTCGTCCCTGGGTTGACAATTAATGTGAGGTAATTAGGAGTTACAAAGACACCTTTTTATCGCTCCACACATGTCTACTTTTGACACATTGTTTTTCTAAATCATGTCACTCATATTTGCAACCAGGATATTAAAGTGAAACTTATGATCAGGGATGCCTCCGAGATATTCTTTTGGAAATTTTAAAAGGTTGTATATTTTATTCAAGTAATAACACCATCCTTTAAATTTGTATATTTTTCCATAGTAGCTTTCGGTTTAGTTTTTCTTGAAATCAGGCTAAGAAAATAAAGAGTCCAACAGACACTCTCTTTTTAGAGAAGGATTTATCTAGTGGAGGAAATGTAATCACACAAGATTGCAGGGATGTCATTCTGAATGTCTATAAATTTTTTTAATTTTAATTTTTTTGTGAGGAAGTGACAGTAACAGATTTCCTTTCATGAGGACATGCAATATGGTCAGTATGGGGGGATGTTGGGCCTCCATTTTGTCTTATATTTACTAAAAATCTCTCATATTGTTGTTTGGTTAAATGATTACTATTACAAATATTTGTTACGTTCCTCATTTTAACATGATTTAAAAATTATTAATTTAGGTTTGTTTTTTTTCAGGTTAAAAGATTAATTTGATCACGCTTTTACACAGGATTTGAACCTCTATTTACCTGCGTGCACCATGCAAAGGATTCCTGCACCGAAGCAGGTAGAATTGATGCACATATAGACATTGATGTCTTAAGGCTAGACCTCAATGATAGGTAACATATCCTTAATAATATATTGTGCATTACGAAAGAGGACAATAAACTCTTCCTGCTCAAACTCCGGTCTAGAATTAACAGAGCGGGTTTATAACTCCCCAAAATCGAAGTGCGGTTCAAGCATTTCACAACTGATGCGGATGTTTATATTTGAAATAGAGCTATGAAAAATCTATTCAAATTTATAGTCAATACTTTCGAGAGTATCCTCGACTCCATTGGCCTTGCAGAGTAAATATTTTTGAACATACTCCACGATATTAGTGGCGGAATAAAACCTTCTATAATGACTCTGCCTCTTGGACCTCCAAGATCTGGAAAGATAAATTTGTTATTGGCTCTTGTTGGGAAGCTCGAATCTGATGTCAAATTTAAAGAAGATAAAGTCCAATACTCATGACGTTGATATTTCTATGGATATAAAAAATTCTGACATTTCTATCCTAGAAAGGCTAGCGGACACGCTCCACCTTCAAACTGTTTCAGAATTAAATACAGAGTCAAACTCACAGTCCACGGTTTCCTACAGAAAGACACCATGGTTATAATTATCATCCACACAGTGGCCATGGGTATGATGAACATCCTTATGGTGGTTGTGGTTATGATGATAGTGCTCATGGAGGTCAAGGATATAGTGATCATCTCCAAAGTGGTCATGATTTCAGTAAGGGAAATGACAAGGATCGTCTAGGTTGATGATAAACATGGGAGAGGGCCGCAGAGTCACAGTCTAGGTTACGAACTTTCGAATCACACTTTTCCCAGCAAAATCGCCACTCGAGGAGAAGAGGAACGATTCACTAGAATTGCTCCCTATTTTGACATTCTCTTGTAAAACTAATTTTATTTCCTATGAATTGTTGAGATCGATAAACTGGCTCCTGTATTCTGATTAGTTGTGAAAACCCCAAAATTGTAATTCGATGTCTAAATAAGAAATTTCCTGGAGAAAACAATGACTTAATTAATTAGGAGTGAATTAGGAAATTGATTAAGAGGAATTTGGAGGCACGCATAGGCACAAAAGGAATGCACAGGAAGGATGAGTTAGTCCCAATGTAGCCTCATGCATTTCATAACCTATTTATCGCTCCTCTTCTTTTGCTAGAGCTAAGTGTTATCTACTTGATGTAAAGGCTGTGTTTTCCAGAATTAATTGAAGCAATTTTCTAGCATGCTTTGTTAGTTTATTTATTGCATCTCATGGTTTTAAGTTTTTTCTGAACCAGGTCACGAATGGAGCGTGCGAGCTGGCTGGGTTGGCCACCATACCAGCTCGACACTGCTTTGCATCTCTTAGGTTAAATTGCGTTATTTACTGTGTGTGTGAATTCCTATTGCAAGGTTTAATTATTTGTGTTCTCTTTCCATTTTCAAATTGATGTTATAATTTTCTTGCAACTGTAAAATTAATTGATTTACTACATTACGGATTGTGCTTGCACTCTAAATATTTCTTCATAAGCTTGCGTCCCTCCAGAGCTGTAACGTGCAACCTAAAATCCTTGGATTGATCCAGACCCATTTAATGTATATTTGAGAACATGAGATTAAATTGAGTGTTCATTGTCTTTGGGTATTAATGCATGTATTCAATCCACTCTTGTAGAGCCAACTACCCTATGTTGAAAATGATAATATTTATTTTCCATTAATTTTCTCGACAATTTTACACGATTAAATTTTGGGGACAAGAAAGGCAAGCGTCTCATATTGAATCAATTTCTTTACAAGTTATTTACATAGTAGATTTACCTCTTATGTTGCTAATGAAAGAAGAACTTGTATAGGGAGAATTAGTGCAGACATGATGGTTTTGAATTGCTTTTGAATTTATTTCATAATTTATAGTCTTTTGATATTGTGTCAACACTGCTTGGTTTCCAGTTCTGATTTCCCTTCTATTTTCTCATACTTTTAATTTTCTTTTTCATTGATAGTATATGATTTTCATGGTCTTGAGGTATTACCTCATTTTGAAAACGATAATATTTATTTTCCATTAAGCTTCTAGATAGTTTTGTCGTCGTGGAGCCTGATTTTTTTCTTGATTTAGAGATCCTTGTTTTATTGTTGGATGTATACCCCAGGAAAATTTTACACCCTTGCACGTGGGGGCGACTTGTCCCCCCAGCAGGGTCCGAGGGGGCCGACCCCCCCAGCTGGGGGGTCCGAGGGCTAGCAGTCCCCCGGCGGGGGTTTCGGGGGCAGCGCCCCCGAAGCCAAAAATAGATGTAAAATTGCCTTGTAAAAGTATAGTAATTTCTAGTCAATCTAGGCCGTTCATTAGGTGGATGATATGACGGTAGAAGTTATGTTTAGTTTAGGGTTTTTTTCCCTATAAGGCAACCCATCCCTTGTATGAGGGTATTGTATTACAGCTGTGTATTGTATGTGTATTCTCAGAGCGAGAAATAGATAGGGAGATTGTGAGAGAGAACAAAGGCTATTACATCGGATTTGGTCGTAGGTTTTGTCTCTTCATTTTGTCGGATAATATAAAGGAAGGACTGGCTGTTCGGGGTGGACGTAGCCCAAACTGGGTGAACCACGTATATCTGTGTCTCTCTGGTTTTATGTGTTTTGTGTGCTTGTATTTTCCGCATATTTTATGTGTTTCATTGCTCTGTAATATTTAATTTTCTAACAACTGGTATCAGAGCCGAAGGTATATTTTGCTGATAAACTCGCAGGAAAAAAGGGTTCCTGGTTCGAGTGGGAGCAATGGCGGACGATGGTAAGTTTAGGGTCGAGAAATTTAACGGCCAAAACTTTGCGCTGTGGAAGATGTAGATGGAAGATTATCTGTATCAGAAAGATTTGTACCTACCATTGAGCGGAAAAACAAAGAAGCCGGCGACCATGACAGACGCGGAATGGAACATTCTCGATAGAAAGGCACTCGGAACAGTACGGTTGTGTCTTGCGGCGTCAGTCGCCTTCAATATTTAGAAGGAAACAACAACAGAGGGTTTGATGCAGACGTTGGCGAAACTGTATGAAAAGACCTCGGCCTCAAACAAGGTATTTCTTATGAAACGACTATTTAATATGAAGATGTCGGAAGGTGGATCTGTTGCAGACCATTTAAATGAATTTAATACAGTTACCAGTCAGCTAAGTTCTGTAGGGGTAAACTTTGATGATGAAGTTAGAGCTCTGTTATTCTTATGCTCATTGCCAGAGAGTTGGAATGGTTTAGTAATGGCCATTAGTAACTCTGTCTCTGGATCTAGTACTTTAAAGTTTGATGATGTTGTTGGTGCTATCCTTAGTGAGGAAATGTGATGGAAAAGCTCTGGTGAGACATCAGGTAATGCTTTGAGTGCAGAGTCTAGGGGAAGAAGAATGGAAAGAGGAAAGAGCTCGGGATATCGCATTAAATCAAGGAAAGGCAGATCCAAGTCCAGATCGGGGATAGTGTGCTGGAATTGCGGAAAGAAAGGACACCTAAAGAAAGACTGTAGATCTCGGAAGGGAAAAGAAGGAGACACACAGCAAGAAAATAATCATGAAGCAAATGTGACAGGTGATGTGTTACAAGATGCTTTGATTCTTTCTTTCGAAAATGTTACTGATTCTTGGGTTGTAGATTCAGGGGCTTCATTCCATGCCACACCCGATAAGAAATATTTTCATGACTATGTTCAAGGAGATTTTGGACAAGTTCGTTTGGGTGATGATAAACCCTGTAAAATTGTTGGAATGGGTAAAGTTCTTGTAAAACAGCAGAATGGAAACCAATGGCTATTAAAGGAGGTAAGGCATGTTCCATATCTAAAGAAAAATCTGATTTCAACAGGGCAGTTAGGCGGTGAAGGTTGTGTGACAACTTTCACAGATAAATCTTGGAAGGTCACCAAAGGAGCCCCAGCAATATCAAAAGGCGAAAAGGTTGGTACATTGTATTTATGCAATGGTATTTCTAACTCTGTTAATGCTTTAACTTCCAAAGGAGTAGATGCAGCATTATGGCATCATAGGCTCGGACACATGAGTGAGAAGGGGATGAAGATTCTTCACTCAATAAATTTGTTGCCAGGTTTGAAGAATGTTGATTTGGATTTCTGTGAAAATTGCATTTATGGAAAACAAAAGAGAGTCAGATTTCTCAGAGTTGGGAAAGAAAAGAAGAGCGAAAAATTGGAGCTTGTGCATACAAATGTATGGGGACCTGCTCAGGTATCATCTCTCGGTGGCTCTCACTATTATGTTACATTTATTGACGATGCAACTAGAAAAACTTGGATTTATTGTATTCAGAATAAATCTGATGTATTTGATACTTTCAAGAAATGGAAAGCTTTGGTTGAGATTGAGACAGAAAAGAAGTTGAAGTGTCTCAGATCAGACAATGGAGGTGAATATTGCAGTAAAGAGTTTGATAGGTACTGTTCAGAGCATGGAATTCGTAGAGAGAAGACAGTTCCAAGAACACCACAAGAAAATGGTGTGTCAGAAAGGATGAACAGAACAATCATGGAGCGTGCAAGGTGCATGAGATTGCATGCAGGATTGCCTTTACAATTTTGGGCAGATGCTGTAGATACTGCTGTTTATCTAATAAACAGAGGGCCTTCAAGTTCCTTGAATGGTGGTATTCCAGAGGAAGCATGGACAGGTAAAAAGGTAAACTACTCTTTTTTAAAGCCTTTTGGTTGTGAGGCCTTT
This sequence comes from Pinus albicaulis, assembly GCA_034641835.2. NCBI lineage: Eukaryota > Viridiplantae > Streptophyta > Pinopsida > Pinales > Pinaceae > Pinus > Pinus albicaulis. Next base: position 34,000,284 of record MU968480.1, read on the forward strand.
GTCCATATTAATAAAGAAAATAGAACAAAGCTTGAGGCAAAATGAAAGAAATGTACCTTTATTGGATATGGTGTTAATGATTTTGGTTATCACTTATATGATTATGAAAATCACAAAATCATTAGGAGCAGAAATGTAATATTCAATGAAAATGTCTTGTATAAGAATCAGTTGCAGGAAAAGAAACAAGAACAAGAAAACAAAGAATACACAGTTCTTGATGAGATCACAGAAAAGGTAAAGGTGCCCGAAAATAATAATAATCAACAACCATAACAACAGCAACCACCACAACAGCAACATGCACCTCAAACACCTGAAAGTGGTGTTAGAAGATCTACTAGGATAAGTAGACCCCCTGAACGATACTCTCCTTCATTATATTATTTGTTGTTGACTGATTCTGGTGAACCTGAATGTTATGAAGAAGCAATGCAGGTTGAAAGCAGGAAGAAGTGGGAGCTAGCCATGGAAGAAGAGATGGACTCCTTAATGCATAACCAGACTTGGGACTTAGTCAGGTTGCCTGCAGGTAAAACTACATTGCATAATAAATGGGTTTACAGGCTGAAGGAAGAAGATGGAGGAAAACAGAGGTACAAAGCTAGACTTGTGGTGAAGGGGTTTGCACAGAAGAAAGGTATTGATTTTTATGAAATATTTTCTCCTGTTGTTAAAATGAATTCAATCAGAACTATTTTAAGTCTTGTAGCAGCGGAAGATTTACATCTTGAACAGTTAGATGTAAAGACAACATTTCTCCATGGAGATTTGGAGGAAGAGATATACATGCAGCAACCAGAAGGATATGAGGTAAAAGGGAAAGAAAAATTGGTGTGAAGGTTAAAGAAGAGCTTGTATGGCTTAAAACAGGCTCCAAGGCAGTGGTATCTAAAATTTGACAAGTTTATGTCTGAACAAGGTTATACTAGATGTCACTCTGATCATTGTGTTTATCTAAAAAGGAAAAATGATGGCAGCTATATTATATTGTTATTGTATTTAGATGACATGCTTGTTGCAGGGTCTAACATGCAGGAAATAAATGTGCTCAAAAGAAAATTGGCAAATTCATTTGCAATGAAGGATTTCGGAGCTGCAAAACAAATCCTTGGTATGAGGATAACTAGAGACAGGAAAAATCACAAATTAACACTGTCTCAGAATGAGTACATAGAAAAGGTGTTGAAAAGATTTAATATGCAGAATGCAAAACCAGTTAGTACACCTTTTGCTAGCCATTTTAAACTTAGTAAGGAGATGTGCCCAAAGACCCAAGAAGACATGGATTATATGTCTAAAGTTCCATATGCATCAGCAGTTGGAAGCTTAATGTATGCAATGGTCTGCACAAGGCCTGATATTGCACATGCAGTGGGAGTTGTAAGCAGGTACATGAATAATCCAGGAAAAGAACATTGGATGGCAGTAAAATGGATTCTCAGATATTTGAGAGGTATCACAAATCAAGCATTATGCTTTGGTGGTTCAAACATTGCTCTACAGGGATATGTTGATGCAGATATGGCAGGTGACAGAGATAACAGGAGGAGCACTACAGGATATGTATTTACCGTAGGTGGAACAACTGTCAGTTGGGTTTCAAAAATCCAAAGTGTTGTTGCACTTTCAACAACAGAAGCAGAGTATGTTGCTGCTACAGAGGCTAGTAAAGAAATGATTTGGTTACAAAGGCTTATGGGTGAATTGGGTAAGAAGCATGATATGAGCACGTTATACAGTGATAGCCAAAGTGTCATTCATCTTGCAAAGAACTCAACATTTCATTCCAGGACTAAACACAGACATCTCAAGTACCATTTCATATGGTCAGTATTGGAAGATGGAGAGTTGAAGCTGGAAAAGATACACACTAGCCAGAATCCTGCAGATATGCTAACAAAAGTTGTAACCAGGGAGAAACTGAGAACATGCTTAGTTTCAATTGGTCTTCAAGGATGACGATGAAGATGAGGAACAACCATGTCCAAAGAGGAGTCATTGTCCAGCAAATGAAGTAGCGATGGAGTTGCTACAATCAGTCTCCAAGTGGGAGATTGTTGGGTGTGGAGCCTGATTTTCTTCCTGATTCATAGATCCTTGTTTTAGCTGGATGTATACCCCAGGAAAATTGTACACCCTTGCACATGGGGGGGTGCGGGGGGACTTTTTCCCCCACGAGAATCAATGACTTCTGTAAATGGGGGTCCTGGGGCCAGCCGGTCCCCTCGCTCCTCGGCTCTGTGTGCGCCCCTGAAGCCAAAAATATATGTAAAATTGCCTTGTAAAAGTATAGAAATTTCTAGTCAATATGGGCCGTTCATTAGGCGGATGATCTGACGGTAGAATTTATGTTTAGTTTAGGGTTTTCTGCCCTAGAAGGCAACCCCTCGCTTTTATGAGGGTATTGTATTGTGGCTGTGTAATGTATGTGTATTCTCTGAGCGGGAAACAGATAGGGAGACTGTGAGAGAGAACAGAGGATATTACAGCGGATCTGTTGTAGGTTTTGTCTCTTCATTTTGCTGGATAATAGAAAGGAAGGACTGGCTATTCGGGGTGGACGTAGCCCAAACTGGGTGAACCAAGTATATCTATGTCTCTCTAGTTTTATGTGTTTTGCGTGCTTTTATTTTCCGCATATTTTATGTGTTGCATTGCTCTGTAATATTTAATTTTCTAACAAGTTTTACATTATTAAATTTTGGCGACAAGAATGGCAAGAGATTCAAATTGAATCAATTTATTTACAAGTTATGTACACAGTACATTTTATTGTTATGTATCCACTCCTACACAGCAAACTAAGCTATGCTGAAATGATAATATTTATTTTCCATTAAGCTTCTCAACAGTTTCACATGATTAACTTTTGGGGACAAGAAATGCGAGAGATTCATATTGAATCAATTTATTTACAATTTATTTACACCGTAGATTTACTCATTATGTTGCCGATGAAAGCATAATTAGTGGAAGAAAAATTGTTTTGAACTGATTTTGAATTTATTTCAGCATCTACAGTCTTTTGATATTGTCTCAACACTGTTTTCTTTCTATTTCTGATTTCCCTTCTCTTTGCTCGTACTTAGGATTTCCTTTCGCATTGATAGTATAGGATTTCCTTTTATTTCCCGCATGGTTTTAATTGTTTGGATTGGTGTTTCTCAAATGCTATTTTAGTGCATGATTTCATTTATATTCGAGATTAATGCACAAGATAGATGAGAATTTGTTTTGTACGTTGCCAGGGGCTCTCTCTGTAATTTCAAGTGCTGGGTCTTGAATTTCACAAACTATCTGGATGGAAAATTAAATTTTGGTACATTTATACACCCTATACTGCACCCAACATTTTTACATCGTTGCCGGGGAGACGCTTAGGTGATTGACCTTGGTGACCTATTGCATTTGGTTTTTTTCCTTCACCTAGTTTCTCTTGTAATTTTATGTTCTTGAATTTATTTCTTTTGTCCATTGTTGCTTTAAAGTTTCACATTTTATTTAATGTTGTAAGAAGCCCCAAACCTACACATATATATACACACTACTCATATGATAACAAATGTAACAGTGGGCTTGTTAAAAACAAGAAAGTGGTATTTTGAGGAATCATCCAATGAGGGGTTTTTATGCTGCTACACAGACATACAACTCATCCAATGAGGTATTAACATGTGAAGAACTTAATATTTTTCTTGAACATAAAAATGATATTATTAAATCTTTGATTTCGAAATTGGATGATTTGCATGAAGAGTGGGAGAAGGATGAAAACCCACCAATTATATTTTGCGCCAACTGAAGAAAGAAACACTTCCTTGGAAAGTGTCCACTTAATAGCCTGAAAGTTTGCAAAATTTTTGAAGAAGATAATACAACAGAACGTTTCCCATCACTACCAATATTGCTGCAGGAATTTGGGAAATCAGGTAACGGATCAAATTGACTACCAGGTAAAAATGAAAACCCATTATCATTTGATACTTTGAAAAATGGTTATTTTCTTGAGAAGGGTCCTCAACATGTTTATAATCATGTAGTTTCATGGAAAATTTTTAATCCTCCCCCAATTGAATATCATACTTCATGGCCACACTGGACCTCTCCTTAGTTTTCATCCTCGTGCCCGATATATACATGGCCTCAAGAATCATTTGGATCCTTATCTCTATGGAAATGTTTGATGCAAGTTCAATCATATGAAAAAAAAACAACAACCACAATTTATTCCCAATGCACCATTAAGTTATCCTCCTCCATGTTCGGAGCTAGATATACAACCTTACCCTATCCTTCATACATACCCTAACCTTTATCCTAATCCTTACTCCATTCCTTATTCCTACCCATACAATATCCCTCATTCAAATCCTAGCCCTCATCCTAACCCTAGTCAAAACATTAATTCAAACCCTAAACCTAGCCCTCATTCAAAACCCAGATCTAACACTATTTCAAAGCCTAACCCCAATCCAAATCTAAATCATAGTCCAAGCCTTAACCAAAACAATACCCAAAACCATCTTCTAAACCATAATATAAACCATCAGGTTGCACAACTGTTTGAACCACCTATTATTTCTGTTGATACCCCTATTGAAAAAAAATCTATATCTTCCATGTTTGAAAAGGGAATGAATTTGGAAACTTCCCTAATTACCGTAGAACATTCGACCCTTGAAGATATAATTCAAATATCACTAGAGGAGAAATATTTGATTGGAACTTGTTCAGAAAATGTCTTTGAAACTCGAAACACTAGAATCCCTCTCAGCCATTCTTGTCAATCTAAAAATAAAATATTTGAACCCGAACTTGAGGGATTCATCTTTTTTCTTTCATCATATCCTTTGTGCCTCCAACAGAGTGACTATCAAATTGTGGAAGACTTGCATCAGTTGAAGAATCATCAATATGTGGATCTCATTGAATTATGGCTTCATACAATCATAAGCACACATTATTCCCTCATCATTCGACAAATCTTGGTACTAGTTAATTGACGCAAATGAATTTTCACACCTTGATATGTATTGAAGTCTACTCTTTAAAACTAAGTATGAGTATAATCAACATTTTTTTACGCACATGGCTTCATTGGAAGTACGCCTACACTTAAAGGTGATATTTATTTCTTTGAAATAGGGTAGGTTAGTACAAGAATAATGAAGAAAGATGTATAACAACACTCTTGAACTTGTAATTCCTTAAAAGCACAACTTTTGAAATTTCTATTATCATGCACTCTCGTGGTTAGACTTGTCAGAAGAACCTTACAATTAATACCTCATATTTTAAAGTTACTTTGATTATTGATTAACATGTCACTAAAGGATATTGTTATAAGTTACTTTTAATAATTTTCTCCTATCCTAATAAGCTATCATCCAAAAAATATTTTTTTAAGTCCTCTTTAAAGGGATCAATGAAAAACCTCCTATTATGGACCATGCCTACAAACCTATCATAAGATTTTATAAAGAACCCTAGCATGATCAACTGAAGGAATATTTTGGGTCATTATCTTAGATGTGTTTAAATAATTTCTTAGGGTAGCATTGCCAACCAGTAAAGAATAGTAATTAAAAAGTTTTCACACCATCCTCCACTCATAAGGAGTTGATTTTCTTCCCCGCCTACTAAGTAACCCATCTGAGGTTAATTATAATCATATTTTTTCTTAAAAAAACATAAATAAATTAATTTTAGGATAGGAGGTCTCATTGCGAGCCGACCTACTATGATCATGGGTCCTAAGGAGAATTATATTACCGCATTGGTCACAAAGCTAGGGTAATGGCTTTCAGTTGAAAAGATAGAAGACAAGAGGTCTCATCACAAGGCGACTTGTTCATTCTTGTTATTTGTTGTGAATGGCACTATCATTAGTTGGTTACCAAGACAGGACAAAAACCCTCAATTAACTTCTAAAAAAAGAAAAACTAAATGTTCTTAAATGAATCTAAATATATATCTAATAGGTGGGACACAAGAATTTCATGAGGTTAAAAGGTAACCCTGTCCAGGCTATAGATGCCTGGTAGTAGCAAGGCCATGCCTATGGTATTAAAGTTGTATTTACACTATGATTTACTTGGTTGTTTTTGCCTTTCCTTGAACTCATTATAAATCTCTTTGATAATGGCTTTAAATAATTTTTTTGTTGTAGATTGAAGTTGTAACTTTTTGGAAGGATTCTTATGAGTGTGGGACCCTTAGTGCAGGTAGCTCATTATGCCAGATAAGTGGAAGCTTCAACTATACATGGATAATGGTAAAATGGTTACTGTGGGAAGGTATTACCATGTCTACTTTTGACACCTTATTTGTTTGAATCACATCACTCATATTTGCAACAAGGATATTAAAGTGAAAATTTTGATCAGGGATGCCTCCCAGATATTCTTTTGGAAATTTTAAAAGGTTGGCTATTTCATTCAAGTTATAACACCATCCTTGAAATTTAGTTTTTTTTCCCATAAAAAATTTCGGTTTAGATTTTCTTTAAATCAATCTAAGAAAATAAAGAGTCCAACAGACACCCTATTTTAAGAGTAAGATTTATCTAGCACAGGAAATTTGATAACACAAAATTTCAAGGACATCATTATGAATGCCTAAAAATGTTTTTAATTTCTATTTTTTTGTGAGGAAGTGATAGTAACAGATATCCTTGCATGAGGACATGCAAGATGGTTAGCATGGTGGGATGTTGGACCTCCATTTTGTGTTATATTTAGTCAAAATCTTTGATATTGTTGTTTGGTTAAATGATAATTATTGTTGTGAATATTTGTTAATTTCCTCGTTTTAACATGATTAAAACATTATTAATTGAGGTTTGTATGTTGTAGGTTTAAAAATTAATTTGATCACGCTTTTACACATGCTTTGAACCTGAATTTATCTGCCTGCACCATGCAATGGATTCCTGCACCAGAGTAGGTAGAATTGATGCACATACAGAAGTTGATGTATTAAGGCTAGACCTCAATGATACAAAATATCTCATTGAGAATATTATGCATGTTCCTGAAGAGGTCAATAAATGCTTCTTGCTCAAACTCCCGAATAGAATTAACAGAGTGGGTTTAGAACTCCCCAAAATTGAAGTGCGATTCGAGAAGTTAACAATTGATGCAAATGTTTATATTGGAAATATATCTTTGACAACTCTATTCAACTCTACAGTCAATACTCTGGAGAGTATCCTTGGCTCCATTGGCCTTGCAAATAAAAGAGTTCTGAACATACTCCACGATATCTGTGGCATAATAAAACCTTCTAGAATGACTCTGGCTCTTGGACCTCCAAGCTCTGGAAAGAAAAAATTGCGGTTCGATCTTACTGGGAAGCTCGAATCCAATATCGATGTTAAATAAGAGAAAGGTCAATACTTATTACGTTTAACTTTCTATGGATATTAGAAATGCTGACATTACCATCCTGGAAAGGCTAGCAGACACGTTGCAACTTCAAACCATTCAATAATGAAATACAGACTCGAACTCGCAATCCACGGTTTCATGCAGAAATACACGATGGTAATAATGATCGTCCTCATGGTGGCCATGGGTATGATGAACATCCTTATGGTGGTCGCAGTTATGATGAGTGTGCTCATGGCGGTCAAGGATATGATGACCGTATCCAAGGTGGTCATTATTTTGGTAAAGGAAATGACAAGGATTGTCCAGGTAGATGATAAACATGGAATAAGGTCGCACAGTCACAGTCCTGCTCATAGAGTGTCAAGTCACACTTTTCCCAACGAAATCACCACTCCTGGAGAAGAGGAACAATTCACCAGAATCGTTCCCTATTTCTACATTATATTGTAAAATGATTTTTATTTCAGGCGAATTGTTGAGATTGATAATCTACCTCCTGTATTTTGATTAGTTGTTAAATCCCCAAAATTTTAATTTGATGTCTATATAAGAAATTTCGAGGAGCAAACAATGAGTTAATTAATTAGGAGTGAATTAGGAAATCGTTCAAGAGGAATTCAGATGCATGCACATGCACGGGATGGAGGAGTCGGTCCCAATGTAGCCTCACACATTTCATAACCTGTGGATCATTCCTCTTGTCTTGATGGCGATAAGTGTTGTCTACATGATGTAAAGATGGTGTTTTCGAGAATTAATTGAAGCAATTTTCTAGAATGCTTTGTTAGTTTATTTATTGCATCTCTTGGTTTTCACTTTTGTGTAAACCATGTCACGAATAGAGCGTGCGAGCTGGCTAGGTTGGATGCCAGATCAGCTTAACACCGCTCTGCATCTCTTTGGTTAAATTACATTATTTACTGTATTTGTTAATTCCTATTGCAAGGTTTAATTATTTGAATTCCCTTTCTGTTTCCAAATTGATGTTATTTAATTTTCTTGTAGCTAAAAATTAATTAGTTTACCACATTACAGATTGTGCTTTCACTCTAAATATTTCTTCATAAGGTTGCATCCCTCTAGAGATGTAACGTGCAACTTGGATTCCTTGGATTGATCCAGACCCATTAAATGTACATTCCAGAACCTGATATCGACTTGATTTTTCATGATCTTGAGGTATTAATGCATGTATTCAATCCACTGTCGCACAACCAACTACGCTATGTTGAAAACGATAATATTTATTTTCCATTAAGCTTCTGGATAGTTTTACATGATTAACTTTTTGGGACAAGAAAGGCAAGAGATTCATATAGAATCAATTTCTTTACAAGTTATTTACACAGTAGATTTACTCGTTATGTTGCTGATGCAAGAAGAATTAGTGCATGCATAATGGTTTTGAATTTATTTTGAATTTATTTCAGCATTTACATCCTTTTGATATTTTCCCAACATTGCTTAGTTTCTAGTTCTGATTTCCCTTTTTTTTTAGGCACTTCGTAGGTAGAGTTGTAACACTCTTATCAACTAGAGTGATCCAGTGAATATGGTATTGATTGGACAAGACATGTTAGAAGAGATGGAACAGGAAATGCCAGTTATCAAGGGTAATCTATAGGAAGCACAGGACAAGTAGGATATTTATGCAGATCAACATAGGGAATTTAAGGAGTTGTAGGTTGGGGAGCATGTGTGCTTATGAATCAAGTCCAGGAAGAGCTTATTGAGGATTGGGTGATGTGCCAAGAGGGAACCTCGGTATTTTGGGCCTTTTGAGATCCTTAAGAGGACTGGACAATGGCCCATAAACTTGCACTACCTCCAACGGTGAAATTAGATGATGTTTTCCATGTGTCATTACTTCAAAAATATGTGAAGTATGTTGATAATGTGATTGACTAGTCTATATTGAAGGTAGAACCATAAGGATAATTCCAGCTAGAATCTCAGTGCATATTATACCATAAAAAGTTAATCCTCTGGAACCGAACAATAGAGAAAGGTTAAGTGAGGTGGAGGCACTTTCGGGCCAATGAAGCTACATGGGATATGGTTTATCAGATGCAGGCTTTGTATCCTTCATTTATTCCCAGTTGAGGAAAATGAGTTTTGGTATATGTATATATGTAAGTATGGTTGTTATTGTAAATAACACAATGAGTTGTGCTATAAAGGTCCAATAAGAAGTATGATTTTCCTATTTGTAATGTTGATTTTTCTTTTGAGTAGGTTGTTCATTGTAAATACCACATTCAGCTAAGTTATAAAGCTCCATAGGTAGTATGTTTTGGTTTTCAATAGTTTTTTTGGTTGTAGGTTTCATAGAATATCGAGGACAATGTTTCTATAAGGGGAAGGGGTTTGTAACAATCCCGAGTTAAAATTTCATGTAATAAAGGTTTTATAAGGATGGTTTAAAAGGTTACAATATTTGGAACCCATAAACAAGGAAGGTTGTGTATAGTCTTTATAGAGGTGAGACGTGTTGTTAAATAGGAAGTCCCGACAAAGGAAAAGGAACAAGAGAATATAGATTTTAAACTGAGGGAGGAAGAATCAAACTCTATGACAAAACATGAATCAAAAGAGGGAGGGACACACACTCAAGTTTCAAGAGATCAGTTTGAGAGAGAAGGAAATCAAAGAGGTCTATTCCATATACTTTCTATTCAAATATTTATTTATATGTTACTAATGATGACCCCAAAACTGCTAGGGAGGCAATGAATACAGAGGATGAAAAACTTTGGAAAGATGCCACTTTTGAAGAAATAGAATCCTTGGACAAATTTGAGGCTTGCGATATGGTGGAGATGTTGGCTGGAAGGAAACCCATTTGTAACAAATGAGTTTCTAATAAGAAGATGAATTTATAAGTCAAGGTGGAAAATAAAAAGATCGATTGGTGGCAAAAGGTTATTTGAAGGTGTCAAGAATTATCTTTGGTGATATGTTTTCTTCGATTATGATGTTGGACTCTATTTGATTAATTTTTTCTGTCACTTCTATTTTTTATTTTGAGGTACAAAATATGAATGTGAAGACAACATTCCTTTACAACGATCTGGAAGAAGAGATCTACATGAAGAAACCAACAGGATTTGTGATGAAGGGTAAGAAATAATTGGTATCCATGTTAAAAATGTCTTTTTATGGGTTAAAGTAATCATCAAGGATGTGGTATAAGAAAATTTATACATATATACGACGACATGGATTCACAAGGAGAAAAATACATAACTATGTGTATATTATATTAGTTAGTGACCATGTTTTGTATTTGGTCTTGTATATGGATTATATGTTGGTGATTAGAAATGAAAAATAAATTATCCAAGATTTGAAGACCCAATTGTCCTCTAAATTTGACATGAATGATATTTCTGATACAAACTATATTTTTGGCATGGAAATTAAAAGAGATATGGCAAAGGGGAAGCTCTCGTTAAACTAGAATAATTACGTCAAGACAATATTCGAGAGGTTTAATATGTAGTATAAAAAATCGGTGTATGTTCCTATTCATGTAGGTGTAAATTTATCTGTTGAACAATGTCCCAAGACACAACAAGAGTAATATGACATATCATGTCTTCTATATGCAAGTGTAGTTGGTAGCCTGATGTATGCAACAGTTTGTACTAGGCTAGACATTAGACATGCGTTGGCAGTATTAATTTGCTTTATGTCAAAATACTGAAGCAAGTTTTTAGGTATTTTCATGGCACTAGTGGTTATGGTTTTTGAAACTAAGGGAGACTAGGATTCAAAAGAGTGTTGGATATACATGGCTTTGTTGATGCAGACTATGAAGGAGATCAAGATCAAAGAATATTTTCAAGTGGGTATGTTCTTCACTTATTTGGATATTCTAGTTAGTTGGATGATCAAGAGGTAGTTTGTAGTGGCTCTTTAAACTACAAAGGTTGAATACATGGAAGCCACTCATGCAAGCAATGAAGTTTTTTGGTTGCAGATATTGTGTTCAAGTATGGGGTTGGTACAACGAGCTATAAATATATACTATGACAACCAAAGAACAATTTTCTTGCCACAAAACCCTACTTATAATTCGAAGACAAAGCATATATATGTTCAATATCTCTTTGGGAGAGATCTGGTTGAAGAAAAAAATGTGTTGCCGGTAAAGGTGGACATTTTAAGGAATGTTGCAGATGCATTGACAAGGTCTCTGAGCAGTTAGAAGTTTTGTTGGTGTAGAGAAATAATGTGTGTTGCAACTTGGGACCCTTGACTGTGCACTCCCGCGACCCCTTGTGTGGAAAGAAAACAACAAGTGGGAGAATGTGGGGTATGTGTTATATTTTTTCCATGACTAGCCGTAGTCGATGCTATGCTGCGTCGGGAAAAGTGGGGCCGAAAACCCCACTTTCCAAGTGGTTTGTAGGGCGTGCATAGCCCCTTTACATGAGGTCTCGTGTACCACCCTAGGAAAAAAAGTTATGCAAACCCGATAACGAGGGGAAGACCCAAGGATGGTGGGTGGACCTCTCCATCATTTTGTGCATGGTTTTCACACATGGTTTTGGGCATGATGGTTTTTTCCCATAGTATTTTGTATATCCGATCAAGTGAACTACAAATATTTTATAATATAGGGTTAATGGATTGTGGTTTATTGATATCTTCGACATGTATATAATGTATTGTAACGTTGAAAGGAATATAATGAAAAATGAATCTAGTTTTATTGGTTTTGTTCTAGGAAAAAATATCTATGTATATTTTATGTTCTCGCAGTTATATATTTGTTTTGTTTTAAGAAATTATTTGCAATTAATATATGTATACGGTTGAAACCTACAAAAATGGATTCAATAGTTTTAATACTCCTAATCAAACTAAATTGTGCATGGTTAACATTTCTTATTTAAAAATTGTCTTGCAAAATTTTCCTTGGTCAAATATATTAATTTATGTAAAATCGAAAAATGCAAAGTGTTTCGTTAAAATAGATCAAACAAATAATTTTATTGAATTTGTTAAGTTTTTAAAAATATTGGGCACTAAGCACATGTTTGGTGAATAAGAATAGTGATGCCACAATTGGTCCCCTTCTTCTAACTAGTAAAATGACAAGATTTGTGCACATACCATTTAAAAATCCAAAAGGCCTTTATAGTTTAACTTGGAACACACACTTGGTGTGCTATTAATAATCCCAATGTTATAAGGGTATGCCTCACTATTGTGTTGTTTGTGAGTAAAACAACAATGCCATAACTTGAATCCTCCTTGCATCGAGGAAAATGAGAGCATCCACTTAACATTCAGACATTCAAGAAATCATTAAACATTTAGCATGGAAATGATGCTTGAGAATCATTAATACATTATTAATAACATAATGATGATAATTAACGATAAATTTCCAAATATTATGATAAGATGATGGTTAAATGTTTAATGAGTTTGACATTTTTTGGTTTACTATCAAAAATCTAGTTCGATTATTTTTATCAAAATTGTTATTTTTATGAAAAACAGATTCAATGCTTTTAAATACTCCTAATCTAACTAGATTTGGCATTGTTAACAAATTTTATTTAACTTTTTCCTAAAAAAGAATATTACAAATATAATAATTTGTGCAAAATGAGAAAACACAAAGCGTTTCATTAAAATCGATCAAAGAGAGACTTTAAATGTTTAAAAATATTGAAAATATTGGGCACTAACCACGCGTTTGGTGAATGACAAAAATGCTCACACAATTGGACCCCTCACACAAACAAGTAAAATGATAATATGTGCACAATGACCATTTAATAAACCAAAGGTCTCTATAGGTTTTCTTGGAACACACATTTGGTGTGATCCTAATAATTCCAATGTTATGAGGGAATGCCCCACTATTGCGTTGTTTGTGAAGAAAACAACATAACTTGATTCCTCCTAATTTCTAGTAAAATGCGAAGAACCACTTAACATTCAAAAGATAAAAAAATATTTAAATATTATCAAAATTGTAATTTTATGCAAAAATTAATTCAACACTTTTGAATACCCCTAATATAACTAGATTGAGCATTGTTAACATTTGAGTTTCGTGATAATTGTTATTTTTATGTAAAGTAGATTTAATACCTCTGAATATAATAAAAAAATCTAAAATATACTATATTTTGAACCTAAAATTACTATTTTCTATTATTATTTTGAATCATTTTTTTTTGCTAAATTGTGCTAATTCTATTATATAAACATAAAGTTACAAAACTACCATGGTTCCGCTGTGGGAGCCTGAAACCGGGCTTGAAGTCCAAGTTCTATCCATATGACGAACTGCCCAGAGTGGAAAACCAGTTCCTTTAAAAGTAGTTACACCGCCCTTTAGTTGGGAAACCGGTGGAGAGTCTATTACATTCAGCATGAAAAAACTACAGAAAGACAGTACTAGCATGCAGCTGTTGCTGCTATAGATAAAAAAAAAAATCAGTGTTTCTTGCAAAAAAGTCAAGTGAAGAAACCATACTGAGCCTAGACATAGCAGAGTCAATGCATGTGGGTTGGAGCAGGCGGCTCCTCCTCAATGCGACAGCCATATTGTTCCTCAGGATCATCATCAGCGCTCTGAGCTCTGTCTCTGCCTGAAAGGTTCGCTTCCACCTGCATGTGAAGATGTTCCAGGGAGGGAGAAGCAGTAACAAGGGGGTCGCTTGGACCAGCAGTGGGAATAGCAGCAGGGTTGGGGATGGGGTCGAGAGGAGAAGGCGTAGGTTCAGACACCGGAGGAGAATAAATGGTGGATTCTTCACGCAGGGTTATAGTTATATAGGCAGCGATGGTGGGGCGGTTGAAGGCACTTTCGAAGAGAAGCTCAGCTCTTTGCGAGGTTTGCCTCAGAATGTGGCTGCCATAGTGATGAGGGACAGAGAAAGTAGGGCTCGGGGGCGCGGCCAGAGGAGGAGCAGAGGGATGGTTGCCATGAGTGTGGCCGGGAGGGACATTGTGGTCCTGAGCAGGCCGCCTTTCAGTTTTCTCAGTGAGGGGATCTTCGCCAGAACTGATGGAAGGTCGATCACTCGCAGACCTGCCATGAGTGGCTCCTCGTCGGCAAGTCATACGCTGCCTAAGCCTAGGCATGGTATTCGCTGCAACGTGAACAGGCAACGAACAGGAGGGTGCGACTAGAACAGGGGCTAAACCACCGTGAGTGCTGGGAGAGACCTGCAAATTGGAATTGGAAAGACAGAAGTTGCTATGTGAATAATGATATCCAGGGATAGTCTCCAAGCAACTGAGCATCGAGCATCGGCGTCCAGTGATTGTGCGGGCACAGGGCGTTGCACAATCCTCAGGGAAAACACTGCGAAAGGGCTGCAAGGATCGATTGACAGGACCAGAATGTTCTGGAGAGCGCGAGCTATCATCCATATTGTGTCGACTATTCGAACCAAGAAGGAGAAGGTGACGGTGCTGTGGAGTTATTGCCCGGAGCCAATGCGTATTGATGGCCGTATTAATGGCGCCATGGGGGGCCATGTGGCCATTCCATACGAAGCGCCTTGGGAGGTGGCCAGGGACATACGTCCCGTCGAAACCATTAAGCATCCGCATCCGGAATATTATTTTGAATCATTATTCCTTACCTAGATGTTATATACCTAGATAACTATATTTTGGTAAGAGTTTTTTTTAATGGGGTTTAAAATTTTGTTTATATGAGTTTTCAATTGACATAATATTTTTTAAACTCTATTTTATTACTTAAAGTAAAAAGTGAAATACAAAATTATAATTTTTTTGATAAAATAAAATAAAAAACAAAAAATAATGTTTTAAAAAAATTTAAATATTAATTTAAAAATATATTTTTTTTAATAAAAATTTAATAAAATTGAAAAAAATACCATAATTTATAATTTATTTAAATTTCAATAAATATTTATTTTATAAATTTTAAATAAACTTTAATTTATTTACATATATAATTCACTTTCATATATTATAAATTTAAAATTATTAAAAATAAAACCAAATAATAAAATTATAACATGATGCTATTTTACCAAACTCACTAGCCACCTTTTATTACCAAGTCTAGTTTAGGGCCATATTTTATTTTGTAAGTTGAAAAAGGTTATTAAGGGATGCTCAGAGATGATGGAAGTTAAAGAAACATCAGATGGCCAGCAATGGATGTCAGAGGAGGCTGGGGAGCCACGTTGAATGCGAAGGAGGTTAATGCATAAGTTTATCATGCAAGGTAGGGAGGTAATCAGCTGTCGGTTAGAATACCTGCCAGATGAAGCGGAGGGAGAGGAGCAATGCTATCGACTAGTTAAGTGGTATGTAATGGCTCTCTTCACTTTCGCATATCAATTCTTTGTTCTACCCATAGCGGGTAACAATGATTGTGAGAAACTAGCGAATTCCTGTAAGGGGTTATTCTCTCATTTGGAAAGGGTTTTTATTTGTTCTGGTTTTAAATTAATTAAATAAATTGAACCCTGTTTCCATAGCCCGTCCATAGAAAATTTTAGGTTTTGCTATAAGTTGAATTCTGAAGCTCGAGAGGAATTGCGACTCTGCCAAAATTTTATAAATAGCGACGCAGTTGGTCTGTCTGGGGTGCATGTTCTGCATGTAGGAAACTCCTGGTTTAGTTTTCAATTTTATTTACAAACCCCCTGCATCAACAACAAAATAGATTTCATCGAAATTTGTTGTCACAGTTCTAAGATAGGGTTTGCGGATAGGTTGCAAGGTCTGCGTTTAATGTTATTCCGCTTACATTGCATGAGCACTTGTCTTCCTGAATCTAAATTCCGGGCTACCATAATTGAAATGAATCAATTGAACCTCTTCCCTTATGGTCAAAATAGGTCTAAATTACTTCGTATGCAGTTTAGTCTTAGTTGCAATTGGTTATTCATAGCAGGCTTCTGCTGTTATGGCCCTCAGCAAATTCCTTCTTCTAAAAAAGTCTCTGTCAAGGTTACTATTGTAGTCAGTTACGCCATTCAACACTCTGCCAAATCGGCAAAACATACATCTCCACCAGTTAGTAACGGAGTAGAAGACTCCATCATTGCCTACAAAAAAACATTCGTTAACTTTGCTCTGCAATATACATGATTCTCTTACATTTATATAGGGAGATTACTCTCTCAAGCTATCATTGCAAGAGGTCAATCTGGGAAGAAGAAAAGTACCCGAAAAGGAAAGCAAGAAAAAACAAACTAGTAGGAGGAGGGCCCAAGCAAACGTGGCGGGAAAACTCACAAAGAAGTTCTTGAAAATATCTCTCACCTCTATCAAGCAGGTAATCCAATTCAAATTCATAATACAATACATGGATGGGAAAGGGATAGTTCCCATGAAGAAGAAGACATAAAGTAGTAGGAGGCAGCTTTGGAAATTCTGTCTGACCCAAGAAATACGAGAGGAAGGGTCTCTTTGTTTCATCAATCGGTGAATACTTACTAGAAACTCAAATGTATCCTGGCAAAATCCATGGCAGGAATGCAGGATACTGGAGGTAACTCAACAGTAGTATTAGAACTGCAGCAAATAAAGGAAGAGGTTCGAGATATTGCCAACTCTCAGTACCATGCAGCGGTAAGGATTGGGAGGATTGAACGTCAAATTCAAGGGCTACAGCAAGTTGAGATGCTATGATCTACTGCAAAGGACCCAACCCCAATAGACTCGTCTGATGGGTGAAACTTATGTTTTATGTTTCCATTATCATTTTTGAATGTTTTTGGCAGGAACCTTTTTGAGCTACTATTTAAAATGTTGTTTTTATGGACAAAGTAATGTAGTTATAGCGGCAAGTAGAAAGAAAAAGCAGTACCAATACTGGTTGGCATTTAATTCTCTAAGGTGGCCAACAAACATGGTTTCCTTTGGGCAGGTTGAGGCTATGTCATGCATTACTACTTGTATAGCAACTTGCTTTTTGATTAATAAAAAATAGAAAGACTCTACGAAACTTAAAAAAAAAAAATACATAACACATAAATAATTTGTTTATTTATTAGCAAGATGTTCATGTTGGAAGCATAGAAAAAATTTAAAAATAAAAAATAATATTTTATTAATTTGAAATCATAATTACTAGATAATTTATTTATAAACAAGATATTAATGCACCAAATATAAAAAAATAAAAAAATACGAAAAAATATTATATTAATGGCGATTCTTATCAATGTGCTGAGGACGCCCCAGTTTTATAGCGCTCGGCTGGCATGGTTGTGTGGTAGGGTAACCTCCGTGACGTGAAGGATGATGTTGGTTTCTTGTCACGCTTTGTGTGTCAAATAAACAAAGATAATGGAATACTATTGGTATTGGTAATGAATTCTAGGGACTTTCAAAATTCAAAATTAGGTAAATGTAATGAATTTTAGTATTTTAAAATTTGTTAAAGGTAATGGAATTTTAAATTTTAGAAATATTTTTGAATTTGATTTAAAAATAATCAATTAATAAAATATATTTAAGTTAAATAGAAGTAAAATTTATGTTAAAAAAATGAAGTTAGTTATTAAAATATATTTCTCATACCATATTATAATTTGATTTAAAAAATAAAGTTTATCATTAAAATATATTTTAATTATATTTATACAAAAATACTCAGTAGTCATATAAATTTAACTTTTAATAAAATATTGATCATCATTAAATTTGCTATTGGTCATTTATAATATTGAAATTTATAATATACGCACAAGAGTAAAAGTCAGGTAAAGCTAACAAAGTCAGTAAAAGTGGACCAAAGTAGAGGTCACATAAAACTAAAAACCTCAATGCATAAGTAACAATGAAAAGTTAAAAACAAAACAAAACAACTATTTAGAAACCTTTAATTTTAGCAATTAAATTATATATATTAAAAGAAAAATTCATACTATTAAATTTACATCATCCATAACATTATTTTTTAATATAGAAATTTTTTAGCAAACTTATTTCTAAATAAACCATACCTACCAACATAATCCGCTTTACACATTAACTTTATATTATCCTCCTACTGTTACTAAAAATCTACTAGAGATGACAAAGGACCAAGAACCATTGTGATCTATATGCACCCAGTATACTTAAGCTAAGTACTTCTCAACTGTTTGAAAAAGCTCCTTGCACACGCACGCCATGAATGTTTGTTTAATTATTGATAGTCATAGGAAGCATAATTTCCCATTCATGAAGATTTCAGCATTAGTTTTTTCATCGAGGGGTGAAACGAATTTGCTGATAGGTCGTTTATGTGGAAGCTCACATAACATTGAAATATTGCATTGGAATTACACCCTCTTGGAGAGTAAATACATGAAATCACTTATGTACAAACTTTGCATGTGATCTCTCGGCTGTTCTGCAGACCCACATGAAGTCTCATCTTCTCTGATAATAACATTACTACAAGATGGAACTTTTAATAAATCTAGATTTATTAAAAAGAAGAAAAACTATTTGAAAACCTTTTAATTTAACAATGTAAATCAAATTATTTTCACAGTATTAAATCTACATCATCCATAACATTATTTTTTAAAAATAATTTTTTTTGACAAAATTATTCCTAAATAAACTATACCTAGCAACATAATAAGATTTACATATTATTTTCATATTAGCCTACTACTCCTATTAAAACTACATTGTAGATGACAAAGACCCAAGAACCACTATGAAGTTTAATGCTTCTTTGCAATAATAAAATAATTGTAATTTGGATCTTCTTTAATAATAAAATTATTAATGGAATTGTGCTTCCCTCACAGTAAATCATCAAAAAGTGATTTTGGTTTATTTTAAAAATTAGTTTTGGATATGGTGACAAGATCTAGAATTACTTCATATGGAATATCATATTTTCTTTTATCTCTTTAAGAAAATAAGTTAATAATAAATATATTAATAACTTCAATATTGATAGGTATTGTGAATAAAAAATAAGTTAATAAAAAATAAATTAATAACTTAAATATTAATAGGTATTCTAAATAAAAATAGTGATTAATGATGATGATGGTGGTTCACGTCCATTGAAACCAATGTTTAGTCTATCAAACATAAAGAAAAGAGTTATTTAATTAGATTTTAAGATTTTATTCCAATAAATATAATAAATTTCAATAATTATATTAATATAATAAATATATAATAATAATAAAATATTCTTAAATATTATTAATATTAATATTTTACATAATAATATTAAATATCATAAACTCCTGTTATTTATAAATTAAAAAAATTACAATTAATAAAAGTTATTTTTGATTATTTTAATAATAATTTAATATTAAATATGAGAAATATATAACATTAATAAGAATTATATATTACTAATATTAAGTATGACTATAATTTATCTAGTAAAAATACTCATAAGATTAATATTGATATTAATATTGTTAGCAACAATAATATTATTATCAATATACATATTATTAATAATAATATTTAGTTAAATAATCTTAATTAAAAACATGATCAACTATGAATAATCATGGCCATTAATCAATATCTTTATGTTTATAATTTTCGAATATAGTCAACCAATTTCAACTACGATCAATATGGTTGAATGTTAAACCATTGTCAATGATAATCATCCATGGTCAAGTATAATGGTTAACCAAAATCAATCACATTCACTAATGTTAACTAAAAATGTCACTATTAATGTCCACCAAGATTAATATACAACTTGAGTGGGCCTAATGCTTAAGAGCATGTGTTTCCTCCTAAGAGATCACAAGTTCAAAACCAGAGGGGGGTACAGTATGTATGCCTTCATAGACTTGGCATTCAAATAGTTGCGCGGGGGTGAGTCCCTTGTCCCACAAACAAGGGGGTCTCATACACCAATTTGGTGTCTCGCTTGGCCGTGACATTAAATTGGATAATAATAATAATAATAATAATAATAATGTCAACATTAGTAAATTTGGCATATAATTGTTGATGTTCAAACCATGGTTGACCATCAACAATCACCATCAAAATGGCAACCATATTGAAATCAGAGTGAACTATAAACAAACCATAGTCAAAATATGGTTGTGTATAGTCAAACCATTTTCAAATAATTGTCACCTACAATCAATCGTATCCAACTATGGTTAAACTTAGTCAAATCATGGTCAAACATTGATCATTCATAGTGAAACAACAATCTAACCACATACAACCATAGTTAACAATAGTGAAACCAGAGTTAAAACATAGTTAAAGATAGTCTAACCATAGTCAAAACATAGTGTTATAATCCACAGGTTTATAATCTGTTGGGCTTATTAATCCCTTCGGATCACAGTATTGATCCCTTGGTTTTATTAATCCAATGGTATGGAAATATATACAACGTTGCAATATCGAAAATGTGGTTGCAATGTGACAAGTTGTGTGACAATCATTGTCACAATGATTCATTACATTGAAATTTATTTGATGTCACATTCCGACATTGAACAAGTTATGGTTTAATATTCTAGTTTTCAACCTTAATGTTTATGATTTATGCATTAATATTATCATTTACAATATTAATTTTTAGGGTTTATAACCTTAATATCTATAACCATGTGGTTTCTAATATTAATAATAGAATTTTTAATACCTTAGGTTTATAATATTAATCATATAGCTTATAGTCCCTTGGGTTTATAATATCAATTGTGAATATCTATAATGATATATTAGAGTTTTTTAATTTTAGGGTCTATAAAATTAATCTTAGTTTTGATATATTAATGTGAGGGTTTACAATATTAATCCTAGAATTTAATATTAATTCATTATCTTTATAATCTCTTGGGTTTACAATATTAATTGATTCGGTTTATAATATTAATCTCTTGTGTTTATTTATTATATTAATCCCTTGAGTTTATATTAGTTATACATTGGGTTTATTAATATCTTCATTCTATAATATTAATTCCTTAGAGTTCAATATAAACGTTAACGATTTATAATATTAATCCCTTGAGTTTTTAATATTAATTCCTTGGTATTATAATATTAAGCCATTTGGTTTATATTATAAATCCACTGGACTTAAAATATTAATAATCACTTTGGTTTCTTAATCCCTTTGATCTATAATATTATTCCCTAGGTTTTATCAATCATAGGCCTTCTAATATTAGTCCTAGGGTTTTTAATCCATTTGGTTTATAACATGAATCTTAGTGTTTATAATCCTTATGTTTATAATATAAATTCAAGATTTTAACATTATTCCTTTGGGTTTATTATCTCTTGGATTTACAATATTAATCCCTTGGTGATATAATATTATTACTCTCTTCAATTTATTAATTCTTTGGGTTTATTAGGACCTTGGGTTTATAATATTAATCTATAATATGTATAATAATATATACGGGTTTTAATATTAGATTCTATAATATTAATCCTAGAGTTTTGTATTAATCCTAGGGTTTATATTCTCTTAGATTTATCATATTAATAATCCATTGGTTTTTAAATAGTAATTTCTCTGGTTTATAGTATCTATTGCTTGGTTCTATTTATAATATGTTGGGTTTATTAACCTCTTGTATTTTAATGTTAATCCCTTAGATTTATTGAACCTTTGGTTTTATAATATTAATACCTTAGGTTTATTGACATTTATAATATTAAAATTCTTTGGGTTTATTAACCCTTTAGAATTATAATATTAATAATCGATTTGTTTTATTAATCTCTTTGTTGTATAATATTTATCCTTTGCTTTCATTAAGCCCTTAGATTTATAATGTTAATAGAATATATACATTAATATGTCAGGTTTATTAATTCTTTGGGTTTCTCATATTAATCCCTTGAATTTACAATATTCATACTTGGATGTGTTAATCCGTTGGTTTTATAATATTAATGCCTTTAGTTTATAATGATAATCTCTTGGGTTTATAATATTTATCCCTTGGGCTTATTAATATCTTGGATTTATAATATTAATTCCAAGAGTTTAGAATATTAATCCCCTAGGTTTTTACTATTAATTCCTTGAGTTTATAATACTAATCCATTTTGTTTATTAATACCATGGGTTTTTAATATAAATCCCTCATGCTTATAATATAAATCCATCATGCTTATAATGCTAATAATCACTTGGGTTTATTAATATTAATATTCCTTTACATTTATTAATCCCTTGGGTTTATAATACTAATACCTTGGGTTTATTAATCTCTAGGTTTTATAATATTAATCTCTTTATTTTATAATGATAATCTCTTGGATTTATAATATTGATCCCTTTAGTTTATAATGATAATCTCTTCGACAAAAAAAATTGGTGTTTAATATCGAGTTTTATAATATTAAGGTTTTTAATATTATTTTTAATAATGGGTTTATAATATTAGGGTTTAATATTGGGTTTAAAATATTGAAAATTTTAATATTTGGGTTGTAATAATTCATTTATAATATTAACGCAAGGGTTTATAATATTAATATTAGCATTTATAATGTTAATTCTAAGGTTTAGGGTTTATCGTAAGGTTTATAATATTACTCCTAGGGTTTATAATCTCTTCACTTTATTAATCCCTTGATTTTATAATATTATTTGTCCCTTGGGTTTATTAATCCCTTGGGTTTATAATAAAAGTAATCCCCTGATTTTATTAATCGTTTTTGTTTATAATATTAATCCTTAATATGTATAATAATATATTAGGGTTTAATATTAATCTTATATTAGATATTTAATGTTATGGTTTATCGTATTAATACTATTGTTTAATATTAATCCTACGGTTCATAATCTCGTGGGCATATAATATTAATTTTATGGTTTAATATTAATCCCTTAGGTTTATAATCACTTGGGTTTATTAATCTCTTAGGATTATAGTATTTATCCCTTCATTTCATCAATCCAATGGCATGGAAATCTATCCAATGTTGCAGTATCACAAACGTGGTCGCAATACAGCAAGTTGTGTGACAATCATTGTCACAATGATACATTACATTGAAATTTATTTGATATTGTATTGCGACATTGAACAAACTATGATATGGTATTCTTGTTTACAACACTCCGTTTAGGGTTTATAATCATAGGGTTTTTAATACATTAGGTTTATAATATTAATCATAGGGTTTATAATCCTTTAGGTTTATTAGTAACTTTGATTTATAATATTAAATGCTAATATGTATAATAATATATTAGGATTCTTAATTTTATTGTTTATGACATTAATTTTAGTTTTGATATATTAATATGAGGGTTTATAATATTAATCATAGAGTTTGATGTTAATCCCTTATATTTATAATTTCTTGGGTTTACAATATTAATTCCTTCATTTTATAATATTAATATCTTGGGTTTATTTATAATATGAATCCCTTGTGTTTATAATATTTATCTATTTGGTTTATTAACATATTGTTTTTATGATATTAATCCCTTAGGGTTATAATATAAATCGTAAAGATTTATAATATTAATCCCTTGGGGTTTTAATATTAATTTCCTTGTATTATAATATTAATCCATTTGGGTTATTTATATATTGGGTTTATATTATAAATCCATTGGGCTTACAATATTGATAATCACTTTTGTTTCTTAATCCTAATATTAGTCCTAGTGTTTTTAATCCGTTTGGTTTATAATATTAATCTTAGGGTTTATAATCCCTTAGGCTTATAATATAAATCTGAGGGTTTAATATTATTCATTTGGGTGTATTATCCATTGGATTTATAATATTAATCCCTTGGGTTTATTAATCGCTTCAAGTTATAATATTATTACTCTCTTCGATTTATTAATCCTTTGGGTTTAGTAACACCTTGGGTTTATAATATTAATCTCTAATGTGTGTAGCAATATAAGGTTTTTAACCTTAGTGTCTATAATATTAATCCTACATTTTCATATTAATCCTAGGGTTCATAATCTCTTGGGTTAATAATATTAATAATCCATTGGGTTTTAAATAGCAATCCCTTCGGTATATATTGTTAATAGGTTGGATTTATTAATATGTTGGGTTAATGAGTTCCTTCAGTTTATAATATTAATTGTTTGGGGTTATAATCTTCATACTTGGATTTATTAATCCTTTAGTTTTATAATATTAATTTCTTCTTTGTAATTATAATCCATTGGGTTTATTAATATGTTGGTTTTATAATATAAATTTCAAGGGTTTATAATATTAATCCCTTAGATTTTTAATATTAATTCCTTTTGTTTATAATATTAATCGTTTTTATTATTAATATGTTGTGTGTATAATATAAATCCTTTTGACTTATAACATAGATCTCTCTTTCTTATAATATTAATAACCACTTGGGTCTATTAATATTATTATTCTTTTGAATTAATATTAATATTCCTTTTTATTTATCAATCCCTATTTATAATGCTAATACTTTGGGTTTATTAATTTTGGGTTTATAATATTCATATATGCATTTATTAATATTTTGGTTTTATAATGTTAATCGGTTGAATTTATAATGATAATCCCCTGAAATTATAATATATATCTCTTTGGATTTATAATATGCATAGCTTGGGTTTATAATATAAACCCCTTTGTTTTACAATATTAATTCCTTGGAAATAATAATAATAATAGTATGTGTGTGTGTGTGTGTGGGGTTATTATTATTTATATAGTTATTAATAATTATAAATAGTTAGGAGTTATAACTAATAATTATTAATCTTGTTGATAGACTACGTATATCAACCACATTTAGTAATGTGGTTGTATATGTGTTTCATATAAGTATATCAACCACAGTGATAAATGTGGTTGTGCTAATTATATAAATTAAATAGTTGATAAATGTTGATAATCATTAAAATCTTTATAGGTTAGTTGTAATGTTGAGAATATGCAACACCAGGGTAAGTGGAGGTAAGTAACATTGAGAATGTTAGTAGAGAGGTGGAAATGAAAAGTGACTATCAAAAAACGAAAAACTATTTGAAAGCCCTTAATTTCAAAAAAATTATATATATTAAGAAAAATATTTTCAAACTATTAAATTTACATCATCCATAATTTTTTTTTTTAAGATTGAAAATTATGAGAGACTTATTCCAAAATAAACCACACCCTACACATTATTTATTTAATATTATAATAAGACTTCATTAAAATTGTTGGTGACAATTAACCACTCTTAGCCTTATTCACGCAATAATGAAATACATGAATACTCGATAGTTTGTTTATTTATGAAAAAGATGTTGATGGCTAACAATAATAAAAAAAAAAAAAAAAAAAAAATACTATTCTATTAATTTACTTATTTATGGAAAAAAATTTACTTTGAATTAAGTATAATAAACATGCAACTAATATTTTAGATTTATGTTTAAAATACACAAAATTCTATAAAATATAAGCACAACAATTTATCTTATATTGAAAAACTACAATAACCACACATTCTGCACATCCATCCTATACATCATGAAAAGGAGGTAGATACCAGCACATTATCAAACCAGGAAGCAATATCGCTACAGAAATGAGAATCCTATACATGACGAAAAGGAGGTAGATACCAGCAGATTATCAAACCAGGAAGCAATATCGCTACAGAAATGAGAAATATTCCTTGGCGTTTTATTTAAATCGAGATATTAGATGCATTAGGTATAACACCGTGTTGGGGAGTAGTATATACTACAAGGGGTGATGCTGGTACTCGATGGAAGAGTATTGGATCCGTGACGTACCGTATTGAATCTCAGCACCAAAAGTAGTGTGGAAAATGTCCCGGATGGAGTTGCATAGCTTACTAGTCGTTGGAGAGTATTGTATTGAAGTGTGCATGGCCCCCGACGCCAACACTGGAAGTCTTCTAGTCGTAGCTGTTCGCGGCCTGTATTAGTCGTGATGTGGCAGAGCTTCGAACAGGTCTCCCAGAGTATGGAAGTAAGGATTCACACTTGGGATTTTCTTAGCGCTACATGTGCTACTCGTTATTGTTGGATTATCCGTGCCCACCACCATGAGTAGGAACATTAGAGGTAAATCAAAGCTAAATGAAGTATTTGTCATGGCTGGGTCGAATGAAATAATATCACCTCTAATAATGAATTCTTGTGATTCTTATAAGGGTGTTCCAGATGCCCCAGTTTTATAGCCCTTGCCGGACATGCTTGTGTGGCAGGGTAAGGATGATGATGATTTCTCGTCACCCTTGTGAGTCACATAAACAAACATAATGGAATACTATTGGTAATGAATTTTATTCATTTTCAAAATTTGTGAAATATAGGAATACTTTAAAATTTGATTTAAAAAATAAAGTCAATTATCATAATATATTATTTATACTATAATAGAATTTGATTTAAAATAAAAGTTAATTATTAAAATATATTTTATTTATATTTATACAAGAGTATTCAAGAGCCATGTAAATTAAATGGTTGGTAAGTGTAGTTTGTAGATTTCTGTGGTGAGAGTTTAGAGTTTCTGTTTTCGGAATCTCCATAGTGAACATTTTTAGAGTCTTGGTTGGTAAGTGTTGTTGATCATAAAAAAATTTATGGGTTTAGGGGATATTTGTCAGATGAGTTCAAGAAAGCTAAACCACTTACATTAAAAGGAGAGTTGAAAAAACAGAAGATGTAAAGGCATGGTTACTTGAAATGAAGAAGTTCTTTGAGTTTCAGGACTATACAAAGAATACACATTTTCAATCTCAAAGGGAAAGAAAAAATTTGGTGGGAAGATGTGAAGCGTGTCATAGATATGAGGACAAGGGAGTTGAGTTAGCATGAATTCCATAAACTCTTTAGGAAGAACTATTTGTCAGAAAGATATTATGGGAACTATGACATATGCAGATTACAAAAGTTTAGAGATTTACAAGCGGAATGCCATTAGAAGTTAACGATCAAATTCACAATGATGAACCTCAGTCATTGGAAGAAGTCATTGGAAAGTTGAAGTACTATTATGAACAATCGAAGCATAAGTCTAAGTATTAGCAATGTTAGAAAGGGAATGAAAATACTAAAGGAAATTTTCCATGAAAGGGAGGAATAACAAAGGATGCAGATGAGAAGGAAAGTGTTTCTCCATACAAGAACTTTAATGTAGATGGGATGGGACACAGACCTCAACCTGAAGAGGAAAAGAATAAGGGTAGTGGCAGGGAACAATTTCAATGTTGGATATGTGGAAAGGATTATCACATGAATGATTTTCCATTGTATCAGGGTGACAGATGTCAGATATATAGTTTTCATGAGGTGCAAACCATTGGGGGCGCAAACCGTTGGGGATGTAGGCCAGAGTGTTCCTCGGACCTATGCAACGTTTTAGAACAAGTAAGAAGATCACCATGCATCCATTATTAAGATGGAAGATAATATTTTTGATCGATTTGTTTCTATTTTCATTAATCCTAGATATAATTATTTTTCTGTTAATATTGACCTTAAGGATAACTGTGTTTTGAGAAAATAAGTGCATGAAAATTATTTTTTGATGCATTTACCTACCGATACTAAGAAAAGAGGTCATAATTGGGTAAGAGCTTGTGCATTTGAGCTGAATGGTATTCCTACATCAACACATCCTAATCTGCTTCCTTTGGGTTAATACAATATGATGTTGGGTATGGATTGGTTGTACATTGACCTGACTAAGGTATATAATTATGAGAAGGACATAGAGTTATTGGATGATGATAGAGAGAAGAGAATATTGTAGGGTAGGAAGAAGCCTACATTCGTGAGAATGGTTACAACTATGCTATAAAATCATAGTTGAAAGAAAGGGTTTGTATTGTTCGCAGTGCATTTTCCAGTGATAAAGATAAAGATGTTGAGAATGCATAAGTCGTGATGAGGTATAAAATTTTGCAGTAGTTTCAGGATGTATTTATAGAATATATTTCAAAGTTTCCTACTCACAGGGAAGTGGAATTTTCTATTGAGTTGGTACCACGAGCAACACCAATATCGAATGCACCTCAGAGGATGAGAACTCCAGAATTAGTGGAACTGAAACTGTAGTTGAAGGAAATTATTGACAAGGGATACATTAGGCCAAGTGTGTCACCTTTGGTGCACTAGTGTTTTTGTGAAGAATAAGGATGATACTCTTATGTTTTGCATCGATTATATGCAGTTGAACAAGGTGACTATAAAGAACATATATCCATTGTATTGGAATGATGATTTAATTGATCAGTTAAAGAGAGCAGCAATGATCTCGAAGATTGATTTGAGATTAGGATATTAGGAGGTACACATCAAAGAAGAGGAGATTTACAAGACTTATCTCCACACGAGGTATGAGAATTATGAGTTTTTTGTGGTTCCTTTTGGTTTGAATAATTCTCCCACTACTTTCATATGTTTGATGAATATTGTGTTGTTTCCTTCTGAGGAAAATTTTGTGATAGTATTCATTGATGATATATTGATATATTCTAAGAATGAGGAAGAGCATGCAAAACACCTATAGGTATTATTAATATTGTTGAGAGAGCATAAGTTGTATGTAAATCCTAGTAAGTGTGGTTTCTTTCAGGTAGAATTTCATTACTTGGGACATGTTGTTTCCAAGGAAGTCATAGAACGGGACCCGGAAAAGATCAAAGTTATCATGGAATGGGCAGCTCCTGGGAATGTGAATGAGGTTAGATCATTCATGCAGTTAGTAGGTTATTACAGACAGTTAATCAAGTTATTCTCATGTATTTCCTATCCTATTACATCTTTACAGAGAAAATGGAAGAAGTTTCAATGGATAGAGGAATGCGCAACCAATTTGGAGTAGTTGAATTAGTTTCTTACAAATACTCCAATGCAATCTAGATAAATAGTTTGTGGTGTGTACAGATGCTAGCAAGAGAGGACTTGGTGGAGTCTTGATGCAAGAGAGACAACTTGTATGCTAGGAGTCAAGGAAACTAAATGAGTACGAGAATAACTATGTGACACATGATTTTGAGTTGGAAGAGATCATTCACACATTGAAGATGTGGAGACACTATCTTCATGGAAGGAGGTTTTTGTTGATGAGTGATCACATTGGAATGAGATAATTGTTTCACCAACATAATATGAATTCCAGGAAATCTATTATTCTTAGTAATTTTTACTCTTAGATTAGGTACATTAATGGTAAGGAGATCATGGTTTCATATGCTATTAGTAGGAGAGTGCAAGTAAATCATATAGAAACTATTAGTTCATATGGGACATATTCACAGGATTAGATATTCCATCAGGCACAATATGATGACAGGTACCAAAAACTGAAGCAGATGTTACAATAGTAGAGAAAAGGTGATCATGATGTGGATTATCATCTCACAACAAATTCTTTGGCGATATTTAAGGACATGATATACCTATGAGACAACAATGAGATTATGAAGCTTATGTTGAGAGAATTTCGTGTTAAGCCATATTTATTTCACTTGGGATATCAAAAGACATTAACAATTGTGAATAACTTATAATATTTGTCGAATCTAAAGAAAGAGGTAACTGAGTTCATTGCAAGGTGTTTGGATTTTCAACAGGTAAAATCAAAGTGCAAGCATCTAAGTGGTCTTTTACACCCGATTCTAATTCCATAGTGGAAATGGGAGGTCATTTCCATGTATTTCATTACAGGTTTGTTGAAACCATCTAGACAACAAGATTTCATCATGGTTGTGGTTGAAAGGTTGACCAAGGTAGGTCACTTCATCCTAGTGAATTATACTAATTCATATAGTGCAGTAGCTCAGGTATTCATGAGGGATATAGTTATATTTCATGATATTCCTAAGAAGATTGTATCTGATAAAGATACCAAGTTCACTTCCAAGTTTGCGAAGGAATGTTTTTCAAGTTTGGGGATGGAGTTGGCCTTCATTTTAGCTTATTATCTATAGAAATATGGACAAAGAAAGAGGGTTAACCTGATTCTAGAGGAGATGTTGAGGATGTATGTTATGCGCCAACATAGGAGGTGGGAGGAGTATATTTGACTAGTATATTTTACATACAATAATGGGTATCAAGAGTCCTTGAAGAGGATTCCATTTGAGGCACTTTATGGGCAGAGTTTTAGAACTCCCATCAACTACAGTGATCCAGTGAACAAGGTACTTATTGGACAAATTTTTTTGGCAGAGATGGAACAGGAAATTCTGATTATCAAGGGGAATCTACAGGAAGCATTGGACATGCACAAGATTTATGCAGATCAACATATGGAATTTAAGGAGTTGCAGGTTGGGGATCATGTGTACTTGTGCATCAAGCCCAAGAAAATATCCTTGAGGATTTGGTCATGTTCCAATATGGAACCTCAGTATTGTAGGCCCTTTGCGATTCTTAGTCTAGATAATGGCCTATAGACTTGCACTACCTCCAAGAGTGAAATTCCATGATGTTTTCCATGTTTCATACTTAAAAAAATATGTGATGGATGTTGATCATGTGATTTAATTGTCTATATTTAAGGTAGAACCATAAGGATAATTCCAGCTATAATCTTAGTGTATACTACAACGCAAAATTCTAATGCTTCAGAACCGAGCAGTAGAGAAATTTAAAGTGAAGTGGAAGAAATTTGGGTCCAATGAAGCTACATGGGAGATGGCTAATAAGATTCATGTTTTCTATCCTTCATTTTTTTCCAGTTGAGGTAAATGGGTTTTGGTATATGTATATATTTATGTATGGTTGTTATTGTAAATACCACAATGATTTTTATTAGGAAGGTCAAATCACTAGTATGATTTTCATGTTTGTAAGGATAGCTTCTCTTATCAGTAGGTTGTTCATTATAAATACCACGTTCAACTAAGTTATAAAGCTCCATACTTATTATGTTTTGGTTTTCAGCGGTTTTGTTGGTCATAGGTTTTATAGAATAGCGAGGATGATTTTTCTCTAAAGGGAATGGGTTTTTACAAACCCTGAGTTAAAATTACGTGTAATAAAGGTTGTATAAGGTGGTTTAAAAGGTTTTAATATTTGTAAGACATAAACAAGGAGGGTTTTGTACAACTGGGATGTATTGTTTAGAGAGGTCAAAAGTGTTATTATACAGGAAATCCTATTAAAGGAAAAGGAACCAGAGAAGATTGATTTTAAACTAAAGGATGGAGAATCAGACTCTATGACAAAACATGAATCAAAAGAGGAAGAGACATACACTCCAATTTTGAGGAGTTATTTTTGAGAGAGAAGGAAACCGGAGAGGTATAGTCCATCTACCTTCTATTCAAATATTTATTTATATGTTACTAATGATGACCCTGAAAATCTCGAGGAGGCAGTGGATACAGAAGATGAAAAACTTTGGAAAAAGGACATTGCTTAAGAAATAGAATCGTTGGACAAAAAATATTCTTTGGATCTCGTGAAGTTGTTGGTTTGAAGGAAACCCATTTGAAGAAAATGAGTTTCTAAGAAGAAGATGAATGTAGAAGGCAAGGTTGAAAAATAAAAACATCGGTTGGTGGGAAAAGGTTATTCGAAGGTGTCAAGAATTAAGTTTGGTGATATTTTTTCTCCTGCTATGATGTTAGCTTATATTTTATTACTTTTCTCTGTCTCTTCTATTTTTTATTTTGAGGTATAGAAAATTGATGTGAAGACAACATTTCTCCACGGGGATGTGGATGAAGAGATCAACATCAAGCAACCAAAAGGCTTTGGAATGAAGGGCAAGAAATAATTGGTATGCATGTTCAAAGAGTATTTTTATGGGTTAAAGTACTCACCAAGGATGTGGTATAAAAAAATTCATAGATATATAAGAGGCCTTGGCTTCACAAGGAGAAAAGGAGATAACTATGTGTATCTCAAATTAATGAGCCACCATGTCATTTATTTGGTGTTGTATATGGATGATATGTTGTTGATTGGAAATGACAAATAAATTATCCAATATTTGAAGACCCAATTGTCCTCTAAATTTGACATGAATGATCTTGGTACTACAAACTATATTTTGGGCATGGAAATTAAACTAGGTTGCGAAAAGAGGAAGCTCTAGTTAAACTATAGGAAGTATGTCGAAACAATATTATGGAGCTTTATATGCAGGATAAAAAATCAGTGAAGGTTTCTATTCCTGTAGGTTTAAAGTTATCTGCGAAACAATATCCCAAGACATAGGAAGAGGAAGAGGACATGTCACATGTTCCATTCGCTAGTGAAGTTGGTAGCCTAATGTATGCAATGGTTT
Organism: Pinus albicaulis; assembly: GCA_034641835.2. Lineage (NCBI taxonomy): Eukaryota > Viridiplantae > Streptophyta > Pinopsida > Pinales > Pinaceae > Pinus > Pinus albicaulis. Next base: position 34,032,898 of record MU968480.1, read on the forward strand.
GTATTAGGCTAGACATTGGACATTACATGGGAGTATTAATCTTGGTTATGTCAAAACCAAGTAAGGATCACTAGAAAATAGTGAAGCAAGTTTTTAGGTACTTGCATTGGCACTAGTGATTATAATTTTTGCTACTAGGGAAGACCATGATTGGATAGGGTGTTGGGCATACATGGTGTTGTTGATGCATATTGTGATGGAGATCAATTCAGAGAAGATATCCAAGTGCGTACGTGTTTAACTTATTTGGAGGAGGTGTCACTTGGATGAGAAAGTGCGAGTTTGTAGTGGCTCTTCCAACTACAAAGTCTTAATACATGGCAACCACGCACACAAGAAAGGAATTTTTTTGGTTACAGATATTGTGTTCAAGTATGAGGTTGGTACAACGAGCTATAAATATATACTATGACAACTGAAGAACAATTTTCTTGGCGCAAAACCTTACTTATCATTTGAAGACAAAGCATATAAATGTTAAATATCATTTTGTTAGAGATATGGTTGAAGAAAAAAAAGGGTTTCTATTAAAGGCGGCCACTTGGAATGATGTTGCAGATGCATTGACAATGTATGTGAGCACCGATATTTTTTTTGGTGTAGAGAAATAATGGGTGTTGCAGCTCAGGACTAGTGATTGTGCACCCTCACGCCCCCTTGTGTGGAAAGAAAAAAGCAAGTGGGAGAATGTGGGGTATGTGTTATATTCTTTCCATGACTAGTTGTAGGCGATGTTATATTGAGTCAGGAAAAGTGGGGCTCACAACCCCCTTTGCGAAGGTGTTTGTAGGGGGTTGAGAGCCCCCGTACACGAGGTCTAGAGTACCATCCTAGTAAAACAATTTTATAAGGACCCAATGATGGGGGGAAGACCCAAGGATGGTGGGAAAACCTATCCATGGTTTTCTAAATGGTTTTCATGCATGGTTTGGGCATGCTTGTTTTTTTCCATTGTATTTTCTATATCTTTTCAAGGAAGCTACAATTAAGTTATAATCTAGGGGTTAATGGATTGGGGTTTATTGATATCTTCAACATGTATATAATGTATTACTACATTGAAAGGAATATAATGAGAAGTCAATTTAGTTTTACTAGTTTGGGTTCTAGGAAAAAATCTCTGTGTATATTTTATGTTCTCGTAGTTTTATATTTATTTTGTTTTAAGAAGTTGGTGTACGGTTAAAACCTAAAAAATGGGATTCAACAGTTTGAATACTCCCAATAAAACTAGATTGTGCATTGTTAACATTTCTTATTTGAATATTTTCCTACAAAATTTAGCAAATTTACCTAGAAAAAATTACATTACAAATCTAATAATTTATCTAAAATGATAAAACAAAAGGTGTTTCATTAAATTGGATCAAAGAGAGACTTTGATGGAATGTTTTAAATGTTTAAAAAAATTGGGCACCAAGAACACATTTGCTGACTAACAACAATGATGCCACAATTGGACCCCTCAACCCAACAAGTAGAATGATATCATGTGCATACTGATGATTTAAAAAGCCAAAATGCCTCTATAGTTTAACATGGAACACACATTTGGTGTGATCCTAATAATTCCAATGTTATAAGGGAAGGACCCACTATTTTGTTTTGTAGGAAAAAAACAATGCCATAACTTGATTCCTCCATTAAAATGAGAACATTTACTTAACATTCAAAAAGTAAAGAAATATTTAGATATTATCAAAATTGTTATTTTTTTTATGTAAAAATAGATTCAACACTTTTGAATGCTCTCTAACTAAATTCTACATTGATTTTCCTCATAATTGTTATTTTTATGAAAAAAAAATTGAATTTAATACCTTTGAAAAAATATAATGTAAGTAAATATCCAATATTAACATTTAATATTTAAATTTGAATAAAAAATCTAAAATATATGAATTACTAATTTCTATTATTTTCTTTTGAATCATAGATGTAGATGTTATATACCTAGATAATTATATTTTGATAAGAGTTCATATGATAGAATTTTTAATTTTTTTTAATAATGAATTTTCAATTGACATAATTTTTTTTTATTATTTAGAAAAAATAAAATAGTAAAATACAAAATTATAGTTTTTTCTTTTTAATTATATTATTTTATAAAAGAAAATTAAAAATAACTCTTCAAAAAAATATTAATTAAAAAATTATTTTTACAAAGCATAAATACTTTTTATAGAATTTAAAATAATAATACTCATTTTAAAAATAACTATATAATTAATTTTTTTTTACAATTTATATATATATATATATATATATATATATATATATATATATATATATAATTCAGTTTCATGTCTTATAAATTTAACTAATAGAATTTTAAATTTATAGCATGATTGTTTGATTAGCCACCTTTTATCACCAAATTTAGTTTAGACCTATTTTTTATTTATATGTTGAAAATATTATTGAGGCTTTGAATTTCTTACACACGTTTCAATATTATATCAAATTTCCTTCCTCGAAGTTTTGAATCTGCATTTATTTTACAAATTTCAACTAATAATGTTATGCTTTTTGTATTCATAAGATCATTAAAGAAAGTTGTTTTCATATTATGATACAAGTTATATAAATAAACTGTTGATAAGCGTTGATAATCATTAAAATCTTTATAGAGTATTTGTAATGATAAGAAATTGTCATATGAAGACCACTAAAAGACACATAAAGAACTTTATTTTCATATTATAATACTAGTTATTTAAATTAGATGGTTGATAAGTGTTGATAACCATTGAATTTTTTTATAGATTGTAATGTTAAGAATTTGTAGGATCAAAAGTAAACTTGGGAATGCTACTACAAAGGTGGAAGTGAAGAGTGGAGATCAAAAGATGAAAAACTATTTAAAAACACTTAATTTCAAAAATTAAATTATATATAATAAGAAAAATATTTTTACACCATTTCATTTAAATCATCCATAATTTTTTATTTTTATTAGATTGAAAATTCTGAAAATCTTATCCTTCAATAAACCACACCTTATACATTATTTTTATATTATAGTAAAAGTGTCATTAAAATTCTTGACAAGGAACCATTGTGAACCTTATTGGCCAAATATACTTAGCCAATATACTTCTTAACTACATGCAAATGAAATACATGACTATTATATAATTGGTTTATTTATGAGCACGATGGTGATGAGAAGCATAGAAAAAATTTAAACATAAGAAACCAATATTTTATTAATTTGAAATATATGATTACTAGATAATTTATTTATTTATAAACAAAATGTTAATATTTCAAATATATATATATATATTTAAAAATAAGAGAATAATATTTTATTAATTTACTTACGTGTAGAAAAAATAAAAAAATACTTTGAATAAAGAAAATAAACACAAAAATAAATGCAAAATAATATTTTATATTTCCATTTAAGATACACAAAATTCTATAAAAAATTTCCACAACCATCACCCCCACACATATCCCAGAACATAAGTACAATCACCACAAACATCCTACACATCATCAAAAGGAGGTAGATACGAGCACATTATGAAGGAAGGAAGCAATATGGCTACACAGATGAGAGAGATTCCTTGGGGTCTTATTTAAATCGAGATGTTAGATCCATTAGGGAGGGATAGCGTTGTGTTGCAGAGTAGTTGATACTAAAAGGGGTATTGCTCGTACTCGATGGCACATTATTGTAACTATGTCGTAGCGTATTGAATTTGAGCACCAAAGGCATTGTGGAAAATGCCTCGGATAGCGTTCAATAGGTTACTAACGCAGACAATGCAAAAGTCGCTGAAGAGTGAGGTATCGCAGTGTGCATAGCCGTAGGCAGTGGGTGAGCCCCCCACGCCAACCCTTGAATTCTTGTAGTCTTAACTGTTAGAGGTCGATGAACAGGTCTCCGAGAGTATGGAAGCATCCAAGATTCACTTGCGATTTGCTGGTCACTACAGATAAAATATCACTATGCAAAACTATATTCTATTAATCAAATAGAGTTACATATATACATGAGGAATTATCTCAAGATAGAGAAGCTATCTTGGATGCAAAATAAGTTGGTTGAGGAAATATCTCAACCTCACACCAAACTAGGAACTTAGATTTAGCTTACCTTGGAAATAGGAACAGACTCTATACATAGATAGTCACAACTGAAGACAAGTAGGAATTACATATTCCAACACTCCCCCTTAATGACTACTTGTCTCAATATCCATCTGCAAAATCTAGTTGTGGTTAAACAAAACAAAAAGGATATGTCAACATCCATATAAAGGAGCAACCATCCACCAGAATGCATGTGTACCAACCGCTGCAGCTGCTGGTCTCATAGGATGTCCTTCGTATACATGGTTCTGTCAACCATTATCACTGCATACATGTACCTGTATCTACAGATCCCCCTCCAACGTGGGTTTTATCGGATGACCCATAACCATGTTCTTCCTTCATCGGGGTTTTATCAGATGACCCGTAACCATGCTCTTCCTTCATCGTTGAACTCTCACCGGCAGTAGATCTGTCTTCTAAGATCTCTTCGGAAAACTTTTACCGGATCCCTTCATTGGCGACCTTTCACCGGATTTCTTCATCGACGGCTTTGCACTGGATTTCTTCATCAGTGGGCGAACACTGGCACAGACCTATTTCTAGTCCGCTTCACTATTATATGTTGTTTCTAGTTGACCACAAACTGACACTGCAAAATGGTTTTTGGCTGACCACGAACCTGTAGTAACAAATTGGTTTTGAGATTACCATCAACTTTACGGAGATACACATGCCTTATAAGGCTTACAACACCACTCCAACTCTTGGAGTTCCCAGGTACATAATTTACAAAGACCACTACAAAAACATCCTAGACTTGCTTACAATTAGAAATATGTAACTCATAATACAACATGCTATTGAGTCTATTCCATTAAACTCACACAAAACAAACTTTCACTTTCGTTGTCTATCATCCTTTAAATGTTTCTTCTCCTTTCCTTCATCTTTTGAATTTATAATTGGCATATTTAGTGTCATTGTACACCAATTATATTGGATTTTCATATTCATATAGGTGTAATTTGCTAGAGTAGCCAATTCTAACAACATGACCACCCATTGAGTTGGCTAAACTCAATAAAAGTTTTGTTTGAATAATCCAAAAATACTTACCATAATTTCATACACATATGAGCCAATATATAATCCTTTAGGTCATTATAGTTGAACAACAAGGTGTCTTGATGGAATGGGATCTCGACTCAAAATGGGATCTTGACTCAGATCTGCAACACAATCGGACGACCACACAACAATAAAATTCTCTCCAGTAGTCGATCTCAATATCTCAGCGTGATGCCAACAACCTCCGTCAGAACCCTATGGGTCTGAAAACCCTCTGACCACAAACCATCCACATCCGTGATGAGACTAAAATATAAAGGAAATCTAGTGACGGAGAGGGGTTCTCCATACTGAGAACGCCGACAGATCAACAACACTCTAGAAAATCACACACATCCATTATTCTTCCCAATCCACCCAAGGTTGAGCTCATGATGCATCAGCGGATTGGCGTGGTCATCGAAGTGAGTGAAGGAGCATTCCTCTGACTTTCCCCCTCTGCCACGACTCGCGACGCTCCAATCTGGACTCCATGAGAATTCTACAGATTAGCGGACTCCTCGAACTTCATCCTTCGCTTCACGCAATTGACGGAACATGCACATTCACACTGCTGCTTCACATTCAGATTTTCCACCAATAGGCTTGGATCAAGCACATCCCAGGCAATCTCGATCTAAACAACCGCGCGCATCTTAGTTACTTCTCTCTCCTGATTTTAGCACTGTGCATCAATTAGATGATGGGGAGTGTTGCTGACTTGTCTCAGAGCTACTGCAGCAACCTCTTTAGTGGATCGAATCTATTAAAGTAGGGAGAAATAGGCATAAAAGGAGCACCTCCTTTCCCAAGGCTGGCTCAATAGGTTTGACCGAAGAGAAGTAGGTAGCACATAGGATAACAACATCGGCACATATCAGGTAGGCAGCGTACCTCTGCATCGCCCAATTTCCGCTCACCGACAGAGGTTCACAAACTCACGAGGAATTCTAACACTGAATGCACAGAAAGGATGGTCAAAGTGTCTCCATTAGGGATATGATATATCTCAGACCACTCTGCCTTCTATCTGATCCATAGTGCCACCAAAATCTTTGCACCGGTCACTACCAGATCGAGCGCGATGTTTAATAATTATGGACGACACATTAATCTAGAAAAAAAAGCTGTCCATTCACTGTCCTCACACCTCCAGATTTAGCAGCGGTGACAACAAACATTAGGGCTCTACGCGCACCATAAGATCTCTCCAATCACTCACTAATGTTGCAAGATGGACAAGCACAATTTTAATAAAACGATAAAATACAGTCATTTATTTTTTTATGCCCAGGAAGGGCAAAGGCCCTTATGGGCTTTGATACCAAGATAAAATATCAGTATGCAAAACTATATTCTATTAATCAAATAGAGTTACATATATACATGAGGAATTGTCTCAAGATAGAGAAGCTATCTTGGATGCACAATAAGTTGGTTGAGGAAATATCTCAACCTCACACCAAATTAGGAACTTAGATTTAGCTAACCTAGAAAATAGGAACAGACTCTATACATAGATAGTCACGACTGAAGACAGATAGGAATTACATATGTCAAGAGCTACATGTGCTACTCATTATTGTTGGATTATCCGCACCCCCCACCACGAGTAGTAATATTAGAGGTAAAGAAAAACCAAATGAAGTAATCGGCATTGAATAATATAAGCTCTAATAATGGCAAAGGGGTGATTCCTATCAATTTCCTGAGGACGCCCTCGACGGGCATGGTTGTGTGGTAGGGCAACCTGCGTGCCGTAAACGATGACGCTGGTTTCCTCTCACGCTTTGTGAGCCACATAAACAAACATAATGGAACACTATTTGTAATGAATTCTAGTCACTTTCACAATTTGTTAAATTTTGAGAATTTTAGTATTTTCAAATTTGTTAATAGTAATAAAATTTTAAATTTTAAGAATATTTTAGAATTTCATTTAAAAATAAAGTTAATTATTAAAATGTTTTTCAGTTGTATTCAAATAAAAGTAAAATTTAAATTAAAAAATAAAGTCAAATATAATTGTATCCATACAAATAAAATTTGATTCAAAAAATAAAGTCTATGATTAAAATATATTTGAATTATATTTATATAAAAATACTTGAAAATAAATATAAATAAATAGGTGATAATGGGTTGATGATCATTAAATTTTTTATAAGTCATTTATAATATTGAAATTTGTAACATCACTACAAGCATGAAAGTGAGGTAAAGTTGACAAAGTCAATAGAGGCCGAACAAAGTAGAAGTCTCATAAAGCTAAAAACCTCAACGCATAGATAAAAATAAGAAATGAGAAATAGAAGACAAAGATGAAAAACAGTTTAAAAACCCTTAATATCAACAATAAAATTTATATTTAAAATATCATCTATAACATTATTTTTTAATAATAAGAAAATTTGACAAATTTATTCTTAATTAAACTATACCTACTAAATTTATTCCAAATTAAATCATACCGACCAATATAATCAGCTTTACGCGTTATTTCTATATTACCTTACAAAGAACCAAAAACCACTGTGATCTCTATGTACCCACTATATTTAAGCGGATGCACTTCTCAACTATTTGAAAACACTCCTTGCACGAGCGCGGCATGAATGTTTGTTTAATTATTGATAAAGTTATAGGTAGCATAATTTCCCCTTCATGAAGATTTCAACATTAGTTTTTTCATCGAGAGGTGAACCGAATTTGCTAATAGGTCACCCATGTGGAAACTGGAATAACATTGAAATATTGCATTGAAATTAAGAGCACCCGCTTGGAGAGTAAATACGTGAAATGAATTCCATACAAACATTGCATGTGTCCTCTCGACTCTTCTGCAGAACCACATGTAGTCTCATCCTCTCTGATAAGAACATTACTATAATAATGTTATTGCAGTGCTTACAAGATAGAACTTTCATTAAAATGTCGTTCATTTTTTTATTTTTTATTTCCTCATGGGATAGAACTGATCCCAATGGTATTCATCAAAATGTCTCATTTTGTTATTGAAAATAATGTTATCGGGGTGTTTACAAGATGGTATTTTTATTAAAATATCATTAATGTCTTTTTCTTCCTAGCTATTTATGAAAAATATTATATTAATCAATTATATAAATTCTTTACATTTCAAAACATGATTTTTTGATTTTAATTGAGTAAAATATATTATAATACACTACTATAATAAGGGTCTCTTTCTTATATCAGAATTGCTAAAAATCAAAGCCAAATGAAATAATCGGCATGGCTGGCTCAAATGAAATAATATCACCTCTAATAATGGCGATTCTTATCAATGTGCTGAGGACGCCCCAGTTTTATAGCCCTCGGCGGGCATGGTTGTGTGGTAGGGTAACCTCCGTGACGTGAAGGATGATGCTGGTTTCTTGTCACGCTTTGTGTGTCAAATAAACAAAGAGAATGGAATACCATTGGTATTGGTAATGGACCAATGAATTCTAGGGAATTTTAAGAATATTTTTTAATTTAATTAAAAAGGTCAATTATTAAAAGATATTTCAGTTATATTTAAATAAAAGTAAAATTTGAGTTAAAAGATAAAGTTAGTTAGTATTCATACCATGTATAATTTGATTTAAAAAATAAATTCTATCATTAAAATATATTTTAATTATATTTATACAAAAATACTCAACAACCATATAAATTTATTTATATTTATACAAAAATACTCAACAACCATATAAATTTATAAATTTAATGATTTATAAATTCAATGATTGATAAAATATTGATAATCATTAAATTTGCTATTGGTCATTTATAATATTGAGATTCCTAATATAAGGACAATAGTGAAAGTCAGGGAAAGCTAACAAAGTCACTAAAAGTTGCCCAAAGTAGAGGTCACATAAAACTAAAAACCTCAATGCATAGGTAACAATGAAGAGTTAAAAACAAAACAAAACAACTATTTAAAAACCTTTAATTTTAACAATTGAATTATATATATTAAAAAAGAAACATCACACTATTAAAACTACATCATCCATAACATTATTACATTATTTTTTAATATAAAAAAAATTTAACAAACTTATTCCTAAATAAACCATACCTACCAACATAGTCAGCTTTACATAGTCAGCTTTACACATTAACTTTTTATTATCCTTCTACTGTTACTACAACTCTACTAGACATGATAAAGAACCAAGAACCATTGTGATCTATATGCACCCACTACACTTAAGCCAATGTACTTCTCAAATGTTTGAAAAAGCTCCTTGCACATGCACGCCATGAATGTTTGTTTAATTATTGATAGTCATAGGAAGCATAACTGCCCCTTCATGAAGATTTCAGCATTAGTTTTTTCATCGAAGGGTGAACCAAATTTGCTGATAGGTCGTCTATGTCGAAGCTTGCATAACATTGAAATATTGCATTGGAATTACACCCGCTTGGAGAGTAAATAAGTGAAATCACTTCCATACAAACTTTGCATGTGATCTCTCAGCTCTTCTGCAGACCCACATGCAGTGCCAGTGCCATCTCCTCTGATAATAACATTAGTACATTACTATAGTAATGTTATTGCATTTCTTACAAGATGGAACATTTATTAAATTTAGCAATTAAAGTAAATATTAAAAGAAGAAAAACTATTTGAAAACCTTTAAATTTAGCAATGCAAAGAAAATTATTTTCACACTATTAAATTTACATCATCTATAATATTATTTTTTAAGAATGAGAAATTTTGACAAACTTATTCTTAAACAAATCATACTTACCAACATAATAAACTTTACATATTATATTTATATTATGCTACTACTGCTATTAAAACTACATTGTAGATGACAAAGAACCAAAAACCATTGTGAAGTTTAATGCTTCTTTGCAATAATAAAAGAATTGTAATTTTGATCTTCTTTCTGCTATTAAAATTACATTGTAGATGACAAAAAACTGAGAACCACTGTGAAGTTTAATGCTACTTTGAAATAATAAAATAATTGTAATCTGGATCTTCTTTAATAGTAAAATTATGAATGGGTTGTGCTTGGCTCATAGTAAATCATCAATAAAATTATGAATGGGTTGTGCTTGGCTCATAGTAAATCATCAATAGCTAGTATTTGGTTTAGTTTTAAATTTAGTATTTTTAGTTTTTCCTAGATCTTTGGTTTATTTGGAAAATTAGTTTTGGATATGGTAACAAGACTTAGAATTACTTCACATGGAATACTATATTTTATTTTATCTATTAAATATTGATAGTAATGTGAATATAAATAGTGATTAAATAGTATTCTCACTTTCTATTAACTAAAATATAATAAATTTCAATAATTATATTAATATAATAAATATATTATAATAATAAAATAATATTAAATACTATTAATATTAATATTTAACATAATAATATTAAACATTATTAATATTTATATCTAACATAATAATATTAAATATTATAAACTCATGCTATTTATAAATTTAAAAAATTATAGTTAATAAAAATGATTCTTCATTATTTTAATAATAATTTAATATTAAATATGATAAATATATAACATTAATAACAATTATATATTACTAATATTAAGTATTACTATAATTTGATTAGAAAAAATACTCATTAAATTAATATTGATGTTAATATTAGTATTATTAGTAATTGGAACAATAATGCAATAACACTTAAATATATTAATATTAATGTTCTTAATAATGTATTAGTAATATTTAATATGTTATACTTTAAAACACATAATATAATATGTCATATAATAATGTTCCAATTAATATGGATATTAATATTATTAGCAACAATAATATTATTATCAATATAAATATTAATAATAATAATATTTAGTTAAATAATTTTAATTAAAAACAAAATCAACCATGAATAACCATGGTCATCAATCAATATCTTTATGTTTAGAATTTCGAATATAGTCAACCAATTTCAACCACGATCAATATGGTTGAATGTTCGACCATTTTCAACCATGATCATCCATGGTCAGGTATAATGGTTAACCAAGATCAATCACATTCACTAATGCTAAACAAAAATGTCAATATTAATGTCCACCTGGTTACCGGGTGCAAGCCCTGAAAGTGATGATTGACGCTACGTGATTCATTTCACTAGTTTCAATCCCACTTCTTCACCCATGGGAGCATCACCCGATGTAATGAGTGCTAAGTGGACTATTCCGAAATTATGAGAAATTAGTTAGTTGCGACTACCTATCATGGAAATGGTCATAGATGAATGACTTAATTAATGTAATTGAATCCCAAAAATGATATCTAACATAATGCACTGTGGAAATACCCTCATAATTAAATACAAAGAGTAAAGGGATCTCTTGTTGAATGGTTCATGAGGTACAATACTTTATAAAGTTTTCCAAATGGGTTAGTAGGCTCAGTGGGCTTGATTGTGGGGAAAAACTCCACAGTTAAGTGCGCTTGAGCTAGAGGAGTTCTTGGATGGGTCACCTCCCGGGAGGTCCTGGTTATCGAGTGCAAGCCCCGAAAGTGATGATTGATGCCATGTGATTCATTTCACTAGTTTCAATCCCACTTCTTCACCCCTGTGAGCATCACCCGATGCAATGAGTGCTAACTAGACTATTCAAAAATCATGATAAATTAGTTAGTTGCGACTACCTCTCATGGAAATGGTTATAGATAAATGGATTAATTAATGCAATTGAATCCAAAAAATGATATCTAATATAATGCACTACGAAAATACCCTCATACTTAGATACATAGAGTAAAGGGATCTCTTCTTGAATGGTTCATGAGGCACAATACTTGCTAAGGTTTTGCAAATGGGGTAGCAAGCTAAGTGGAATAGATTGTGGGGAAAAACTCCACTGTTAAGCACGCTTGAGCCAGAGGAGTTCTGGGACGGGTGATCACCCGAGAAGTCCTGGTTATCGGGTGCAAGCCCTGAAAGTGATGATTGACGCTATGTGATTCATTTCACTAGTTTCAATCTCACTTCTTCACCCCTGTGAGCATCACCTGATGCAATAAGGGCTAAGTGGACTATTCAAATATCATGAGAAATTAGTTAGTTGCGACTACCTCTCATGGAAATGGTCATAGATAAATGACTTAATTAATGCAGTTAAATCCCAAAAATGATATCTAATATAATGCATTGCGGAAATACCCTCATACTTAAATATTCCTTTTTATATATCAATCCCTCATGTTTATAATGCTAATACATTGGATTTATTAATTTTGGGTTTATAATATTAATCTCTTGGGTTTATAATATTCATAATTGAGTTTATTAATATTTTGGTTTTAGGATATTAATCTGTTGAATTTATAATGATAATCCCTTGAAATTATAATATATATCTCCTTCGATTTATAATATCGATATCTTGGGTTTATTAAAAGCTTAAGTTTAAAATCTTTATTCTTTAGTTATATAATATAAATTCCAAGAATTTTTAATAATAATCCATTATGTTTATATTATTAATTACTTGGGTTTATAATATAAACCCCTTTTCCTTAAAATATTAATTCCTTGGAAATAATAATAATAATAGTATATATATGTGTGTGGTTATTATTATTTATATAGTTATTAATAATTACGGGTTAAGGTGTTCTTATTTGAAAACAACTTCCCTAGCTGCTAATGTCTCCATGTCTGAGCCATCAGATCAAATGTTAGACGATTGAAATATTTTAGGCCATTAGATACACAAGTAAATAGTTTTATATAGGTTTTTTATAATGTTAGTGTTTTTTCTTTTTTAATAAATATTTAGGTTTTGGTGACTTTTAAGTTTAAATGATGCTATTAAAAATTTGTTAGATTTAAATAAAATTGATAGCATAAAATTAAACTCCACAAAAATCAATTAATTTAAATTAAATGGATACAAAACACTATTAAAAAGGAAAATTACTATTTATGTATTTAAATATTACATTTTTGTGTCAGGATGCTCTCGAACAAAGTATGATAGAAATGTTGTTATGTCATGTTTAACATTTTGACTATGTCAAATTACACAAATAGAAATAAAAGTAAATTAAATAAAAAGAATGACATAATGTAATGAAAACTTTAACTAGGTCAAAATACAATAAAAAATAATAAAATAAAATAAAATAATAACAAACTATAATAACAACCCATGTTATTAATTTTTTTTTAGATTTAAATAAAATTTAGATGATAAAATTAAACTCCACACAAACCAATTAATTTAAATTAAATGGATAAAAAACACTACTAAAAAGGAAAATAAATATTTATGTAAATGACTACGGATTTCACAAGTTATTAGTTTATAACTTGATCTAGAATCAAAGAAAATGGCTAGCGATGTCACAAGTTATCATTCGCTTAGTGATGTATCAACGTTCTCAGTTGAAATGGTGGTCAGGGACACTAAAAAATTCAAAATAGATATCTGTTATGGCATCCATGTTGTCTACAAACCATCTAAATTTTCCATCTTATACAACAATTTCTAATAATAACTGCTCAATTTACTCTCCAATTTTTTAAACCCCCACCCATGTTGGGGAAATCAAAGTGTAAAATCAAATGTTCCTGTGGTTATTTTAAAGGGTTCATAAACAAAAAAGATAATGAGAAAGTAAATCTTGTGGTATATTAATTGATTTTTGAATCATTGTGACAAACAGAACATCACATTAGCTCATAGAATATATATAATTCTATAAGGATCTGAGATGATAACAAAGTTTTGAATCGTCATAACTAGGTGACAATCAAAAATAAGTTGTAGCCACAAGCAAAAAATCACAACAACTAATAGAATATATCCAAGGTTGCAATGAATTGCATACATAGTGATGAACCTCATGGGAATTTTAGTGCAGATAAAACACCACCCTAAAAATTCTATACTATTGATCAATTTAGAATAACCTAATATTTCTAGATTGGATGTCGAGGTGGGTGGTACATTAATTGAGGATGCTTCTTAAGGGATAAGGGAATTTAGATACTCTATCCTTCGACCAAAGCTATAAAAAGAGAGACTTGTAGATTATAGTTTTAATAAATTAACATTATGTGATTAATAATAAGTTACAAACATATATAATAAGTGGCATGGTAATTAACGTTATTCTTTGTACTATTTTTATTTAGAATAGTTTTTTTTAAAATAGTAATTTGTTTTTTTTTTAAATGAATATTGTTAAATGTGTAATTCAGTAAAATGTATTAAATTGATATTCTAATTTTTAAGATATTTATTTCAAAAATTCAAAGTACGGTGAGTTTTGTTTTATTAAGCTAAATACTCTAGATGTGCAGAGAATGAATCTATCTCAAGTACATGCTTCTAATTTTCAATGAAGTAGTCTTCAAAATTTCCTAGCTCTATTTTAATTACATAAATGCATTGAAAACCATATGATAGTATTTAATTCAGTTATTTTATTTGAACGTGTTGCAAGATGACATATTGTGCCAAGAAGTTTGCTATATCTTATTATTTTAGTATTTTTTCAATCAAGAAGTGGCTTTGGAGTTTAAGAACTGAATCTTTCTAGCTGATAACTCTTCTCATCAATATCTTTGAAACCTCCACGAGGTGCTTACATGGAAGAAAAATTTGCCTTTCATTCCATCACTATGGCTCCTTCTTTGCAACATCCTATTTCATTTAGGCTACTCTTTCCTATTATATTGCCTTAAGGCGTTTCGTTTGCAATATGTGGTGCAATTGCTAGTAATAAATAGTTAGGAGTTAATATTCAACTCATAATAGTGATTGTGCTACTACTTGTTCTCTAAGCGCCTGGATAGGGTTTCTTCATATCCTGCAATGGCACTGTCCTTGCTGCCAAAGAAAAGCTGGTGGTTCTGTAGACACGAGGTGCAGTGAGCCCATGGCGTTCTGTGCACAAACCATGGCATCCGCTCCGGGGGGAGGCAATTAGCTTCCCCCTACAAAGGACAATCGAAACATAGCTGCTTCCAATCAGGGAAGAATGACTCCTGACATAGAGGGAACGGTCCAAAACAAGGAAATACCCCAAACGCAGGCAACCGAGGCCACTCAGAACACCCCTGCAGCGAATTTAGTTACATGCAAGCCCATAGCTGATGACAGACCAAAGATAGACCTCCCCAGTCACCGCATAAATGATCAGATCCAATACATGAAAGACCATGCACTCATCGGGAAGTTCACTGGTTTCTGGCCCACTGAAAAAGCATTACAGGGATGGATTGCTACAAAATGGAAGCCTAAGGGACACGTCACCCTTTAGTTAGGGCCAAAAGGCTTCTTCAACGCTGTATTAAATTGCATTGAAGATCGAAACAGAGTTCTGGATGAGGGGCCTTACTTCTTTAACTCTGCTGGTCTATACCTAAGAGATTGGGTAGAGCGATTCAACCCGGACAAAGAAAATTTCAACTGGGCCCCAGTTTGGATACGACTATATTCGCTCCCGCTGGAGTATTGGGATGAAGAATCCCTCACAGCCATATGCAGAGGACTGGGTGCATTCATCAAGATAGCTGAAGAAACAAAGCTTCGAAGGTACACTTCTTATGTGCGAATCTGTATCTACATGCAGTTGGACAGAGCTCTCCTAGATGCAGTAAGTTTGTTTCATGACGACTTTGAATGGATTCAGCCCATATATTATGAACATGTTCCCTTTAGATGTCGTAGGTGTCATGCCCATGGGCATTTGTTCAGGGATTGTCCACTCAACATTGCTTCCAAGACCAAAGAAGCGGAAGACAAAGCTGAAGTGGATGGTTTCACTAAAGTCCCAAATCGAAGGTTGCACAATAAAAAACCCCCTTCTGGTAGCATAAATTCCAATCTACGAGCTAATACCCCTATTACTAGTAACAGTTTTGAACCCCTGGCTCAATCTGATCCCTCTGGGGATATCCCTTCTGTCAACCCTATTCCCCCTCCCATTTATTCCTCTCCTTCTGCCCCCCCCAAATCCCTCCGGCACCAAGCCAAGCCTGACAGGCATGGAAAATATGGAGAACATGAGATCCAAGCAAACCCCATATTTAGATCCTGTCATTGGGAAGCCAAATAGTATGGATATTGACAAATTCTTGCTTAAGCCTAACCATATCAATCTGGAAAACCCAGAAAGAAATCAACCTAGCCATATGGATGAGGATTCCGAGGGTTTCGAACTAGGAGAACTTGATCTTC
Organism: Pinus albicaulis; assembly: GCA_034641835.2. Taxonomy (NCBI): domain Eukaryota; kingdom Viridiplantae; phylum Streptophyta; class Pinopsida; order Pinales; family Pinaceae; genus Pinus; species Pinus albicaulis. The sequence continues at coordinate 34,049,265 of MU968480.1, forward strand.
TGGGTTTATAAGATGTATGCAGGCGTAAAGAGTTCGACAAAATCAATCCTAGCCAGATTGAAACTTTAGAAGTCATTCTCGCCAAAGCTCAGTAACACAAGAAACTGGGTATTCAACGAGGAAGTCACTGGGATGGTTTAAAGATCATAAAAGAATCCAATAAAAGAGGCCAATAGCCAGATTGGCAACGCACCATCATATTAGGGGAGATGTTAGTGGAGTCAGGACGATATCCCAAGGTCATAAGGTTTCTCAACTGCCTCCAAACGTTTCCTCATGAAGCTCATCTCATGGAACGTAAGAGGGCTAAACAGCCCTAGGAAATACAGAATGATCAAAAGTATGATTCAGCAAGAAAGACCTCAAATTATCTTTCTTCAAGAAACCAAATGTAACACTGAGGCTCTTGGTAAAATTTTCACCAAAGCCTGGCCTGGATGCCACTCAGTAGCAGTAGATGCCTCTGGCTCGTCGGGAGGTCTAGCTATGATTTGGGACACGAAAGCCATAGAGCTTGGGGACTTCCATGTGGCTCATAATCTCATTCAATCCACTTTCCATCTCATAGGTACCAATATCCATGGGCACCTCTCAAATGTCTATTTCCCACAAGATCGGGCAAGCAAGACTGTACTCTTGAATACGATGGAGATCCTAAACTCCAATAGAATGCGTCCTTTATGGATTTTGGGGGGAGACTTCAATATGATAACAAAGCTTGAAGAAAAAACAAGAGGCCGATCGAAATTGGAACCGAATAGCTCTCACTTCAGGGATTTCATCAACATAAGTTGGTTGATCGATCTACCTTTCTCTAATGGAATGTATACCTGGAATAATAAAAGATCTGGAAGTCAGCATATAGCCTCCAAGATAGATCGCTTCCTAATCTCTGATAATTCTATACACCTGGGGGGAGATATCTTCGCCTCCATTTTACCTATAGCAGGCTCGGATCACTGGCCCATCGTACTTCAATGGCAGAGCCCTAATCAACACCTGAAGTGGCCTTTCCGCTTCAAAGCTTTGTGGCCGGATCATCCTTCTTTCAAGGATCTGGTCCATACAGCTTGGAAAAGCTTTATTCCTCCAAAAGGTTCCAAAATGTTTCAATTTCAACAAAAGCTCTGATTCCTTAAATCCCAAATAAAATCCTAGAACCACACGGTATTTGGGAATATCTTCCAGGAAAAAAAATCTCTTGAACTCAAAATGGCAGAGATACTGTAGGAAATCATCAATAAAGGCAGAACAGAGCTTCTAGACACCCAGGAATAGAGTCTTCAGCAGTAGTTGAATGAAAGATATAAAAAAGAATAAATTCTCTGGAGACAAAAATCCAGAATTCGTTGGCTAAAGGAAGGAGAGAAAAACACAAAGTTCTTTCATCACTCCACTATTCAACGAAGGATGCATAACTGCATTGCCCACATCACAAACCAACTAGGAGAGTGATTGGAAAACCATGAGGATATTGAGCATGAATTGTTGGATCACTTCAAAAATGTCCATCAAGAATCTCCAATCTGCAGACAATCAGCTATCAGCCAAATAACCCAACTCATTCCCAAAATGATAACGGAAGAGCATAATCAGATGCTGTTGAGGCCAATTTCTTTGTAGGAGGTTGAAGCAGCAATGGCCCAAACTAAGATTGGTAAGGCCCCAGGCCCAGATGGCTTCACTTCAAACTTCTTTCACCATTTTTGGGATCTCATCAAATTGGAAGTCTGGAAATTAGTGGAAGAATCAAGATCAACGCACTGGTTGCTTCCCTCTCTCAATGCTACTTTCATAGCTCTGGTTCCAAAGGAAGATCAACCAAGCAAGCCAGATAATTTCCACCCCATTGCCTTATGCAATGCGATTTACAAGGTAATCTCAAAAGTCATTGCCAATCGATTCAAGCCACTTCTTCCAATGCTCATCTCTCCAGAACAAACTGGATATGTGGAAGGTCGAAAAATATTGGATGGGATTACCTTAATGCACGAAGTCATCCACTCTTTAAAAGTCAGCAAAAAAGCAGGTATGATTCTTAAAATCGATCTGTCAAAGGCTTTCGATAAATTGAGTTGGAGATACATTCAAAAGATTCTGGAGGCTTGTGGTTTTAATCAAATGTGGATAAGATGGGTCATGAACCTCATCTCCTCCACCTTCTACTCCATCCTGATCAATGGGATTCCTTCTCATCCATTTTCTCCCTCTAGGGGCATTAGACAAGGAGATCCTTTATCTCCCTTCCTTTTTGTTCTTATGGTAGAAGGCCTTAGGCGGCTCATTCAAAATGCTCTTCAAACCCAGAAGCTGAAAGGAATCTCCCTTCATGGCTCCCCTGCTACCACCCATCAATAATTTGTGGACGATAATATGCTTTTTGGCCACCCTTCGGTGCAAGAATCTCTCTCCTTCAAATTCATCCTGAACATTTTTTCTGAAGCCTTTGGTACCTCTGTTAATGCTGAAAAATCTCAAATTTTTTTCTTTAACACTCCTACTCAAACCCAAGCCAACATTGCCCGTATCCTCAACTTTTCCACTGCCACCCTTCCTGCCAAATACCTTGGAGCCCCCCTTATAGATACTGTTATCAAGCACTCTTTCTGGAAAATTCTCCTTGAAAAGCTAGAAGCTCGTCTTTCCTCTTGGACCTTCAGAGCTCTCAACTTGGCTAGCCGACTCATTCTCATTAAGGCAGTCCTACAATCCATGCCTCTTTACCTTTTTTCAGTCTTGGAAGCACCGAAATGGGTTCTCAAGCAAATAAAAGCCTTGCAATGAAAATTCCTCTGGGGATCTTCAGGCCAGAACAGGAAATGGGATTTAGTAAATTGGAGCACAATGTGCACTCCAAAAGAAGCCAGAGGACTTGGTCTCAGGGATCCAACTCAAAGCAACAAAGTCATGGGAGCTAAAATCTGGTGGAAATGGATTTCCAGTCCAAGCACGCCTTGGGCCAGACTATGGACCGCAAAATATGCTAACAACAGACCCCCAGAAGAATTGATTCGAATCTCCCCTGAGGTTACTAGCTCTCTAATATGGGTAGTCGCCAAACAACACAGTGCTCTGATTCAACAACGCAATTTCTAGGAAATTCAGAATGGAGGCTTAACAGGATTCTGGATGGACTCATGGCAGAAAAAGCCAAAGATAACCGATATTATCAATAAAATCAACATGGACAACACAACCACTTAGCCTGAAGACAAGGTAAATCAACACTGGCTCATAGCAAATCACAACAGGTTCAGGAAATGGAAGTAGTTTGCTCTTATCGGCCCCAAAGTACAGGAAGATATCAGGGAAGCCCTTAGCTTAGAGTTAAAGCGAAGAAATATTAGATGGTCGGAAGATCCGAATATTCTTAGATGGGGCTATACAACTAAAGGAATGTTCTCTACCAAAGAAGCCTATACTTTGATGCTTGCTTCTACCAATCCTCCTGATCCACTCTGGCAGCACGTCTGGGCTCCCGGTTCTTGGCCCAAAGTCTCAAATTTTCTTTGGCTTCTCAGTCACAAGAGAATACTCACTTGGGATAATTTTATTAAAAGGGGCTTCATTGGGCCATCATGTTTCCCCAATTGCAACCAAAGCAACGAAACAGTTCAGCATCTCATGATCTCTTGTACTCTAGAAAACACACTATGGGAGAAAATTAGCTTTTATTGTTGAAAGAGAAATCATGTGGGCGATCTAACCAACATTATCCGCAACTAGCCCATGCTTCCTTAATCTAGTGCTCTTCTCAATGCTCTTTGGAAACTTATCCCTGGCCTACTCTTTTGGTTAGTCTGGAAAGAAAGGAACAAAAGAGTATTCAGAAACCAAACTACCCCTCTAGAGACAATTTGGAGCACCTTCAGCAATAATCTTCAAGAGCCCCTAGCTCTTCACAGCTAGAAGGAAGAGGACATCCCCACAAAGCCACAAGAAATTACCATCTGGGAGAACTGGCAACTCAAAATCAACCCAACCCCATCTACTTCGGCAAGGAATATACAAAGGATCCCTGATCGATGGTCTCCACCTCCAACAAGAGTAGTCAAACTAAATTTCCATGGGGCATCTAAGGGCAATCTCGAGCAGGCCGGTTTTGGTGGTATCTTCAAAGACTCCAAAGGCGCTACTCTAGCAATCTACTTTGATTCTCTTGGTTGGGATACCAACAACTCTGCAGATTTAGAAGGCCTGTGGCAAGGTCTCTGCTTAGCTCAGAAAAACAACTTCTTCCCCACTGTTGTCGAAGGAGACTCATAGGTGCTCATCAACATGGCTAATCAACTACTCTCGAGATCCTCTGCTGCTAAGGTCACCACCAGCTAGTGATTAACTGCTAGACTCGAACTTCTAGAAGCATGGCTCAAGATCAACAATGTTGTTTCTTTCACTCACATCAAGAGGGATGGCAACAAGGTTGCAGACTTCCTGGCCAATCTGGGAGTTGAAAGTATAGATACACTCAATCATGGTCCTCTCAACATTATCCATGAAAATGCCAAACTACAGGAATGCAGTACTCCGGTGCATAACGATACTTCAGCTCCGGATGCGGATGACACTCAAGCATGATGGGACGCCTGTCCCAAGCCGCATCCCAAGGGCGATGGCGTGGGTTGGCCATGTGGCCTCCCACAGGGGCATTAATGTTGTCATTAATCCCACCACCCTACGCTCCATTAAGACCCTTCTCTAGAACTGTCACCACCCTGTGCACCTCCCCCGGTTCATTATGGAATTTGATTTTGAGTTTGATATACTGTATGGCGATTTCTCTATTTGCAGATCCATTGTTCCGCGAAGAAGTTCTTGCTCGCCCGCCTGTGCCGAGCAAAGCACTCGAATGCAGACTGGTAGGCTTTTCATGCTTCTCTGTTGCTTGGAAACCATCCCGGAGTGCCATTTTTCACAAAGAAGCTTCTGTTTCTCGAATTCGCTGCTTGTCTCCCCTAGCTCCTTTGTGTCGCATCTCCTCCGTCCATCCCACAAGCGATGCTGGGAGCTCTTCCCTGTCACCATGCCCAGGCTACGCCATAGGATGAGAAGTCGACAAGGGAGCAGTCGCAACCGTGCCATCCATTCTCGGTCCTCCCCCAGCTCGGATTCCTCCTCCGAGGACCTCTCCTGTGACCACATTCCTGAATCGCGGAGCCGCAGGGGCAAACTTCATTTTAATGAATATTTGTCACCCCTTCCCGAGATCTCCGCCTCCCCATGTGCCTTCTCTCGCACCTCCCCTTGTGCACCCTCCTATGCCTCCGGCTCTCCACTCTGTCGCCTCTCTGACCCCCTCTCCGTCAGCCTCCATTCCCCTTCGTCAGTCCTCCCAGCATCCGGAGTTTCGTTTCGATTGCTCGTTGGATAAACCGATCATTACTACCTACATCATGGTCACTATCCGGGAGGAGACAGCCTGCCGTGCACCCCCCTCAGTCGATGTCCCTAGTCCCTCTTTTGTTATCCCTGGCCCCTCTGTTGCTCCCACTCCCACACCTGCAGAAAAAGCCAAGGAATCCTTTGCACAGCTGAAAATCGCTCATGATGATATAATGCAGGTTCAGGTGAAGGACGATAAAGTAAAAGACACCGCGGTTCCCACTACAAATGATGGAGGAAGCAGCTATGAGTATAGATGCAGAATTGTGGAGGAACCTCCATCTCCAGCCAATGACTAGTAGCCGGGACGACCTTCAGCGGATTTCGATCCTACAGCCTAGGTTTCCTAGGCTGGTTTTTGTTTTTATGCTTAATATCCTTCTGCTGGAAGAGTGGACTGTCTTTTTACTTTTCTTTTTTGTTAAACTATTTGTCTCAAATTCCGGTTTCCCCTATGAGGGCTGTAGGACTTAACTCTCAGGAACTAGTTTTCCCTCTGTGGGCAGTCCAAACTCTTGGTTTTCATGACTATCAGGCCCTGCTCTCAGGCTTTCTCAGTTGAGGCACTGGCAATTTTGTATTATTATGTTACATATCAATAGATTTAGAATTACTCAAAAAAAAAAAAAATAAAAAAAATTAGGAGTTATAATTAATAATTATTAATGTTGTGGATAGACAACGTATATCAACCACATTTAGTAATGTGGTTGTATATGTGTTTCATATAAGCCTATCAAGGTATATCAACCACATTGGTAAATGTGGTTGTGCTAATTATATAAATTAAATAATTGACAAGTGTTGATAATCATTAAAATATTTATAGTATAGTTGTAATGTTGAGAATTTGCAACACGAAAGTGAGTGGAGGTAAGTAAAATTGAGAATGTTAGTACAAAAGTGAAAATGAAAAGTGGCTATAAAAAATGAAAAACTATTTGAAAACCCTTAATTTCAAAAATTAAATTATATATATTAAGAAAAATATTTTCAAACCATTAAATTTACATCATTTATAATTTTTTATTTTTTTAAGATTGAAAATTATGAGAGACTTATTCCTAAATAAACCACACCTTGCACATTATTTTATTATGGTAAGACTTCATTAAAATTGTTGGTGACAAGGAATCATTCTTAGCCTTATTCACCCAATATACTTAACCAATCAGCTTCTTGAGTCCGTGCATATGAAATACATGACTACTAGATAGCTTATTTATTTATGAAAAAGATGTTAATGCACCAACCATAGAAAAATTTAAAAAATAAAAGAGTACTATTCTATTAATTTACTTATTCTTTTAATAACTATAATAACATGCAACTAATATTTTACATTTATGTTTAAAATACACAAAATTCTATAAAATATAACCACAACAATTTATCTTACATTGAAAAACTACAATAACCACACACATTCTGCACATCCATCCTATACATCATGAAAAGGAGGTAGACACCAGCACATTATCAAACCAGGAACCAAGATCGCTACAAAAATGAGAAATATTCCTTGGTGTTTTATTTGAATCAAGATATTAGATGTATTAGGTATAACCCCGTGTTGGAGAGTAGTATATACTACAAGGGGTGATGCTGGTACTCGATGGAAGAGTATTGAATCCGTGACGCACCGTATTGAATCTCAGCACCAAAAGTAGTGTGGAAAATGTCCCGGATGGAGTTGCATAGCCTACTAGTCGTTGGAGAGTATTGTATTGAAGTGTGCATGGCCGTAACAAGTGGATGAGCCCCCGACGCCAACACTGGAAGTCTTGTAGTCGTAGCTGTTCGACGCCCTGTAGTAGTCGTGCTGTGCCAGAGCTTCGAACAGGTCTCCCAGAGTATGGAAGTAAGGATTCCCACTTGGGATTTTCTTATCCCTACATGTGCTACCCGTTATTGTTCGATTATCCGTGCCCACAACCATGAGTAGGAACATTAGAGGTAAATCAAAGCTAAATGAAGTATTCGTCAAATGATATAATATCACCTCTAATAATGAATTCTTGTGAATATCACATCATGCCCCACTTTTATAGCCCTCGCCGGACATGCTTGTGTGGCAGGGTAAGGATGATGATGATTTCTCGTCACCCTTTGTGATTCACATAAAGAAACATAATGGAATACTATTGCTAATGAATTCTATTCGTTTTCAAAATTTGTTAAATATAGGAATACTTTACAATTTGATTTAAAAAATAAAGTCAATTATCATAATATATTATTTATAGCATAATAGAATTGGATTTAAAATAAAAGTTAATTATTAAAATATATTTCATTTATGTTTATACTGGAGTATTCAAGAGTCATATAAATTAGATGGTTGGTAAGTGTTGTTGATCATCAAAAATTTTATGGGTTTAGGGGATATTTGTGAGATCAATTTAAGAAAGCCAAACTACTTACATTAAATGGAGAGTCGAAAAAACAGAAGATGTAGAGGCATGTTTACTTGGAATGAAGAAGTTTTTTGAGTTTCACGACTATACAAAGAGCATGAAGGCTAGAATACACATTTTCAATCTCAAAGGGAAAGCAAACATTTGGTGGGAAGATGTGAAGCGTGTCATAGATATCATGACAAAGGAGTTGAGTTAGCATGAATTCAAGAAACTCTTTAGGAAGAAGTTTTTGTCAAAAAGATACTATGATGGTAAGGCAAAGGTGTTTTATGAGTTGAATATCGGAACTATGACATATGCAGATTAAAAAAGTTTAGAGATTGACAAGTGGTCTGGCATTAGAATTTAAGGATCAGAGTCACAATGATGAACCTTGGTCGCTGGAAGAAGTCATTGGAAAGTTGAAGCAGTGTTATGAGCAATCGAAGCATAAGTCTAAGTATTAGCAAGCGTAGAAAGGGAATGAAAATACTAAAGTAAAGTTGCCTCCAAAGGGGGGAATACCTGAGGATGTAGATGAGAAGGAAAATGTTGCTCCATACAAGAAGTTTAATGTAGATGGGAAGGGACATGGACCTCAACCTGGAGAGAAAATTAATAAGGGTAGTGGCATGGAACAATTGCAATGTTGGATATGTGGAAAGGATCATCACATAAATGATTTTCCATTGTATTAGGGTTGTAGACCTTAGATATATAGTTTTCATGAGGCACAAACCATTGGGGATGTGGGCCAGAGCAGTCCTCATATCTATGCAACATTTGAGAACAAGTAAGCAGATCACTATGCATCCATTATTAAGATGGAAGGTAAGATTTTTGATCGAGTTGTTTATATTTTGATTAACCCTAGATCTAATTATAGTTCTGTTAATATTGACCTTGAGGATAACTGTTTTTTGAGAAAATAAGTGCATGAAAAATATTTGTTGGTGCAGTTACCTACAGATACTAAGAAAAGAGGTCATAATCGGGTAAGATCTTGTGCATTTGAGCTGAATGGTATTCCTACATCAACACATGTAAATGTGCTTCCTTTCAATTAATACAATATGAAGTTGGGTATGGATTGGTTGTACATTGACAGGACTAAGGTATATGAATATGAGAAGGACATAGATTTATTGGATGATGATGGAGAGAAGAAAATATTGTAGCATAAAAAGAAGCCTACATTCGTGGGAATGGTTACAACTATGCAAGAAAATCACAGTTGAAAGAAAGGGTTTGTATTGTTCGCAGTGCATTTTCCAGTGATAAAGATAAAGATGTTGAGGATGCATAAGCCCTGAAGAGGTATCCAATTTTGCAGTAGTTTCGGGATTTATTTATAGAATATATTTCAAAGTTTCCTACTCACAGGGAAGTGGACTTTTCTATTGAGTTGGTACCACAAGCAACATCAATATCGAATGCACTTCAGAGGATGAGCACTCCATAATTAGTGGAACTAAAGCTGTAGTCGAAGGAAATGATTGACAAGGGATACATTAGGCCAAGTGTGTTGCCTTGCGGTACACTAGTGTTTTTGTGAATAATAAGGATGATACTCTTAGGTTTTTCACCAATTATAGGTATTTGAACAAGGTGACTATAAAGTAAATGTATCCATTGTCGTGGAATGTTGATTTGACTGATCAGTTAAAAAGAGCAATAGTGATCTCAAAGATTGATTTGAGATTAGGATATCACCACGTACACGTCAAAGAAGATGATATTTACAAGACTTCTCTCCACGCTAGGTATGAGAATTATGATTTTGTTGTGGTTCCTTTTGGCTTGACTAATTCTCCCACTGCTTTCATATGTTTGATGAATATTGTGTTTTTTCCTTATGAGAACAAGTTTGTGATAGTCTTCATTAATGATATATTGATATATTCTAAGAATGAGGAAGAGCATGCAAAACACTTGTAGGTATTATTAATCTTGTTGAGAGAGCATCAGTTGTATGTAAATCTTAGTAAGTGTGGTTTCTTTGAGGTATAATTTCATTACTTGGGACAAGGAAGGCATAGCACAAGACACAGAAAAGATCAAAGTTATCATGGAATGGGAAACTCTTAGGAATGTGAATGAGGTTAGATCATTCATGTGGTTATCAAGTTATTACACGCAGTTCATCAAGTTATTCTCATGTAGTTCCTATCCTATTACATCTTTGCAGAGAAAATGGAAGAAGTTTCAATGGATAGAGGAATGCACAACCAATTTGGAGTAGTGGAATTAGTTTCTTACAAATAGTCCAATGCAATCTAGATAAAGAGTTTGTGGTGTGTACAGATGCTAGAAATAGAGGACATGGTGGAGTCTTGGTGCAAGAGGGACAACTGGTATGGTAGGAGTCAAGGAAACTAAATGAGCAGGACAATAACTACGTGACACGTGATCTTTAGTTGGCAGAGATCATTCACACATTGAAGATGTGTAGACACTATATTCTTGGAAGGATGTTTTTGTTGATGAGTGATCGCATTGTAATGAGATAATTGTTTCACCAAAATAATCTGAATTCCAGGAAATCTAAATGGTTTGTTATTCTTTGTAAGCTTTACTTTCAGATCAGGTACATTAATCGTAAGGAGATCATGGTTGCAGATGCTATTAGTATGAGAGTGCAAGTAATCATATAGAATTATAATTTGATATGGGACATATTCACAAGTTCAGATCTTCCATGATTCACAACATGATGACATGTTCCAACAACTTAAGCACGTGTTACAATAATAGAGTACAGGTGATCAGGATGTGGATTATCATCTCACAACAAATTCTTTGGAGATATTTAAGGAGGTAACAATGAGATTAAGAAGCTTATATTGAGAGAATATCATGTTAAGCCATATTTATGTCACTTGGGATATCAGAACACATTGAAAACTGTGAATACGTTCTAATATTTGTCGAATCTTAAGAAATAGGTAGCTGAGTTCATTGTAAGGTGTTTGGATTTCCAACAAGTAAAATCAGAGTGCAAGCATCTAAGTGGTCTGTTACACCCGATTCTGATTCCATAATGGAAATGGGAGGCCATCTCCATGGATTTCATTACATGTTTTTTGAAACCATCTAGACACCATGATTTCATCATGGCTGTAGTTGACAAGTTGACCAAGGTAGGTCACTTCATTCCAGTGAAGTATACTAATTCATCTGGTGAGGTACCTTAGGTATTCATGAGGGATATAGTTAGATTTCATGATATTCCTAAGAAGATTGTGTCAGGCAAAGATGCCAAGTTCACTTCCAAGTTTGGGAAGGATTTTTTTTTCAGGTTTGGGAATGGAGCTGGCCTTCATTCCAGCCTATTATCTATAGAAATATGGACACAGAAAGAGGGTTAACATGATTCTAGAGGATACATTGAGGATGAATGTTATGTGCCAGCATAGGAGGTGAGAGGAGTATATTTGATTGGTATATTTTTCATACAATAATGGGTATTAAGAGTCCTTGTGGAGGATTCCATTTGAGGCACTTTATGGGTAGAGTTATAGCACTCCCATCAACTACAGTGATCCAGTGAACAAGGTACTGACTGGACAACACATGTTGGCAGAGATGGAACAGGAAATGTCGGTTATCAAGGGGATTCTACAGTGATCATTGGACATGCAAAAGATTTATGCAGATCAACATATTGAATTTAAGGAGTTTCAGGTTGGGGAACATGTGTACTTGTGCATCAAGCCCAAGAAAATATCCTTGAGGATTGGGTCATGTTCCAATATGGAACCGCAGTATTACGGGGCCTTTAAGATCCTTAGGAGGAATAGATAATGGCCTACAGACTTGCACTGCCTCCAACAGTGAAATTCCATGATGTTTTCCATGTTTCATACTTAAAAAATATGTGATGGATGTTTATCATGTGATTGAATCGTCTATATTGAAGGTAGAATCATAAGGATAATTCCAGCTAGAATCTTAGTGTATATTACAGCACAAAAAGAAAATTCTCCAGAACCGAGAAGTTGAAAAAGTTAAAGTGAAGTGGAAGAAATTTGGGTCCAATGAAGCTACATGGGAGACGGTTGATCAGATTTAGGCTTTGTATCCTTCATTTTTTTCCAGTTGAGGTAAACAGGCTTTGGTATATGTGTATATGTATGTATGGTTGTTATTGTAAATACCACAATGAATTTTGTTAGAAAGGTCCAATCCCCAGTATGATTTTCATGTTTGTAAGGTTGGTTTTTCTTCTCAATAGGTTGTTCATTGTAAGTACCACATTCAAATAAGTTATAAAGCTCCATACTTAGTATGTTTTGGTTTTCAGTGGTTTTTCTAGTCATAGGTGTCATAGAATACTGAGGATGTTTCTCTAAAGGGAAGGGGTTTTTAAAAACCTCGAGTTAAAATTTCGTGTAATAAAGGTTGTAGAAGGTGGTTTAAAAGGTTACAATATTTGTAACACATAAATAGGGAAGGTTGTGTACAACTGAGATGTAGTGCTTAGAGAGGTGAAAATTGTTATTAAATAGGAAGTCCTAACAAAGGAAAAGGAACCATACAAGATTGATTTTAAACTAAAGGATGAAGAATCAGACTCGATCACAAAACATGAATCAAATGCGGAAGAGACATACACTCCAATTTTGAGGAGATATGTTTGAGAGAGAAAGAAACCATAGAGGTATAGTCCATCTACCTTCTATTCAAATATTTATTTATATGTTACTAATGATGACCACAAAAATCTTAGGGAGGCAGTGGATACAGAAGATTAAAAACTTTGGAAAAAGGCCATTGCTGAAGAAATAGAATCCTTGGACAAAAATGATTCTTGGGATCTGGTGGATTTTTTTGTTGGAAGGAAACCCATTTGGAGCAAATGAGTTTATGAGAAGAAGATGAATTTAAAAATAAAGGTTGAAAAACTAAAAGATCGATTGGTGGGAAAAGGTTATTTGAAGGTGTCAAGGATTAAGTTTGGTCATATTGTTTATCCTGCTACGATGTTAGCTTATATTTTATTACTTTTGTTTGTTGCTTATATTTCTTATTTTGAGGTATAACAAATGGATGTGAAGGCAACATTTCTTCACGGGGATGTGGATGAAGAGATCAGCATGAAGCAACAAGAAGGCTTTGGAATGAAGCGTAAGAAAGAATTGGTATGCATGTTAAAAGAGTCTTTTTATGGGTTAAAGTAGTCACCAAGGATGTGGTATAAAAAATATTATAGATATATAAGAGGACTTGGCTTCACAAGGAGAAAAGGAGATAACTATCTGTATCTTAAATTAATGATTCACCATGTCATTTATTTGGTCTTGTATATTGATGATATGTTGTTGATTGGAAATGACAAATAAATTATACAAGATTTGAAGACCCAATTGAGCTCTAGTTTTGAAATGAATGATCTTGGTACTACAAACTATATTTTGGGCATGGAAATTAAATGAGGTCGAGAAAACATGAAGCTCTAGTTAAAATATAGGAAGTATTACAAAACAATATTGTGGAGGTTTAATATGCAGGATAACAAATCGGTGAAGGTTTCTATTCTTGTAGGTGTAAAGTTACTTGCTAAACAGTGTCCCAAGACATAGGAAGAGGAAGAGGACATGTGAAATGTTCCATATTCTAGTGAAGTTGGTAGCCTAATGTATGCAATGCTTTGTATTAGGCTAGACATTGGGTATTACATGGGAGTATTAATCTAGTTTATGTCAAAGCCATGTAACGATCATTAGAAAATACTGATGCGAGTTTTTAGGTACTTGCACGACCCTAGTGATTATGGTTTTTGCTACCAGGGAAGACCATGATTGGATAGAGTGTTGGGCATATATGGCTTTGTTGTTGCATATTGTGATGGAGATCAATTCAGAGAATATCTCCAAGTGGGTACATGTTTAACTTATTTGGAGGAGGTATCAGTTGGATGAGAAAGAGTGATTGTGTAGTGTCTCTTCCAACTACAAAGTCTTAATACATGGCAGCCACACATGCAAGCAAGGAATTTTTTTGGTTACAGATATTGTGTTCAAGTATGGGGTTGGTACAACGAGCTATAAATATATACTATGAGAACCAAAGAACAATTTTATTGGAACATAACCCTACTTATTATTTGAAGACAAAGCATATAAATGTTAAAAATCACTTTGTTAGAGATATGGTTGATGAAGAAAAAGGGTTTCTAGTAAAGGTGGACACATGGAATGATGTTGCAGATGCATTGAAAAAGTATGTGAGCATTAAGAATTTTTTTGGTGTAGAGAAATAATGGCTGTTGCAGCTCGGTACTAGTGATTGTACACCATTGTGGCCCCCCATGTGGAAAGGAAACAACAAGTGGGAGAATGTGGGGTATGTGTTATATTATTTCCAAGACTATTCATAGGTGATGTTATGTTGCGTCGGGAAAAGTGGGGATGACAAGCCCCATTTCCAAGGGTTTTGTAGGGAGTGGATAGCCCCTGTACACAAGGTCTGTAGTACCAACGTAGGGAAAATTTTTTGTAAGGACCCAATTATGGGGGGAAGACCCAAGGATGTTTGGAAAACCTATCCATGGTTTTCATGAATGGTTTGGGCATGCTGGTTTTTTTCCATTGTATTTTGTATATCCTTTCAAGGAAACTGCAATTATGTTATAATCTAGGGGTTAATAATGGATTGGGGTTTATTGATATCTTCGACATGTATATAATGTATTGCTACATTGCAAGGAATATAATGAAAAATCAATCTAGTTTTACATTTGATGTTCTAGCAGTAGTATATTTGTTTTGTTTTAAGAATTTGTTTGTACGTACTATCTGTGTACGGTTAAAGCTTACAAAAATGGATTCAACAGTTTGAATACTCCTAATAAAACTAGATTGTGCATTGTTAACATTTCTTATTTAAATATTTTCCTACAAAATTTACCAAATTTACCTAGAAAACATTACATTACAAATCTAATAATTTATCTAAAATGATAAAACAAAAAGTGTTTCATTAAATTGGATCAAAGAGAGACTTTGATGGAATGTTTTAAATTTTTAAAAATATTGGGCACTAAGAACGCATTTGGTGACTAACAACAATGATGCCACAATTGGACCCTACAACCCAACAAGTAAAATGATATTATGTCGATAGTGACTATTTAAAAAGCCAAAAGGCCTCTATAGTTTAACATGGAGCACACATTTGGTGTGATCCTAATAATTCCAATCTTATAAGGGAAGGCCGCACTATTGTGTTTTGTCTGAGGAAAAAAGCAATGCCATAACTTGGTTCATCCATTAAAATGAGAAGATTTACTTAACATTCAAAAAGTCAAGAAATCTATAAATATTATCAAAATTGTTATTTTTTTATGTAAAAATAGATTCAACACTTTTGAATACTCTCTAACTAGATTGTACATTGTTAGTTCGTTTGATTTTCCTCATAATTGTTATTTTTATGGAAAAAAAATTGAATTTAATACCTTTGAAAAAATATAATCTAAGTAAATATCCAATATTAACATTTAATATTTAAATTTGATAAAAAAATCTAAAATATATCAAACTGTGAATTACTAATTTCTGTTATTTTTTTTTTGAATCATTAGTCTCTATGTGGATGTTATATACCCAGATAATTATATTTTTGGTAAGGGTTCATTTGATAGATTTTTTATTTTTATTTTTAATGGTGAATTTTCAATTGACATAATTATTTATTATTATTTAGATCAAATAAAAAGTAAAATATAAAACTATAGTTTTTTCTTTTTTATTATATTAACTTATAAAAGAAAATTGAAAATAACTATTGAAAAAAAATATTAATTAAATAAATTATTTTTACATACTATAAATACTTTTTATAGAATTTAAAATAATAATAATAATTGAAAAAATAATTATATAAGTAATTTTTTTTTTACAATAATATATATATAGATATATATATGATTCATTTTATTGTTGAACAACAACGTATCAGGAACGATAAGAAATTTTATGAATTTCTTGTTTGTTATACAGCAGTACAGGAAGGTAGGATACAGTTTATGTAAAGTAAACATACAGCTTGAGGAGCATTGTAAAAACCCCATCTTAGGGGCCGGTCTATTATTTCACTATGATAGGATCCCCATCCGATATCTTGGTCTGACTGCCACCATGTATGTTTCCACTCTTTGTTATCAAAATACAAGGATAGCATGAGTACATGAATGAAAATCCCCAAAAATGGGAATGAAATCAACCTGTGGTTAATAAACTACAAAATAGATTTAAATAATGTAACAACAAAATAATAAGAATAATCGTGCCTCAATAAGGGTTTAAATAATGTAACAACAAAATAATAAGAATAATCATGCCTCAATAAGGGTTACTGAGCTAAAATATTCTCAGACATACATGAATGGGAAGGTGCCAAAATTTAATCACATATTAGTTCACAGTAAATTATTATCATTACCATGGAATACAAGAGTAGATATTTGAAAGAAAACACAGGTGTAGTAGAATTGAATTAGTTAATTGAGATATATACCACATTAAATCACACATATACACATAATGGAAATATCAAATAGCCATTATAACCTCCATGGAAGTTCATGGTAATCAATGATAAAAGTGGAGAACTTCTTGTTAATGTTGTTACAAATATAGGTACATGTCCTACAAACCATCAAATCCCAATAGTGGAGGTTGGGGTTCTCATACCATCTTCAACGAAAAACCCTAGCATCACTCTTATGAAATCAACTCATGAAATAGAAGAAAACAAAGATCAACAACTTAGAAATCAACCACTTTGAGTCGGAAACCTCCTTTACATTACGTAAATGAACAATTATTATATAATTCAAATAAAAAAACCTCCTTTATCAAATTTATTTTTATTCATTGTCTCAACTTTATTTTTCTTGTAAACCAAACTTTCTGGCACAAAATTTTGAATATCATATTTAAGGCCATCCTAAAAAAATTCTTTCTTAACTGTCTGGTAAGTTTTTAAAAATCTCGAGTGTCCTCCAAATGGAGAGGTTTGAAATTCCATTTTTTTTTGTTTTAGTCCAGAATTGTTACAAATATATAAGCAATATTTTTACCATAAGGAATCATTTTTCCAACCAAATGTATCAGATGAACTAGTATCTTTCTGCAACTTTTGAATGAGCGTACATATTTCTTCGTCATTCTTCCATTTCTCCCTTGCTTCGGTTATCCAATCAGGTTGGATAATAGAAATGGCATAAAGCAATGCTTGCACATCCTCATCCTTTCTTGAGAGTGAATATGCAACAATGATTAGCTTCCATTTTTTATAGATGATTTCAAAGTCATAACCCAATATATTTCTAACCCATTTTGCTTCTCTTCTAAAGATATCCTTTGTTCCAAAAAGTATTTAAGACTATCATAATCATTTTTTTTCCTTTATGTGTCTTCCCTTTAGGTAAGGTCTCCATTTCTTTAGTGCATGTAGTATTGCCAAGATTTCCTTCCTCATAGTCCATAAACCTTCTATTCAAATATTTATTTATATGTTACTAATGATGACCCCGAGAATCTTAGGGAGGTAATGGATGCAGAAGATTAGAAACTTTGGAAAAAGGCCATTGTTGAAGAAATAGAATCCCTGGACAAAAATGATGCTTGGGATCTAGTGGAGTTGCTTGTTGGAAGGAACCCGATTTGGAGCAAATGAGTTTCTGAGAACAAGATAAATGTAAAAGGCAAGGTTGAAAAATTAAAAGATCGATTGGTGGGAAAAGGTTATTCGAAGGTGTCGAGAATTAAGTTTGGTGATATTTTTTCTCCTGCTACGATGTTAGCTTATATTTTATTACTTTTTTCTGTCGCTTCTATTTCTTATTTTGAGGTATAACAAATGGATGTGAAGACAACATTTCTTCACAGGGATGTGGATGAAGAGATCAACATGAATCAAACAGAAGGGTTTGGAATGAAGGGTAAGAAAGAATTGGTATGCATGTTAAAAGAGTCTTTTTATGGGTTAAATTAGTCACCAAGGATGTGGTATAAAAAGTATATGTATATATATATATATATATATATATATATATATATATATATATAAGAAGACTTGGCTTCACAAGGAGAAAAGGAGATAACTATATGTATCTTAAATTAATGAGTCACCATGTCATTTATTTGGTCTTGTATATTGATGATATGTTGTTGATTGGAAATGACATATAAATTATCCAAGATTTGAAGACCCAATTGTTCTCTAAATTTGAAATGAATGATCTTGGTACTACAAACTATATTTTGGGCATGATAATTAAATGAGGTTGAGAAAACAGGAAGCTCTAGTTAAAATGTAGGAAGTATTGCAAAACAATATTGTGGAGGTTTAATATGCAGGATAACAAACTGGTGAAGGTTTCTATTCATGTAGGTGTAAAGTTATCTACTAAACAATGTCCCAAGACATAGGAAGAGGAAGAGGAAATGTGTCATGTTCTATATGCTAGTGAAGTTGGTAGCCTAATGTATGCAATGCTTTGTATTAGGCTAGACATTGGATATTACATGGGAGTATTAATATGGTTTATGTCAAAACCATGCAAGGAGCATTAAAAAATAGTGATGCGAGTTTTTAGGTACTTGCACGACACTAGTAATTATGGTTTTTGCTACCATGGAAGACCATGATTGGATAGAGTGTTGGGCATACATGGCTTTTTTGTTGCATACTGTGATGGAGATCAATTTAGAGAAGATCTCCAAGTGGGTACGTGTTTAAATTCTTTGGAGGAGGTGTCACTTGGATGAGACAGAGCGATTTTGTAGTGTCTCTTCCAACTACAAAGTCTTAATACATGGAAACTACACATGCAAGCAAGGAATTTGTTTGGTTACAGATATTGTGTTCAAGTATGGGGATGGTACAAAGAGCTATAAATATATACTATGAGAACGAAAGAACAATTTTATTGGCACATAACCCTACTTATCATTTGAAGACAAAGCATATAAATGTTAAAAATCACTTTGTTAGAGATATGGTTGAAGAAAAAAAAGGGTTTCTAGTAAAGTTGGCCACTTGGAATGATGTTGCACATGCATTGACAAAGTATGTGAGCACTAAGAAATTTTTGCTGTATAGAAATAATGGGTGCTGCAGCTCGGTACTAGTGATTGTACACCATCGCGACCCCCCATGTGGAAAGAAAAAAACAAGTGGGAGAATGTGGGGTATGTGTTATATTCGTTCCATGACTAGTCGTAGGTGATGTTATGTTGCATCGGGCAAAGTGGGGATGACAACCCCCCTTGCCAAGGGGTGTGTAGGGGGTGGATGGCCCCTATACATGAGGTCTGGAGTACCGACATAGGAAAAAAAAATTATAAGGACCCAACGATGGGGGGAAGGCTCAAGGATGCTGGGCAAACCTATCCATGGTTTTCCGAATGGTTTTCATGAATGGTTTGGTCATGATGGTTTTTTTCCATTGTATTTTGTATATCCTTTCAAGGAAACTACAATTACGTTATAATATAAGGGTTAATGGATTGGGGTTTATTGATATCTTTGACATGTATATAATGTATTGCTACATTGATAGGAATATAATGAAAAATCATTCTAGTTTTACTTGTTTGGGTTCTAGGAAAAATCTCTGCATATATTTTATGTTCTCGTAGTTGTATATTTGTTTTGTTTTAAGAATTTGTTTGTACATAATAATTGTGTACGATTAAAACCTAAAAAAATGAATTCAACAGTTTGAATACTCCTAATAAAACTAGATTGTGCATTGTTAACATTTCTTATTTAAATATTTTCCTACGAAATTTACCAAATTTACCTAGAAAACATTACATTACAAATGTAATAATCTATCTAAAATGAGAAAACAAAAAGTGTTTCATTAAATTGGATCAAAGAGAGAATTTGATGGCATGTTTTAAATGTTTAAAAATATTGGGCACCAAGAACGCATTTGGTGACTAACAAAAATGATGCCACAATTGGACCCCTCAACCCAACAAGTAAAATGATATTATGTGGATAGTGATTATTTAAAAAGCCAAAAGGCCTCTATAGTTAAACATGGAGCACAGATATGGTGTGATCCTAATAATTCCAATGTTATAAGGGAAGGCCCCACTATTGTGTTTTTTCTGAGGAAAAAAACAATGCCATAACTTGATTCATCCATTAAAATGAGAAGATTTACTTAACATTCAAAAAGTCAAGAAATATTTAAATATTATCAAAATTGTTATTTTTTTATGTAAAAATAGATTCAACACTTTTGAATACTCTCTAAATAGATTGTACATTGTTAACATTTGATTTTCCCCATAATTATTATTTTTATGAAAAAAAATTGAATTTAATACCTTTGCAAAAATATAATCTAAGTAAATATCCAATATTAACATTTAATGTTTAAATTTGATAAAAAAATCTAAAATATATCAAACTGTGAATTACTAATTTTTTTTTTTTTTTTTGAATCATTAGTCTCTATGTGGATGTTATATACCTAGATAATTATATTTTGGTAAGAGTTCATTTGATAGAGTTTTTATTTTTTTATTTAATGATGAATTTTCAATTGACATAATTTTTTTTATTATTTAGATAAAATAAAAAGTAAAATACAAAATTATAGTTTTTTCTTTTTTATTATATTAATTTATAAAAGAAAATTGAAAATAACTCTTCAAAAAAAATATTAATTAAATCAATTATTTTTACATAGTATAAATACTTTTTATAGAATTTAAAATAATAATACTAATTTAAAAAATAATTATACATGTAATTCTTTTTTTTTACAATGATTTTTAATATATATATATATATATATATATATAATTCAGTTTATTGTTGAACAACAACATATCAAGAACGATAAGAAATTTTATGAATTTCTTGTTTGTTATATAGTAGTATAGGAAGGTAGGATACAGTTAGTGTAGATTTTAACCCTATACAGAAATTGTCTATGAACAAATCTTTAAAACAAAAAATAAACAATAGCGAGAGCATAAAACATAAAATAGATAAACACAGAGATTTTCCCCTGGATCCCAAATCCGGACAACCAACTTGATTTTTCATTATATTCCTTATAGTGTTACAAGAAATATATATACATGCCGAAGCATACATAAACCCAAATCCATTAACCCTGGATTAGAACATAATCGTAGTTCCCTTGACCAGATCTACAAAACACCAGGGGCCGAAAACCATCATGCCCCAAAACCATGTTCAAAACCATGCACAAAATCATGGGCGGGTCCACTATCACCCCCGTGTTACCCCCCTGCACGTGACTAGTCGTGGAAAGAATATAACACAAACCCAACATTCTCCCACTTGTTGTTTTCTTTCTGCAGGTGGCCACAGGAGAGCTGATACATTAGCCCAACTTTGCAACACCCATTTTTTCTCTACACCAAGAGAACTTCTGAGTGCTCACAGACTTTGTCAATGCGTCTGCAACATTCTTCAAAGTGTCCACCTTTACCAGCAACACCCTTTTATCTTCAACCATATATCTCACAAAGTGATATTGAACATCAATGTTCTTTGTCCTTGAATGATAAGCATGGTTCTTAGCCAAGAAAATTGCACTTTGGCTATCACAGTCTATCCTTATAGCTTGTTGCACCAACCCCATACTTGAACACAATCTTTGCAACCAAACTGCTTCCTTGCTTGCATGAGTGGCTGCCATGTATTCTGCCTCTGTAGTTGAAAGAGCCACTACAGACTGTCTTTTACTCATCCAACTGACTGCACCTCCAAATAGGATAAACACATACCCACTTGTAGATCTTCTTTGGTCCAGATCTCTAGCCCAGTCTGCATCAACAAAACCACGAATGTCCAACACTCTTTCCAATCCTAGTCTTCCTTGGTAGCACAAGCCATAATCACTAGTGCCATGCAAATATCTGAAAACCTACTTCACTGCTGTCCAATTATCCTTCCCTAGGTTTTACATAAACCTGCTCAATACTCCCACTGCATGTGCAATGTATGGTCTAGTACAAACCATTGCATACATCAGGCTACCCACTGCACTTGCATATGGAACACGGGATATATCCTCCTCTTCTTCTTGTGTCTTGGGACACTGTTCAGCAGACAACTTTGTACCTACAAGAATAAGAACATTCACTGGTTTACTATCCTACATATTGAACCGCTACAATATAGTCTTGACATACTTCCTATGGTTTAATTAGAGCTTCCTCTTTGCCCGATCTCTCTTAATTTCCATGCCCGAAATATAGTTTGCAGCACCAAGATCCTTCATGTCGAATTTGGAGAACAGCTGGATCTTCAAATCTTGGATAATTTCTTTGTCATTTCAAATCAACAACATATCATCCATATACAAGACCAAATAAATAACACGGTCACCAATTAATTTAAGATAAACATAGTGATCCTCCTTGCTTCTGGTGAAGCCAAGTCCTCGTATATAGGTATCAAATTTTTGATACCACATCGTTGGTGACTGTTTTAACCCATACAGAGACTTCTTTAACCTGCATACCAGCTCTTTCTTCCCCTTCACCATAAAGCCTTTAGGTTGTTTCATGTAGATCTCCTCTTCCAGATCCCCATGAAGAAATGTTGTCTTCACATCCATCTATTCTACGTCAAAATCAAATGCAACAACAACAGATAAAAGTAATCTAATAGAAGTAACTTTGGCAACAGGGGAAAAAATATCACCAAAATCAATTCCTGGCACCTGGGAATAACCTTTTGCTACAAACTGAGCTTTGTATTTCTCCACCTTGCCCTCTACATTCATCTTCTTCTTAAAAACCCATTTTAACCCGACGGGCTTCCTTCCAGCCGACAACTCCACCAGATCTGATGACTCATTTTTATGCAAGGATACCATTTCATCAACCATGGCCTCCTTCCAAAGTTTTCCATCCTTTGAATCTACTACCTCCCTGACGGTTCTGGGATCATCATCAGTTAGAGTTAAAGGAAAATTTGAACAGAAAGCAGATGGACTATACCTTTCTGGTTGTCTTCTTTCCCAAACTGATCTTCTAACAGCTGGAGTTTGTGGCTCTTCCTCTTCTGAGTCTTCTTCTGTTGTAGAGTCTGATTCATCCTCCTTTATCTCAAACTCTATCTTCTCAGGTTCCTTTCACAGGACTTCATGTTTAACAATATCTTTCACCTATCTAAATTCCACATCTCGAATGTACACAACCTTCCTTCTCTCTGGGTTCCAAAGCTTGTAACCCTTTAAACCATCTTAAACCCAATAAAGATGCACCGTTCAGATTTATTATCCAACTTGCTCCTTTTATCCTTTGGAACATGTACATATGCATCACATCCAAATACACTTAAATGTGAAAGAGAGGGTTTCTTACCAGTCCATACCTCATGTGGAGTCTTATTCTCCAACGCTGATGAAGGTGATATGTTAACCAAGTAACATGCAGTCTCCACTGCCTCTGCCCAGAATTCTTGTCCTAACCCAGTACCACTGAGCATGCTTCTTGCCTTTTCCATCAGTGTTCTATTCGTTATTTCTGCAACTCCATTTTGCTGAGGTGTGTATGGAGTAGTCTTCTACCGTGCTATACCACACTTCTTACAGAACTCTTCAAATTCCTTCTTGCAGAACTCTCCACCATTATCTGTCTTCAGTACCTTTATCTTCTTCTCTGTTTGGTTTTCCACCAGAGCCTTAAATTCTTTAAATCTATCAAAGACTTCAGATTTCTTCCTCAAGAGATATATCCATGTATTCCTTGAGAAGTCATCTATGAATAAAACATAGTACACAGACTTACCCAGTGATGGAACCAGCACAGGTCCAAACACATCACTGTGCACAAGCTCTAATATCTTGTTCACCCTCTTAGCACCAGAAGGAAAACTCACCCGATTCTTCTGCCCAAACACACAATGTTCACATAAATCTAAATCTAGAGAGCTATTGGACATACCTTCTACCATACCATTTTCATGCAATACCCGAAGGCCCTTCTCTCCAATATGTCCAAGCCTTTGATGCCATAGCATGGTGTTTTCTCCAGAAACCGCTAGGCTTTCTGCTCCACTTTCAGGAACCACAGAACTGTTGCACCCATCACTAATAGTGCTATCCTGAAGCTTGTACATATTTTCAATCCCAAGTCCTTGAATTAATACCAGTGCTCCTCAAACCATCTTACAGGCATCTTTCTCGAACACTGTTTTTACACCTGCATCATCCATCTTGCTTACAGAAATCATATTTCTAGCCAATGCAGGAATGTGCAGAACATCAGGAAGTGTTCTAATCCTTCCACCTTACAGCTTCAGCTTGAATTTTCCACGTTCGATGATTCTGGCCTTCCTATCATCACCTAAGAAGACATCACCGTCATCATATTTCTCATACTCACAGAACCACTCCCTATAAGGAGTGAAGTGAAAGGATGCACCCAATTCAATCAACCATGACTCATGATCTACATGTGTATTTGAAGAAGAAGCCAAATACACATCCCCACCTTCATTTGAGGTGGTTTTGGCCTCTGTAGAAGGATCATGATCAGATCCCCTTCCTTTCTTAGGAGATTTAGATCTGCAGTCCTTTTTGTAGTGCCCTTCCTTTCCGCATTTCCAGCACACCTTTACAAACTTTCCAAGAGATTAAGATCTCCCTCTAGATTTAGATCTCCCACTCGAAACATTATTCTTGTTTCTGTTCTGGGACCTTCCTCGTATAGATAAGGCATCTCCATTATGACCCTCCATATTTCTTCGTCTCATTTCCTCTGACAGTAAGGCTGAGACAATATCATAAAAAATCAAGGTAGTTGTATTGCTACCTATTGCAATAACGAGACTGTCCCACGAATCTGGTAGAGAACACAAAGAAATGATGCACTTATCTTCATATGAGATTTTAATATCAACAGATGACAGTTGACTTACCACAGTATTGAAGGTGTTCAGATGCTATGTCACTAAGTCTCCATCCTTCATCTTCAGGTTATACAGCTTTTTCCACAGGAAAAATTTATTCACTAGAGACTTAGATTGGTACAAAGTCCCTAGCTTGTCCCATAAGGTCTTCGTTGTAGCTTCCCCAAATACATTCAACAATACTGAATCTGAGGCACACAACCGTATTTTTCTCTTTGCCTTCCGATCTAGTTTCTTCCAGTCTTCATCTGACATTGTTGTTAGTTTAGTACCCGGATCTACGTCAATCCACTGATCTTTATCCACCAGTAGATCCTCCATCTTGAGCTTCCACAACTCAAAAATCTGACCATTAAATTTCTCGATCTCTATCTTCTCGCCGCTCACCATCTTCTTTCACCACAAGAATCGATCCCGCAGATCTCCCACTGAACAGGGTCTACCTCAGGCCCGAGCAAAAAACCCCTCAGCAGCAAAGGCGTCCCCTTGAAGCTGAAACTGCTCTGATACCAAATGTAGGTTTTAACCCTATAAATAAATTGTCTACAAACGAATCTTTAAAACAAAAAATAAACAATAGAGAGAGCATAAAACATAAAACAGATAAACACAGAGATTTTTCCCTGGATCCCAAATCGGGATGACCAGCTTGATTTTTCATTATATTCCTTTTAGTGTTACAACACATATATATACATGTTGAAGCGTACATAAACCCCAATCCATTAACCATGGATTAGAACATAACCGTAATTCCCTTGACCAGATCTACAAAATACCAGGGGCTTAAAACCATCATGCCCCAAAACCATGTGGAAACCGATGCAGAAAACCATGGGCAGGTCCGCCCACTGGAAAATAAGGACCACAAAATTTATCAGGGGCACTGCCCCGGACCCTGACAGGGGGGGGCTACCGCCCCCCCTGTGACCCCCCCATACGTTGCGCCCAACACAACATACAGGGGGGGCTATTGCCCCCCCCTGTTACCCCCCCATCTGTGACTATTCATGGAAAGAATATAACACAAACCCAACATTATGTAAAGTAAACATACAAATCAAGGAGCATTTTAAAAACCCCATCTTAGGGGCCGATCTGTTATTTCACTATGAAATAAAGATTTTTTTCCAAGGAAAATAAATATAATTCAGTTTCATATCTTATAAATTTAACTAATAGAATTATAAAATTGTAACATGATTGTTTGATTAGCCACCTTTTATCACCAATTTTAGTTTAGACCTATTATTTATTTTTAAGTTGAAAAGAGTATTGAGACCTTGAATTTCTCACACACATTTCAATATCATATCAAATTTCCTTCCTCGAAGTTTTGAATTTGGGTTTATTTTACAAAATTCAACTAATAATGTTATGCTTTTTGTATTCATAAGATCATTAAAGCATGTGGTTTTCATATCATGATACAAGTTAGATAAATAAATTGTTGATAATCATTAAAATATTTATAGAGTGTTTGTAATGATAATAAATTGTCACATTAGGACCACTAAAAGTCCCATAAAGCACTTTATTTTCATATTATGATACTAGTTTTAAATTAAATGGTTGACAAGTGTTGATGACCATTAAATTTTTTATAGGCTGTAATGTTAAGAATTTGTAGGATCTGAAGTAAACTTGGGAATGCCACTACAAAGGTGGAAATGAAGAGTAGAGATCAAAATATGAAAAACTATTTAAAAACACTTAATTTCAAAAATTAAATTATATATATTAAGAAAAATGTTTTTACACCATTAGATTTAAATCATCTATAATTTTTTATTTTTATAAGATTGAAAATTCTGAAAATCTTATTCTTAGATAAACCACGCCTTACACATTATTTTAATATTATGGTAAAAGTGTCATTAAAATTCTTGACAAGGAACCACTATGAATCTTATTTGCTCAATATACTTAGCTAGTCTACTTCTTAACTGCATGCAAATGAAATACAAGATAATTTGTTTATTTATGAGCACGATGGTGCTCAGAAGGATAGAAAAATTTTAAAAATAAGAAAGTAATATTTTATTAATTTGAAACATATGATTACTAAATTATTTATCAACAAAATGTTAATATTTCAAATATAAAAAAAATAAAATTTAAAAATAAGAAAATAAAATTTTATTAATTTACTTACTTGTAGAGAAAATAAACACAAAATAATGTTTTATATTTGCATTTAAAATACAAAAAACTCTATAAAATATTACCACAACCATCACCCCCACACATATCCTAGAACATAAGTACAATCACCACAAACATCGTACACATCATTAAAAGGAGGTAGATACGAACACATTATGAAAGAAGGAAGCAATATCGCTACATAGATGAGACAGATTCCTTGGGGTCTTATTTAAATCAAGATGTTCGATACATTAGGGATAGCACTGTGTTGCAGAGTAGTTGATACTAAAAGGGGTACTGCTCGTACTCAATGGTACAGTATTGTAACTGTGTCATATGGTATTAAATCTGACCACCAAAGGCATTGGGGAAAATGCCCCAGATAGTGTTCAATAGGTTACTAGAGAGTATGGCATTGGAGTTTGCATGACCGTAGGCAGTGGGTGAGACCCCGACGCCAACCATCGAATTCTTGTAGTCGTAACCGTTTTTGTAGTCGTGTTGTGCAAGATCCATGAACAAGTCTTCGAGAGTATGGAACTAAGCACTTCCACTTGCGATTTTCTGGTTGATGCACGTGCTACTCGTGATTGTTGGATTATCCACGCCCACCACCACGAGTAGTAACATTAGAGCTAAAGCAAAACCAAATGAACTGATCAGCATGGTTGGCTCAAATGAACTAATATCACCTCTAATAATGGAAACTAGATATTCTCATTAATGTGCTGAGGATGCCCCCTTCTTATAGCCAAGCAGAGCACACAAGACCATGGCACTTGACCAGGTGGAGTGCTCCAAAAAATGTGACGGGGGGGTTATACCGCTAAATATGTGTAATAACTCTACTTACAAAAAAAAACTATTTATACTCTTTATTCTACTTTGTCGTCTTTTGATGTTATTACATGTCTTCATATTGCGATGTTTGAACATATGTATACTTTCTGTCATTATAATTCTACTAATGACATCATTATTTCTGGACATAATTAACTTCTACTGTTAATGATCCTTAGACCAACATTCACTAATTCCACCATTTTTATTTCAGTCTTGAGTGTCATTTGTGACACTTTTGTACCGTTCACACGTTTACCCTCCTATTAACTTATTTTACAATTCATTTATATCTTCATAAGATTTTGCATTTTCTCGCATTCTTATGGACATATTCACATTAAATGTTATATTAGAATATCTAATTATATTCTAATAATCTAATTATCCTCAAAGATTCCCCTTCTAATTATCGTCCCTCCTTTTAATTAATTTCAATGTTAAGGATCAATGTCAAGGATATTTATCCTTATATGGACTTAGCTCTTAACCGCATCATTAACTTATGTAACCCAATTAGTAAAAAGATGTATGGATAGCATTGATAATCAATAGCATACGAAAAATGAGATATAATACCCTTAAAATATCCTAAAGCACTATTCAAATTATATTTTATTTCTACCACTTATTATTAACTCGAGCTTATACCCAAATGTTGGATAGGTACACATATGAATTCTGAGGTTCGAATACTATTTATTTTATAGTTCTTCCCTCATTATAACATTGCATTAAATGGGTAATTCAAAGTCTCCTATGTATCTTTTAATCTTGAGGACATATTATACTAAGGTTGAAATATTTAGATATGGAAATCTGTATGGGAATTCCATTGTATCACTCCATAAATGTTGACAACTCTTCAGAGGTCCTTTCTCTATTAGATGTTATCAAGTTTTTAATGCAGGGTAACTCATGAATTAACTTTTCACATGGCTTATTGGTTTTTTTTTATTTCGTTTCACCGTGCATGAAGGCCATGTTTATAGTGAGGATGATGTCGTATCATCTCCCTTCGTATTTTTCTCTTGGTTTTTCGATGACTTACCCTATTTCAGATTTGTCATTTGCATTTTTCCATGCCTTAGTCAATCCTAGATGATTTGGATGCTCTGAGTATGATGGTGTAGGTTGCAGAGGCAGGAACTTCCGTAAGTGTTTTTTTCACTTTGAATATTAAAGAAGCCCAAGGCCGTTAGGAGAGGAGGCCATGGCTAGATCACCTGGAGACCATTTGTAGAGCTATAAGAGGATAGCTAGAGGTTTTTGAGTCTTTTGACTCCAATGGAGTAGGTTTCAAATCCATTGGAGCACTATAGGTGCATCAAATTAGAGAATTCACCATTAATCCAGAGAGAGCCAAGTCATTGAAGCAGGTCCATGGAGATGTAGCCCAGGAGGGATGAACTCCATTATCAACTAATGTGTAATGTGTTTACATTGTATTATTTCTCTACAATTTAATTATTGTATATGTGTTTTTAACAACTAATTTACTTAATGAATTTATCATAAAAGACACACAAAACTTGACACATAAACCCTCTCCTCAACTCTCTATGGATGCCAAAAGAGGCTACCTATGGGTTTTTGAGTCTTTTGAATCCAATGGAGTAGGTTGAAAAGACATTGGAGCATTGTAGATGCATGTAATCATAGAATTTACTATTAATCCAAAGAGGGCCAAGTCATTGAAGAAGGTCCATGGAGATGTAGCCAAGCAGGGTGAACTTCATTATCAACTAATGTGTAATGTGTTTACAGTGTATTATTTCTTTACAATTTAATTATTGTAGATGTGTTTTTAACAACTAATTCACTTAGCGAATTTCTCATTAAAGACACAAAACTTGACACATAAACCCTCTCCTCAACTCTCTATGGATGCTCATCTCTAGACTACTTCTCTAGACAATCTGAAGGAGAGGAACAACCATAAATTTATAATTTGAGATGATCCTTAAACACAATTGTTTTATAAATATGAGGAAGCTAGCACATCTAAACATGTTTTTCCATATTCAGATCAATGTTGATCCCGATGCCATCTTCCACTTTCCTCCTTTTCCTTTGTTTTCTTGATCCAAATCTCCAAGTATGCCACACTCTAAAAGAGTGCTCCAAGAATATACTAAGTTCTCAGGAGTATGAGAGAGAGAGAGAGAGAGAGAGAGAGAATAATTGGAAATCGAAAACTCAATTGACTAAGCCTCACCCACTGGCTAACTCATAAAAGCATCATCATTGGCATATGTATTTGTCTACTACATTGCATTACTTCTCTCTTACTATCCTCTAGTACATTATTATGTACTTGATATTTAATTCCTTATTTAATAAAATAATGAATAATTCGATGTAACCCTCTTGTTAATATAGAGCAGAGAATTTAACTGTAATTTTTACAAACATGTTTCCTATTAGATTGACAATTATCTCTTATCGTACTTATATTTTTGTTCAATGATTGGTTACACACTAGTTAAATTCATTATTTCTCTTACCTCTTTTCCACATGTATTGATGTCATTTATGTAGTTTAATAATTAAATAATTACAGCATAACAGGAGATCTAAAGCCTATTAATTTGGTTTAGACATTCTGTTTATTGGTTTAATAATTTTATTTGTATGTGTAACTATATAGAGCTAAATATATCTATTATAGTATGTTCTGTTAAATACATCAAACTATATAGCTTAACATTTTACAGAATTTAATAATAAAGTTAAGATAATTTCCACAGCTCTTTCTACCTTAATCATCAATATTCTAACCTTCATCATAAAAAAAATTTCATAAGACATAAATTAATTAATTTTGCATACCAATTTTGTAAGACTATTTGCCACCCAACCTTGAGCTTTCTCTCCACAGCTCCCCTCGAGCAGAGAACAATTCATCCAAAGTGTAGACAACCTCTTGTCTACCCAGGAATGGGTTATTTAAGCTTCATTTCCCTTCAGCATGTTTACATAACTGCATCCAGTTAAATCAGGATGTTGTTTTCCTTTTGCCTAGGCTTTACTTTTGTTTTTTCCACAAAATTACTTTAAAACTAGTTTTGTTCTCTTTCTAGTTTTATTTTGCCTCCTCTTAGTAACTTTCCACTTTACTGAGGTATCTTTTGGATTTTTATCTCCAATATAATATTATTAATTTATTCTATTTTCTCCAAGGATTTTTGGAGAATTTGGGAAAGTCTTTGGATTTAATTCCATCTTCATGGTGAAATCCCGGTCTCTAATATACTCTAGTATTTGCCCAATAATTACAATTCCATATTTATAAAATTTAAAAAATATAATATGTCCACAATTATTGTTTTCCTTTAGCTCCACTTAAGCTTTAGAATTTTCAACTGTCTAATAAAATCAGTAAAATAGGGATATTACAATATGGGTTAATTAACCCTAATCAACATTTTAAATGCATTAATTTGATTTTAATTCAGATTTGTTTAAAACATGCTTAGAGCGTTAAACCCCAGTTAAATGCACACTTAAATTTAATTAATCTCTAGTTTAATTTAAGTGTGGATTGGAACTAATTGGTCAAGTGTGCCATTTTCGGCAGAACTCCCAAATGTGGCAGAGTTAATTGGAGTTTCTCCAAATTTGGAGGAGTTTTTTTAGGAAATACTGAAGAAGCCATTACTTTGGCATATTTAGACCAAATTAGGCTAAAAAAGAGTCAATCCTATATGATTTGGATTCTTTGAGCATGATGGTGTAGGTTGTTGTTGGAACAGGGTCTCCTATGAGCTGCAAAACTTGTCCGATTTGGTATACTTTTGATTATATTTAGGATAGCGCAGGGGTTTTGGGGTGGGTCAAAGCCCCGAAAGCATTGTAATGGGAAAAAGGGTAAACTAGGGGTCCGGAAACCACGGTTTGCGTAACATAGGAAATTTTAGGCTAGATTATTATAAATAGAGGAACATTTTGTATTGTAAGGTAGAAAATGAAGAGCTATTGATGCGGACTGTGGTTTAAGATATCTATTTGAGTTTTGGGGAAAGGACTCCTATTGGCTGTGTGCGCGGAGTTCAAGAGTCCAGCTGTGTGTGGACCTTGCTGTTGTGTGCGCAGGATGGGATGGGTATTGTAAGAAGGAATTTATGAATTGATGAATAAGAAAGGTTGCTTGAGAACTGAATCTATGTGTACTGTTTGTGCGAATCATTCGTAATTACTGCATTATGCGCATTCTATATTTAAGTTGTAAAAGATTTGTGTAAGTCTTTTTGCTGTATCTGGATCTGTTCTATTCTATTTTATGAAATATTGTGCTACTTTCATATAAGTAGATAATTTTAGATCTAGCGCACGTGGATGCGAAAAGAGAACTATCGACCCTGCGTAGAAAGAGGCAATCTGGGTATCACAGGGCCAGACACAGCTCTGCTTGCCTTACCTATCCTTTCTAAGAGTCCAAAAACCTAATTCCAGCACCCACCTATACTACTTCGGGTGAGACTTTGACCTGCGCAAGCAGGCCACTGCCGAAAGGGACAGTAGTATAGGGGTTTGTTGGAAAACCTTGAACTCCGAACCTAGGTCAGGACCCCTCGAGCCAACAAATGGTTCCGTTGCCAGGACCTAGAGCATTTTGAGGAAGGGATTGGGTAATGACAAGCGAATACAAGTACAACGTGGAGTGGTAAGGACTATCGAGAAGGTGATAACTCCATCTATAGCCTGCTGAAAGGAGCAGCTACACAAGACCTGCTACTTACACCGACATCAGAACCACGGAAGAATAAACCTTTAACTGAAACCCTGATAGAAGGAGACATGGCATCGCACTTGAAATTACCTACCTTTAAATGTGCGGCCGATGAGGACATGGATCATTTTTGGTTTGTGGCCGACTCGGTATGGACTGCGCAGGGTGCGGTAAGCGATATTGTGAAGAGAGCGCAGCTGTCCCTAGCCTTTGAAGAGAGAGCTCTAGACTAGTATATGTGTTACATATCTCAAAATGGGAGCGCATCTATTCAAGATATTAAGGATGCCCTAAAACAACAGTTTCGAAAACTTAAATCCTACTCTTAGATCGTAGTAAATGTGAAATATTTCAAACAAGGAGCGACTGAGTCTGTCTAGGAAGTTGATCAGAGACTAAAAAAGAAATCAGAGAAGGAGGATTTAAGTGCGACCACCAACAACACACCGAATGGTTCATTGACATGTTGCTACCTGACTTGCGTATATTGATGGGCCACCAGACCTTTGAATTGCAAGAAAAAACTTTGGAAGCCACCATGAAACTAGAAGCCGCACCCAAAGACAACACTTTGGGAGGAGTACAGCAAATTCAAGAGTAGCTTGGAGCCATGCACATGGAGATTCAGAACCTACGGAAGGAACGGGGAAAATGAGCTAGTGCAAATCTCTGGTGCATACGATGTCGGGTATCTGGCCATACGAAGGATCAGTGCTCTCTACTGGCAGATTACATGTAGGCAGGAGGGCCTAGTCCACTACTTCTAGGCTCAAGCAGGTCTGCGTTATGGTGTGATGATTTCCAGGTAGCGAGACTACATGATACGGTCTAATGCCCTAAGCTAAGTATGGGCGAACTAAAGCAGTAGTGGTGCAGGTTCTGCCAGTTGGTAAGAGACGATGAGCAGAATTGTCACACTTATGACTTGATGATAGATCGTGGGAACTTTTATAGGGTACAATCAGACCCCGCGTCGCCAAGATCTCCCACGAGCTTTGGTGGCTCCCCTGCAAGGGGCAGGGGAGGTCATGGAGGAAGCATAGGATGGGGACGGGGGTAGCTAATCTGCTATAACTACGGAGAGGTAGGGCACTTTGCAAGGGACTGCCCAAACCCTACCAGGAAATCCTGCAAATATTGCTGATAGTTGGACAATGAGATTGAAGACTGCCCGATCCTAATAATAAAAATGCAGGAAAAACATCCAACACCAACGCAGAATGTACAAAGAGTTAAGGCCGAACGACGAGACAGAAGCTCCAGCATAGCATGCAGTAGGATGGCCGCTAGGGAGCGCATGAGGGAGGATACAAGGGGTCTTCCAAGCCAACAGGCTCCTGAGAACCAAGAAGGGTTGGGCCGCGAACTGGGGCAAGAAGCCATCCACAGACACCTGCTCGCTTAGGAGTGGCTGATGATATAAGACCCTTATTATAGGCATGTATAAAGTTATTATGTCACCCATGGGCCAAAGAAGACCTTTAGGCAGTAATTGATAGCTCTGCAGGGCAATCCCACCTATCTCCAGAAGTTCGGGATGTACACAAGTTAGGAAGGTATAATAAACGTATCGGTAGGGAGATGAGATTAACTACCCAAATTGGTGATTATAAGATGGATTAGGTTGTCTTAGATTTGGGGTCATATGCAAACGTGCTACCTAAGAAAATGTGGTAGAAATTTGGAGAACCCAAATTAGAGTGGTCCAATATCCAACTGTGTATGGCCAACCAGTAGAAGATCATACCTTTGGGAAGACTAACAAAACTCATGGTAGATATTGCTAGGGTCAGGGCCCAGGTTGATTTCGAAGTAATTTAGATTTTCGACGATGCAGACCCATACCCTACGCTTTTAGGACTCGACTGGGCCATAGATATGGGTGGCATCATAAACCTCAAGAAAATAAGCATGGTATTTGAGAATAATGGAAGAAAGGTAATAGTACCATTATATCCGACGGAAGGAAAACACTACACAAAGCCAGTACGTGGTAACAAAGAGGTAGACCACATGATCTGGTTGACCATGCAAAAAGGAGATTGGATCCATCCCACGAAGGATGGGTTACTCTGCTGGGAAGCAGCCAACGAATACTTCTCTAACATTAATAAGGAGATGGAGAATTGGAAAAAATGGTTGCATGATGTCTTGGTGTTGCAATGTCCTCAGGTCACGAGGGCCCTCTATTTCATTTCTTCGGAGGTAAGAGATCTACCCCATTTTGATGAGCCTGGTAGTGTCCAGGAATTCCTGAGAACACTGGAAGCTACGATTCCAAGAGAACGACGGCTCTGGGCCCTTAATCTAGCTATGCATGGGACACCTGCACGATGGTGGGATACCCACAAGAAAGCATTCCCGAACTGGGAGACATGTCGGGATATGATGATCCTGCGGTTCGCACCCCCAGCTGACATACGCACCAAGATATTTCTCGGACCTAGGGATCCCTGTGCGCATCTGCTCACCTAGATGAATAAATGGACTGACTGACTATAGAAGAATGGGTTCATCTATTTTTTCATGCCTCAGGCCCTATCCCCGCCGCATGGTATTTAGATGCGGAGCTACATCAGCGCACCCGCCACTGGGAAATACTAAAATATGACTTTATAGGAATGTTCGGACTAATTGGGGGGATGGAGACGCTTGATGAAGCTCTGCAGGACATTGATGCATTTGTATTTAATAACTCAAACCATCACGCCGCACCAGAGGTCCTGACATGGGAAGAGCAGATGCAGGACATAGTCAACTGCCGAAGCTTCGCGATAGACAAATAAGAAGAAAATCCTCCGAACGTATCTGTTCCAGAATCCGAGGGGGCACGCACTATTATTGGACCATCGCTGCAGAATATTGATGCGATGCAACCTCTCAAGCTACGCGAAGTTAATATTGGGACGGAAGAACACCCTAATTTGGCTAAAATTGGGGACTATTGGGACAAGGGAACCATAGGAAAAATTGAAGAGCTACTTATGGAATATCAAGACTTATTTCCGACAAAGTTTTTTGAGCTCAAAGGAATCACGGGGGTTCTAGGCATTATGCACACCACTCTGAAACCTGAGGCGTGCCCCGTAAAGTAGTGGCCTTACCTACTGAATCCTAAATATAAGAAAAATGTCAAGGAAGAACTAGACAAAATGCTTGCTGCAGGTATCATTGAACCAGTTGAAAATTCGGATTGGGTAAGTCCGATGGTCATCTAGGAGAGAAAAACAAAGGGGGAAATATGCATCTGCGTAGATCTATGCAAGCTAAACGACACCTGCATCCATGACCCCTTCCCTACGCCCTTCTTAGATGAAATCCTTGATAGCATGGGCGGATAGGAAGCCTATTCCTTCACCGATGGGTTCTTAGGGTACCACCAGATCCGAATTGCACCTGAAGATCGCAGTAAGACTATATTCGTGATAGAATGGGGGTCCTTTCAGTATATGGTCATGCTCTTTGGTCTCAAGAACGCACTCGCTATTTTCTCAAGGGTCGTAGTTTCTCTATTCAAGGAGTTTATTCATAAGTTCCTGGAGGTTTATTTGATGATTAGACAGTCTTCGGCCTGGTAAAGGAGCATGTTTCTAACCTACGATTAATGTTGGACGCATGTCGGAAGCATCAGATTTATTTGAATATCAAGAAGTGCATCTTCTGTGTACCTTTCAGAATCTTTTTCGGGCGCATAGTATCTCGGCAAGGGTTGATGGTTGATCCTATGAAGATAGCCGTAATTATAAACCTTGCAGTCCCAACAATAGAAAAACAACTGCGTTCTATTCTCGGACACACGGGCTATTATAAGAAATTCATTCAGGGGTACGCACTGATCACAACACCCATGGAAAAAATGCTAAAAAAATATGTTTCTTTTTTTTGGAACGATGAATGTCAGAGGAATTTTGAACTACTCAAAGAGAATATGATCTCTGCACCCATATTAATATTTCTTGATTGGTCGAAGGAATTTCATGTACATGTGGATGCCTTAGGCATCACCTTGGGTGTTGTCCTAACTCAACCTAGGGAGGGAGATATTGATCACCCAGTTGCCTTTGCAAGTCGGAAACTCTCAGGCGCAGAACGCAACTACTCTACCACTGAGCTATAGGGACTGGCTATGGTATACGCATTATAGAAATA
Source organism: Pinus albicaulis (assembly GCA_034641835.2). Taxonomy (NCBI): domain Eukaryota; kingdom Viridiplantae; phylum Streptophyta; class Pinopsida; order Pinales; family Pinaceae; genus Pinus; species Pinus albicaulis. Next base: position 34,085,841 of record MU968480.1, read on the forward strand.
TCAACACTATCTACTCGATGGGCACTTCAAAATGTTCACCGATCATTCGGCTTTGAAATACCTTGTCAACAAGCCTGTGTTGGGGGCGAAGATTTTCCGCTGGCTATTGCTATTTCAGGAATATGATTTTGAGATCATCGTCAAGCCTAAAAGGTTGAATGTGGGTATGGATCATCTGTCCCACATAGAGATAGGAGAAGAACCTACTAACTTGGAGGAAGGATTACCAGATGCGCAGCTATTCACCATTAAAGTTGTTGACGCACACTTCGCTTATATCACTCAGTTCCTAACTATAGGCATAGCCCCTGCAGAATATTCGGTGCAGAAAAAGGAGATGGTTACTCGGGCGGCGGAATTTACTATCATCTTTTGCTAGTTATACAAGCTAGGCACTGATGAAACACTACGCAGATACGTCCTGGAACATGAACGGCATGTCGTTTTGGCGGAGGCACAAGAAGGCGCCACAGGAGGCCACTATGCAGGGAGAGCAACGACACAAAAGATTCTGAGAGCTGGGTTATGGTGGCCTGACCTGCATCAGGATTCTTACACCTATTGTAAATCATGTGATACGTGCCAGTGAACCGGATGGCCCTCACACCGAGATGAGATGCCATTACAGCCTTAAATGGCTTTACAAGCTTTTGACAAATGGGGCATTGATTTTGTGGGACCCATCAATCTGACAGGCAAGAAGACAGGTGCGCGCTACATTATTACCGCCACTGACTATGTCACTCGATGGGCTGAGGCACAAGCGGTGAAGGATTGTACGACAGATATTGCTGCACACTTTATCTTTGAGCAGATTCTGACCAGGTTTGGTTGCCCAAATATCCTAATGAGTGACAGAGGTACACAGTTCATTAACGAAATGATTCAAGCCCTGAATGAGGAATTCCAAATCCATCATGTGAAAAGTACACCATACCATCCACAGGAAAATGGGACGGTTGAAGCTTTTAAAAAAATCTTGGAACAAGCATTGAACGAGGTCTACAATGCTGATCGTAGTGACTGGGACATACGCATCCCCTCTATTTTGTGGGCCTACCTGATGACCTGCAAGAAGCTAACAAGAAGGACCCCCTTTCGGATGGTCTATGGCAAGGAGGCCATTATGCCCATAGAATACATTGTTCCTAGCCTACGCATCGCGGCATTTACAAATATGGCAGAACCTGATATCATGGAGGAGCACCTTACGTAGCTTTTGGCATTGGAGGAAGATTGATTTATTGCTAACTTTCATCAGCAGGTTTAGAAGGTTCACGATAAAGCCTGGCATGATGGACATATTCGCCAAAGACATTCGTAGCAGGTGACCTAGTCCTCTTATACTATAACCAATTTGTGAAACACCCAGGGAAATTCCAACAACACTGGCTTGGTCCCTATACCGTTAAGGAAATCACGAATGGTGGAGCAGTTTGGCTAGTTATCCTATGTGGTGACATGTTACCTAGCTTTGTCAATGGTATTTGACTCAAGCCATACAGGACTAAATGACTATATGGCCAGAATAATTGGCTCAGGCGTGATAGACCCACCAGGGAGAGGCCGCTGACACACCAGTGGGATACACGCGCTAGTCATCGAATCACTCCAGAGGCGCTTGGCAAATCTACGGCCACAGTGACTCGGGACGAGTCACAAGATTGTGTTGGGGGACAATTGGAATAGGGTCTCCTACAAGCTGTGAAACTGGTCTGATTTGGTATACTTTTGATTATATTTAGTCTAGCGCAGGGGTTTTGGGGTGGGTTAAAGCCTCGAAAGCATTGTAATGGGAAAAAGGGTAAACCAGGGGTCCGAAAACCATGGTTTGCGGACCCTAGGAAAGTTTAGGCTAGATTATTATAAATAGAGGAACATTTTGTATTGTAAGGTAGAAAATGAAGAGTTATTGATGCGGACTGTGGTTTAAGATATCTGTTTGGGTTTTGGAGAAAGGAATTCTACTGGCTATGTTCGCGGAGATCTAGAGTCCAGCTATGTGCGGACCCTGCTGTTATGTGCGCAGGATGGGATGGGTATTGTAAGAAGGAATTTATGAATTGATGAATAATAAAGGTTGCTTGAGAACTGAATCTATGTGTACTGTTTGTGTGAATCATTGGCAATTAATGCATTATACGCATTCCATATTTAAGTTGCGAAAGATCTGTGTAAGTGTTTTTGCTATATCTGGATCTGTTTTGTTATGTTTTATGCAAAATTGTGCTACTGTCATAGAAGTATATAATTATAGATTTAGCACACGTGGATGTGAAAATAGACCTATTGACCCTATGCAGAAAGAGGCGATTTGGGTATCACAGGGCTGGACGCAGCTCTGCTTGCCTTACCTATCCTTTCTCAGGGTGCGGAAACCTGGTTCCAACACCCACCCATACTACTTCGGGTGAGACTTTGACCTGCACAAGCAGGTCACTTCCGAAAAGGCCAGTAGTATAGGGGTTTGTTGGCAAACCTTGAACTCCAAACCTGGGTCAGGACCCCTCGATCCAATAGTTGCAGAAGTAGAGTAGCACTTTTGTGAGTGTCATTTTTCACTTTGAAGATTAAAGAAGCTGAGGGCCACCAAGAGAGGAGGCTATGTCTAGATCACCTAAAGACTATTTGCTGAGCCACAAGAGGCTACCTATGGGTTTTTGAGTCTTTTGAATCCAATGGAGTAGGTTGCAAAGACATTGGAGCATTGTAGATGCATGTAATCATAGAATTTACTATTAATCCAAAGAGGGCCAAGTCATTGAAGAAGGTCCATGGAGATGTAGCCAAGCAGGGTGAACTTCATTATCAACTAATGTGTAATGTGTTTACAGTGTATTATTTCTTTACAATTTAATTATTGTAGATGTGTTTTTAACAACTAATTTACTTAGCGAATTTCTCATTAAAGACACAAAACTTGACACATAAACCCTCTCCTCAACTCTCTATGGATGCTCATCTCTAGACTACTTCTCTAGACAATCTGGAAGGAGAGGAACAACCATAAATTTATAATTTGAGATGATCCTTAAATACAATTATTTTATAAATTTGAAGAAGGTAGCACATCTAAACATGTTTGTCCATATTCAAATCAATGTTGATCCCGATGCCATCTTCCACTTTCCTTCTTTTCTTTTGTTTTCTTGATCCAAATCTCCAAGTATGCCACACTCTAAAAGAGTGCTCCAAGAATATACTAAGTTCTCAGAAGTATGAGAGAGGGAGAATAATGAGAAATCAAAAAATCAACTAACTAAGCCTCACCCACTCACTAACTCTTCAAAAAAATATCTTAATTAAAGAAATTATTATTACATACTAAAAATACTTTTTATAGAATTTGAAATAATAATACTAATTGAAAAAATAATTATATAAGTATTTTTTTATAGTAATTTTTAATTTATTTAAATTTCAATATATATATATATATATATATATATATTTCGGTTTCATATCTTATAAATTTAAGTAATAGAACTATAAAATTATAACATGATTGCTTGATTAGCTACCTTTTATCACCAAGTTTAGTTTAGACCTATTGTTTATTTTGTAAGTTGAAAATATTATTAAGGCCTTCAATTTCTCACACACATTTCAATACCATATCAAATTTAGTTAGTGGAAGTCCTGAATTTGTATTTATTTTACAAATTTCAACTAATAATGTTATGCTTTTTGTATTCATACGATCATTAAATCAGGTTGTTTTCATATTATGATACAAGTTATATAAATTAAATGGTTGAGAAGTGTTGATAATCATTAAAATATTTATAGAGTATTTGTGATGATACGAAATTGTCACATTAAGTCACATAAAACACTTTATTTTCATATTATGGTACTAGGCATTTAAATTAAATGGTTGATAAGTGTTGATAATTATTAAATTTTTTATAGGCTGTAATATTAAGAATTTGTAAGATCAAAAGTAAACTTGAGAATGCCACTACAAAAGTGGAAACGAAGAGTGGAGATCAAAATATGAAAAACTATTTGAAAACCTTTAATTTCAAAAATTAAATTATGTGTATTAAGAAAATTTCTTTCACACCATTAAATTTAAATCATACATAATCATTTTTTGTTAAAAGATTGAAAATTCTGAAAATCTTATTCTTGAATAAACCACAACTTCCCTGTTATTTTTACTTTGTAAAGCATCATTATGTATAGTTGATTTTGATATTAGAGGATTGAAATAATAACTATGAATATTGTTATTCATGAGTTACAGAAATAATAAAAATATTTAGGTCACAGCCGATGAAATTGGAAGAACCTCTTCTTTTCTTTCATTCCTTTGTTTGTTTACAAGGGGTTTCCAGTCAATTTTATTATATTGTTACATTTTGTTGGGTTAATGAAGATATTCATGAATTCACAGGACTGGTACGCCTCTTATTTTCCTTCAGAGTATTTCCAGTCAATTTTATTAGATTGTTGCTTTTTGTTGAGTCAATAAACATATTCATAAATTTACAGGTGCTGGAAGCATTCATACATGAAGAGATTGGACTCTGTTTGCGAAACACCCGTATCTATAGAGCACTTTGATTTGGGTGTAATTTCATTTAAATATCAAAAAATTCAAACATGTGGCTGCCTCCTTCACCATCAAGGCTTTTGTCCAAATTCGAAGATGGATATTCGGCAGAGGCCACACCCACCTCAATTTAAAATTATCTAAACTAGATTTATATAAAAGTGGTATATCTAAATTAAATTTATATAAAGGTAGTCATAGTCACAAAATAATCTTTGATCTTGTAAGATCTTGAACTATATTTTACAGGTAGAGTTTTAGCCAGAAAAAACGTGGGAACATTGGGATATTGTGTACGAGAGATGCTAATTGGAGATGGATACTGGTACAAGGTCGATATATGGAGTGTGGGAGTGGTATTGTATGCTCTCCTGTGAGGCAAGACACTGTTTGAAATTGAAGGTGAGAACGAGGATGCCATCTCAATGTATGAGCAAATACAAAAGAGAGAGGTAGATGTCAACGCTGGATTTTTTAATAACTGCTATATTAATAATATCTTATAATAAATATGTTAATCTCTTTAAGGTACACATACATAGTTTATTATATGTATTGGTAACATACTCAACAGTCGCAAAACAAATATGTTAATCTTTTTAAACTACATATATATAGTAACTATATATATGTATTGGTAACATACCGAACACTTGGAATATCTATATATATATATATATATATATATATATATATATATATATATATCAAATTTTAGTAACACTTTTACAGGCTAAGAGCATGATGAGCGAAGATTTTATTTTTAATTGGTGTTGAGAAAAAACCAATTCTTTTATCCAAACAATTCTCCAAACCTATAATTTCTTTTAAATAAATTAATTCATATTTACGCTATAAAGAATTTTTATTTGAAAAAAACCTACCTAAAGTGACACCTGTACCATTATGTACCGTTGATTTTCATGTTAGACGATTCAAAAGATTTCTACCTTTGATTGATTACTGTTATTATTCAGTTATGAAATAAAGAAAATTGTTTTACAAATAATTTAATTGCAAAATCGGCTGAAAGCTTCGAGGGTTTTGTTACAAAATTGGCTGCAAGCTTCGAGGTTTTTCTGGGGCAGGAGCGTTCATCTCAGCTGAGTAAAACGACTTCAAACTTCTTCGACGGGCATTTGGTATCTTTGGGATGGGAGGCGTCTCTGACGGAAAGACTTGTTCAGCGTCTACTTCACAAGCCCTGCCCTTGATTGGCACAGAATTAAAGAGGTGTATTATTCAATCCCCCTGTGCATAATCGAAACTGTGTTGTAAATAAATAAATACATATTTGCAACCTCTTATTTTGTATCTGTAATTTTGATTCTGGTTTGTTATCTGCAAATTTTGGTTTTTTTTTTTCAGGTTGGATGTTTTAGTTTTGAAGCCCCAAGTTTATTGTTGTATTTACTGCAATTATTTAGTAATATAAAATTTTAAATTCTGTCAACAATAATGGTCCTCATGATCATGCTAATGTGATGCTTTGTCAATTGATATAATTAGGGGAATATTTGGAATTTATGGCCTAAGAACCTTCAATATTCCAACAGTTGTTTCAGAGCGGGTAGCTTCCCAAAATTCAGAAATCTGTTGGTAATGGTTTGTTTTATACACAATGGCTTCTTCTCAAATATCAGTTGGGACTGGCCTAGTAGTATATTTCACCATGTAATTGTTTAACAGATTGTCCCAAAGTGAATGTATCATGAGTTTGTATATGGCTTATTGAATAACTAAATGGGTGATTTCTGTATCAAAAATTAAAAAAAAAAATGATGACGGTTGTTGTGCAGGTTATGACTTGGCACATCTGCTTCTGGATTTTAAAAATGTGAACGCCATTACATTCAGAAATCAAGTAATGAACAAATTGTAGTATCAGATGGGATGATTACGGCTTCTTTCTTTTGTTAGAGAAAGAACTGAAGATGGAAAGGAGTTGTGTTTTGATCACGAGGCTCCCTGCTTTACAGTGAAGGACCCGAGAGTCCATGATTTGGTTCATAAGTGAGAAGCTGTTGACCTGGTTGCTGAGTGGAAAGGACCATTCGGTACTTTTGATGCAGCCTCTGGAAAATTCATTTTGCAATTGGTTCGTATTAGTTATTGCCTTTCATGGTTTTAATTAAAATTAACGGATTTGAGCACTGTACTAGTAATTTCCTGCCTGTTTTGGCAGGAATATTCAGCAAAGAGATATGTGGATGTACCAGGAATGAACTCCATATGCAAAGCTATTAGCAGTCGGCGTGGTATTATGCTCTATTAATTATTAAGCGTGCATTGTACTTTTTCGAGACCTGTTGGAGTGTTTTGCGTGGTTTTTTTTACTTCCAGAGAATGCCCAGTTTTAAAATATTTTGATGGGTATTTTGAGCAGGGGTGGAAGCTAAATTTGGAGTGACAGTTGCGAAATTGGAGTGGAGCAGGGAAGGTGGTATTTGGGATTTGAGGGGATTACAAGGGGAAAGCATAGGACACTATGATGTGGTGGTTGCATCAGACAAAAATGTGGCTTCTTCAAGATTCACAGCTCAAACTGGTCTTCCACCCCCTTTGGGCAAGGCTTTTTCTTCTTTTAATCTACTCTGTGGTTTTGGTTCTTTTTTGTTTTAAATTTTACTACTTTTCCTATTGAGCTAGCCAGGCTCAGGTCTCAAATGTAATGCCATGCTTAGCAGACACCCACATCCTCACAGTCTCCATACTTAGTTCCCACTGTGGCTTGGGCAGTCGCAAATTTTCAATCATTGCACCCTGTAATTGTTTACCAGATTGTCCCAAAGTGACTATATCATGAGTTTTTATCTGGCTTATTGAATAACTAAATGGGTGATTTTTGTATCAAAAATTCAAAAAAACAGACAACCCTTGTTAGTCGATTTAAGTGTAGCTCGATTTCTTGGTTTAGATAACTGACTGGATTACTAGCCTGTGATCTACATGGGTACAATCTGTAGCAGGGGTGGAAGCTAAATTTGGAGTGACAGTTGCAAAAGTGGAGTGGAGCAGGAGGCTACAAGGGGTACTGCAACACTAGTTACTTAGCAGCAAATTCAATAGTGGTTGTTTTCTTCTTGTAGTGTATTAAACACTAGTTTGAATTTTGAAGAGAAGAGATGGGTTTCAAGGAGGATATATGCTTAATTGATCAGATCAGCTGTAATTTTGTTTTGTGTAGTAACACAACATATTTTCATAGAAATACATGTATTATCTGTACTGTCGAATATCTATTCCATTCAGGAAGGAATGCATGATCGAAACTGTGCTGTAAATAAATAAATACATATTTGCAACCTCTTCTTTTGTATCTGTAATTTTGATTCTGGTTTGTTATCTGTGAATTTTGGTTTTGTTTTTCAGGTTGGATGTTTTAGTTTTGAAGCCCCAAGTTTATTGTTGTATTTACTACAATTATTCAGTAATATAAAATTTTAAATTTTGTCAACAATGATGGTCCTTATGATCACGCTAATGTGATGGTTTGTCAATTGATATAATTAGGGGAATATTTGGAATTTATGGCCTAAGAACCTTCAATATTCCAACAGTTGTTTCAGACAGGGTAGCTTCACAAAATTCAAAAATGCGTTGGCAATGGTTTGTTTTATACACAATGGCTTCTTCTCAAACTATCAGTTAGGACTGGCCTAGTAGTAGATTTCACCATGTAATTTTTTACCAGATTGTCCCAAAGTGACTGTATCATGAGCTTTTATCTGGCTTATTGAATAACTAAATGGGTGATTTCTGTATCAAAAATTTAAAAAAAAATGATGACTGTTGTTGTGCAGGATATGACTTGGCACATCTTCTTCTGGTTTTTAAAAATGTGAACGCCATTATATTCAGAAATACAAGTAATTTATGTTATATAAATTATAAATAACCATTTTCATTAAAAGGGACTGTTAAGGGATAAAATCAATTCACTGTAAATGTAATAGTTTGTATCTGGCTTATTGAATAACTAAATGGGTGATTTCTGTATCAAAAATTCAAAAAATATGATGACTGTTGCTGTGCAGGTTATGACTTGGCACATCTGCTTCTGGTTTTTAAAAATGGGAACACCATTATATTCAGAAATACAAGTAATGAACAAATTGTAGTATCAGATAGGATGATTACGGCTTCTTTCTTTTTTCAGAGAAAGAACTGAAGATGGGAAGGAGTTGTGTTTCGAACACGAGGCTCCCTGCTTTACAGTGAAGGACCCTGGAGTCCGTGATTTGGTTCATAAGTGAGAAGCTGTCGGTCTGGTTGCCAAGTAGAAAGGACCATTTGGTACTTTTGATGCAGCCTCTGGACAATTCATCTCGCAATTGGTTCGCATTATTTATTGCTTTTCATGGTTTTAATTAAAATTAACGGATTTGAGCACTGTACTAGTAATTTCCTGCCTGTTTTGGCAGGAAGATTCACCAAAGAGATATGTAGGTGTTCCAGGAATGAACTCCATATGCAAAGCTATTAGCAGTCGGCCTGGTATTATGCTCTATTAATTTTTAAGCGTGCATTGTACTTTTTTGAGACCTGTTGGAGTGTTTTGCGTGGTTTTTTTTTACTTCTGGAGAATGCCTAGTTTTAAAATATTTTGATGGGTATTTTGAGCAGGGGTGGAAGCTAAATTTGGAGTGACAGTTGCAAAAGTTGAGTGGAGTAGGGAAGGTGGTATTTGGGATTTGAGGGGATTACAAGGGAAAAGCATAGGACACTATGATGCAGTGGTTGCATCAGACAAAAACCTAGCTTCTTCAAGATTCACAGCTCAAACTGGTCTTCCACCCCCTTTGGGCAAGGCTTTTTCTTCTTTTAATCTACTCTGTGGTTTTGGTTCCTTTTTGTTTTAAATTTTACTACTTTTCATATTGAGCTAGCCAGGCTCAAGTCTCAAATGTAATGCCATGCTTAGCAGGCACCCACATCCTCATCGTCTCCATACTTAGTTCCCACTGTGGCTTGGGCAGTTGTAAATTTTCAATCATTGCACCTTGTAATTGTTTACCAGATTGTCCCAAACTGACTGTATCATGAGTTTTTATCTGGCTTATTGAATAACTAAATGGATGAATTTTGTATCAAAAATTCAAAAAAACAGACAGCCCTTGTTAGTTGATTTAAGTGTAGCTCGATTTCTTGGTTTAGATAATTGACTGGATTACTGGCCTGTGATCTACAGGAGTACAATCTGTAGTAGGGGTGGAAGCTAAATTTGAAGTGACAGTTGCAAAAATGGAGTGGAGCAGGAGGCTACGAGGGGTACTGCAACACTAGGTACTTAGCAACAACTTCAATGGTGGTTGTTTTCTTCTTGTAGTGTACTACACACTAGTTTGAATTTTGAAGAGAAGAGATGGGTTTCACGAAGGATATATGCTTAATTGATCAGATCAGCTGCAATTTTGTTTTGTGTAGTAGCACAACATATTTTCATAGAAATACATGTATTATCTGTACTGTCGAATATCTATTCCATTCTGAAAGGAATGCATAATCGAAACTGTGCTGTAAATAAATAAATACATATTTCAACCTCTTCTTTTGTATCTGTAATTTTGATTCTAGTTTGTTATCTGCAAATTTTGGTTTTGTTTTTCAGGTTGGATGTTTTAGTTTTGAAGCCCCAAGTTTATTGTTGTATTTACTGCAATTATTCAGTAATATAGAATTTTAAATTCTGTCAACAATGATGGTCCTTATGATCATGCTAATGTGATGGTTTGTCAATTGATATAATTAGGGGAATATTTGGAATTTATGGCCTAAGAACCTTCAATATTCCAACAGTTGTTTCAGACAGGGACAGGGTAGTTTCCCAAAATTCAGAAATCCATTGGCAATGGTTTGCTTTATACACAATGGCTTCTTCTCAAACTATTAGTTGGGACTGGCCTAGTAGTAGATTTCACCATGTAATTGTTTACCAGATTGTCCCAAAGTGACTGTATCATGAGTTTTTATCTGGCTTATTGAATAACTAAATGGGTGATTTCTGTATCAAAAATTCAAAAAAAAATGATGACTGTTGTTGTGCAGTATATGACTTGGCACATCTGCTTCTGGTTTTTAGAAATGTGAACGCCATTATATTCAGAAATACAAGTAATTTATGTTATATAAATTATAAATAACCATTTTCATTAAAAGGGACTATTAAGGGATAAAATCAATTCAATGTAAATGTAATTTACGTTATTGGAACTTGAAATTGTTACTCAATATGAATGAAAACTTGAAACAGTACAAAACAATTTTATTCTCTCATGTGAACGAATTAATATCGTACTACATACAAGAAAATTTCAAATGGTATACCGAAATGTTATCTACCATTTTCTATACAAATTTAAACTCCCAGAAACATAGTCTTACCAGTTGCACTAGTATTTCCTATGTGCGCTACAGTGATTTCCCTTTGCAACATATGGTGCAATTGCTAGTTATCAATATATTCATTTGAAAAAGGGTAAACTATATTCATTTTAAATTAGTGTGGAATGTAAAGAATTACGTCTTCCTTGAAATTGAATGTAAAGAACTACGTCTTTTTTGAAATTGATTAAATTGCAAGTTATCGGAATTTTTGAGTTTATTAGATGAGTTTCTAATCTCTGAAGCTCAAAGCTTCAAACAACTCGGAAACACTAATAATTTAGAAATTAATAAAATAAAAAATATCTAATAAAATAATTTTTAAAAGTTAATGTCAATTTTTTTTTAATATTTAATATATTTTTAAATATATATAAGTTGTTAGTATATCTTTACTACATGTTTAAATATATCACTTTGATTCGATTTATAATTGAATGAGTAACTTCATATCAATGAGTGTATCTATCTAAAGACCCCATAAAAAACTTTTAATTAATATTTTAATATTTAAATTTTTATTATATTTATTATATTTAAATGTATATTATTTTAAAAAATTTTATTTATATCCCACACTTAAATTATATAAATTTATATATTTATAATATAATATTTTGATAAAATAAAAAGTCAAATACATAAATAAACAAATAAATTTTAAATATATTTAATATTTTTTAATGTTTAAATTTTGTTTTTAGCTATTATTTCTTTAATAATTATATCTTAATTTTTTATTATTACCATATACATAAATTATATAATATTATATATTTATTAAAAGCCAAAATAGAAATGTATTATTTTCATAAAATATAAAAATTATTTAGATAAAAGAAAAACACATAATATTTTGATGTTTGTAATTTATTATATATATATATATATATATATATATATATTTGACTTACACTTTTAATTGCTTAGGATGAGTTTTTTTTTCAAACGATCCTCACATGACTTTCTATATATATATATATATATAAGTAAGTTGAAGAAGAAAGAGAACAATAACATTGAAGCGACAAATGCAGAAATAGAAAAGAGAACAGTTTAGTGGTTTTGTTATAGCCAATATCTTACATAAGACACACATGGAGAATGATGATCAGAGTCTAGAGTTGTTAAATTTACTTATGACACCTTCGCAACCCAACAATAATGTTTTGGAAATGATGAAACGATATTTCATGTGTAAATTGTAGTCAACTAATAATAAGTTAAAAAACTCATATTGTAATATTTGACAGCATTTTATATAATAAAATTTATGCTTGAAATTATTTTTATTTGCACTTGATATTATTTAGCCTAGTAATTAACATATGTAACTTTGCATTATCATATTAGATGAAAAGGAGAAGGTAGTTGGATTTGCCAGTGGTTCTTCAACCATAGCATAACGTACCATAATAGGTCTCCATGTGGAGAAATTTAGGAAGAATTTTGAGCAAATTTGGAGAAATTTTGGCGAATTTTGATGTTTTTGGGCATTTTGACAATTTTTGCAAAGTGATTAGAGTCCAGCATCGAGCCTAACGCTACGCTTTTGTTGGGGGAATCGAATGCCAAAATTTTTTAGATATTTGGATTCTCTTGACTATAGATCAGCTAATCCCATTTGGGAAACCTGTTAGCAAATTATGGTGGATGAAAAGGTAAAAAACCACCTAAAAAACACCTTTACGCCATGTTTTTAAGAAGCTCATAGCTTTTGGAGAATTGATTCTGGAGGGCTGGGAAGTCTTTTTGCGGTTCTTGAGGTTCTATGATGTAGGAAACATGCGAGATATTTCTCAAAGCATCTTTTATATCCCTAGGGTAGACATTGGGAAGAAGGCCCTCCAAAAAGCCATTTACACCCAACATGTTGTGTGTTTTCTCCTCGCACGGCTACACTTTTCGATATTTCACGCAAATTTTCAGGAAGCTTGTTTTCTTAGTGACTCAATCTAGTTAGAGCTTCTACTGATGTAATTTGTCATTTATGATGTTGTAATGATGCATTGAGGTGTAAATAGGGCAGCAGTTAGAAGTGAAAAATAGGTGCATTCATGCTTGTAAATACCTTTCATGGTCAAATGTATTAGTTTTTCTATCTTGAGGAGAGTTTTGTTAACCTCCCTAGTCTTTAGGTTTTAGGTGAAGGAATCATGTGAAATGTTCATCCACTCTAGGATTCTACCCATGAGAGAGGAGAAATGTTTTTGACTATATTTATGGATTTGTAAAATCCATTTGATGGTTGGACATTAGACGGTGAAACTATTGTAGCTTGTACTTAAATTTCTATTCGGAAATCAAAGGATTATTTTAAGACTGTATCTACAAATTCATATTGAGTAGTTTTTCATTCTATTTCCTCTTTTATAGCTTTATATAGATGATATACATGTCTCTCGCCTTTCCATATGTTCTTTCTTCAATGATTTTCACGAGGTTTTATAAGATGAATTTTGTCATGAAAGCTGTTTTGTTTGGGAATGTCATTTTATGAAATTTTTACTTCCTCTTTAATGAATTCATGACACATGTGCAATTCATGTATCCTCTTCCATTTTCCAAACCCTACACTACAGAAAATACTAAGGCCATCACAAAGGCATTTCTATCTTGCTCATGCATTGTTAGGTTCCTATATTACTATTATAGTCCCTTATTGTTGTTGTTGTAACCCCCCTTATTGTTATTGTGTACCCCCTATGACCCCATATTGTTCATTATTATTATTGCCCTTAAATTATTATTCTTAGGTCGGCTAGGATTACATTGTGGCCCCACAAAGGGATTTAAATTGAATACCGTGGACTCCTATATATAGAAGGAGGTTTTTTTAATTTTGTATCATCCAAAAATTGTTCATTCATGTAATGTATTGGAGGTTGCCCCCCTTGAAGTGGCTTATTTCTAAAGTGTTGATATCTCTTTTATTCTATTTTTGGAGCTTGTTTGAACATTTGGTATCGAGCTTTAGATTCTAGGGTTTCACTTTGCTCAAACGAGGTCATCGTAGAATTTTATCTATAGCTTGTTTTACGAAGGAGGTTTGAAGCTGAAATTTTAAGTGAGGTTAAATCTGAGAACATCGTCGCAAAATTTCAAATCTTGGTTCATAATATTTTCGGAGATATGATGCGGCAGAGTTAGGTCTTTTTGTAGGCTCTGGTTGTAGGTAGTGTCGCGAGAATTTGAGCTATAAATTTTTTTTTTCCACGAAGGTTCGGGAAAGCTAAAATTTTTAGAGCGCGGCGAAATCCAGGAACATCATCAAAAAATTTTAGAGCTTGGTTCGGAGTATTTTTTTGGAGATATTATCTGTGGAAGTTAGGTCTTTTTCAGGCTCCTGAATTTCATCTCAAAGAGGTGACCATGGGAAAATCTTCATAACTCTCTCTCTGAGCATCAGATTGAAATTCTATAAAACGTGACTAGAATTACATGTATTGTAGTTTAATGTCTATAAATTTCAAAGCCAAAGGAGCAAACAGTGACACGTGACAAGCCATAGAAGTGCGCTCTATTGAACCAGTCCATAATTAGGTCATTGTGGGAGATTAGAAATAACTTTGCCTTGAAGAATCCAAATCAGGTCAGACATGTGAAAATTGAAAGAAGATGCAGGAGGCTACGTCAGGGCTGAATTTTAGATATTGAATATTTGAAATCACAGAGATAATTCAATTTCAATATCGAGATCCTCAAAATCAAGAAAAAGGTGTGTATTTTTCTTCAAATTTATAACTCTTGTTTGAAAAATCAGTTTGAGGCGATTCCAAAGGCCTGAGCATAGATATCGGTATTGGTCTCTAAAATGCCTCCTAAAGGTGACACCCATTAAGCCCTCGAGTACTCTACTATGACTCATGAAGATGAAGAATTGCAACATATGATCTATCAAAATTCTGAGAAAGTGCACAAGGGTCGGCTCTCTCAAATAGCAACAAAAAAATTAAATGGATATTTTGAAGAAAATCATGGAAGCTAAGATGGATGGTTTGAAGAAAGGCATGGAAGCTACGATGGATGGTTTGAAGAATGGTATGGAAGAAAAAATTGAAGGTTTGAAGGAAGACATGGAAGGTTTGAAGGAAGGTTTCTCAAAGTTGATACAAGAAATTATTCCTAATGGCAAAAAGATAGTAGATGAAAATCATGATGAGAACAAAATAAATGTTAATTGTGATTTCATAAACTCTAATGTTGGATTAAAGAGCCACCATATTCCAAATATGGATATGAGGAAGTTTGATGGCAAGGATCCCGTAACATGGATACTACAGATCGAGCAATATTTTGATCTCAATAATGTGCAAAACACACAAAAGGTACGCATTTCAACTTTACATTTAGAAAAAAATACATTTTTATGGTATTGATGGCCTTACTCCCGTAAAAAAATTGTCACTTGGTCAATTTTTACGGAGAAAGTGATAGCACATTATGAGGATGAAAAAAGCAACACCTTCTTTAGCCAATTGATAAATCTCAAACAAAAGGGTTTAGTGGCGGAGCACATTTGAGGACTTCAAATATTGAATATAGAGTATGATATTTCGGAAGGGAACACAAAATTGATCTCTTCATAGGTACTTTAAAGAGTTGTCAACACAGGGTCATGTTTTTGGAACACGATTCATTGGAGAAGGCATTCGGGTTGGAAAGAAAAATTGAATGTAAAAAAATTATGGCGACAAGGAGGCCTACCACTCTCCTTTATAAGTGGAAGTGTTACTACTCTATATTTCACAACCTACAAGGTTTACACCACAACAATTGAATAAAAAAGAGAAAAATGGCTTTTCTATAGTTTTGTGACTAGAAAATACACTAAAGGTCATAAGTGTCTTTGAGAAGAAATTATTTTACATAGGATTGTAAGAGAGGAAGAAGAAAATGAACAAAGAGGATATACACGGGGGGACCAGCCTAGAGAAGAAGTAGATGGAGGCCATATCCATGTAATGAATTGGCAGGAATTACCACTCCTCAAGCTCTCTCAGATAGAAAGGACATATCAAGAGAAGAAAAAGGTAATAGTGTTGATTGATTAGTGCTTTCATACTTTTATTCATTGTAAAATTGTAAAGGAATTGAGTTGTTTCCTATATTAAGCACGAATGTCAAGTGATGGTTGAAAATGAAGGCTATCAATTTCTTTTAGAAAATGCCATAATATCAAGCTAACCATGGGGGAATATGTATTGAATAGTCCAATGCTTCCATTCCTACCAGGAGGTGTTGATGTTGTACTAAGAAGTACAATGGTTACAATCTTTGGGGATGGTAGCTTTTGAAAAGATTTTTCAAGAACATTTCTTGAATTTTTTTAGAAGTAAGGGAAGTTGAATTACGGGAGTAGGGAAGTAGACGAAAGATAATATGCTCTAATGTCATGAAAAAGCTTCTAAAGAAAGAACAACAAGGTGTAATTGCACAATTATGCTCACTAGAAGTTCCAACATCAAAATCATCTATTTCTACAGATCTCCAAAAAGTCTTGGAAAATCATTCCAAGGTGTTTGAACTCCCAAAGGGCTCCCACCTATTCATGATCATGATAATTCTATTCATTTGGTTCCAGGAAGTGTTCCTCCAAACATCAGGCCTTATAGATATCCTTATGTCCAAAAGAGCGATATTGAACGTATGATTGCAGAAATGTTAGTAGGTATAATTCAACCTAGTCAAAGTTCTTTCTACATCTGTATTGGTACACAAGAAGGATGGATCATGGCGCATGTGTCTTGATTATGGGAACTCAATAAGCTCACCATTAAAGATAATTTTCCCATTTCCTGTGATTGATGAATTATTGGATGAATTGTAGACAATTTATTTTACCAAGTTGGATCTTCATTCGGGATATCATCAAATTAGAATGAAGGCGAAGATATTCCGAGAAAATGTCATTTTGAACTCATGAGGTCATTATGAATTTTTGGTCATGCTTTTTGGCCTCACCGATGCACCTTCGTTTTGAGGTTGATGAATTCCATTTTCAAACCCTTCCTTTGAGGTATTGCTAGTATTTTTGATGATACACTAATCTACAACGAAGGTCTTGGAAGGATCATGTTCAAAATCTTAAGCAAAGATTTTAAAACTATTGCAGGAGAAACAATTATATGCAAAAACATCCAAATGTTTCTTTGGAGTAAAAGAGGTGGAATATCTGGTTCATATTGTACCTCATGAGGGTGTTAAGATATACCCTAACAAAATTAAAGCCATTAAGGAATGGAAATTCCCCACAACCATAAGGCAGTTGCAAGGATTTCTCAGGTTAACACGGTATTATCACAAGTTTTTTAAGAATTATGGGAGAATAGAAACACCTCTAACAACATTATTGAAGAAAGATGCATTTTCATGGACTCTTGAAGTAACGAAGGCCTTTGAACATCTTAAAGAGGCAATGTGCCTAACCTTTGGTATTATTCTTGGACTTCAAGAAATCTTTATTATGGAATGTGATGCCTAGGGAAATGGAATTGGTGTTGTTTATTGGAAAAAGAAGGAAGACCCATTTCTTTTTGAAAGTCCCACATCAATAAAAGGGGAAGTATTCTGAAACCTATTTATGAGAAGAAATGTTAGCAATACGCTGCTAAAGAAATGGAAAAAATTACCTAAAGGGAAAGGGCCGCTGAGTAAAGCCAGTCATGATAGTCTTAAACACTTTTTGGAACGAAGACTATCTTCGGAAGAGTAACCATATAAAAATGGATCACAAAGATGTAGGTTATGACTTTGAAATAATCTACAAAAAATGGAAGCTAAATATTGTTGCGGATGCACTCTCAATAAAGAATGAAGGTGGAAGAATTTCTTTGTGCCATTTCTATTATCCAACCAGTTGGATAACTTGAAGAAAGAGATGAATGGAAGAAGGATGAAGAAGTGTGGACACTCATTCAAAGTTGCAGCAAGATCCTAGTACATATGATACATTTAGTTGGAAAAATGATTCCTTATGGTACAAATATCTCTTATATCTTTGTAAGAATTCCCAACTAAAACAAAAGATTATTTTCCAGTGCCTCTTCTCCTTTAGGAGGACACTCGGGATTTTTTAAAAACTTACCATAGGGTGAAGAAGAATTTTTGGGATGGCCTTAAATTTGATATTCCAAATTTTGTGGCGAATATTGCAGTTTTCTGTGAGCAAAGTTGAGACAATTAAGACCACTGAGTCTTCTACAACCTTTATCCATTCCAAGTCAACATTGGGAGGAGATTCCAATGGATTTTATAACGGGTTTACCTAAGTCGAGGAAAAGAGTGTCATCATGGTGTTAGTTGATAGACTTACCAAGTATGCACACTTTTGTGCATTATCTCATCCATTTAAAGGAAGTACGGTTGCTACTACATTTATGGACACAATTCAAAAGATACATGGGAACCCAAGGATTATTGTGGCTTGACAAAAGATCCCATTTTTACTAGAAATATTTGGATGGGTGATTTTAACATTTGGGTGCTCAGGTGGATATAGCTCATCTATCATCCTCAATCATTCGTTGAAAGCTGAGATGGCAAATAAATTTTGGAAGGATATCTTCGTTGTTTTGTATCGATAAACAAACACAATGGGTCAAGTGGTTACCTCTCGGCCCGAATGGTTGTTTAACACTTCCTTCCATACTGTAACGGCAATAACCCCATTTATGGCACTTTATGGATATCATCCACCATCCATCATCATATTTAAAGGAAAATTTGAAGGTTCAAGCACGAGAAGATCACATCGATCATCGACAAGAAGTTCTCCAAATCTTAAAGGATAACCTAAATTTGGCACAAAATTGAATGAAATATTAGGATCAACATCGCGGCAGAGAAGTTTGATGTAGAAGGCGGGTATTTTACGGCTACAACCATGCAAAAAAATGTCCCTCGCGAAAAGCGAGCTAAGAAGGATAATAAATTATCGCCAAAGTACTACGTTATGAAGGTGTTGCAAAAGATTGGTACTATGGCATACAAATTAGACCTCACCAGCTATTTCACGAGTGCATCTAGTTTTCCATGTTTTCATACTTAGAAGGTTATAGGTGAAAATATTCCGGTTCAAACAATATTTCTAGAACTTGATGAGGAAGGAAAAATCATATTGGAACTGCAGTGGTCACGACAAGAACTCGACGGCTACGGAATGAGTCCAAGTTTCGAGTATCTCATCAATTGGAAGAACTTACCCAGAGATTCTGTGGGAGGATGAAATTTTTATAGAAGCACGAGCTACTCAAGCATTGAGCAAAACACTTTGAAGGAGAGGGGCATGTTAGATCCCTATATTACTTTTATAGTCCCTTATTATTGTTATTGTAACCCTTATTGTTATTGTTGTACCCACAGCAACCCCCATATTGTTATTATTGTGCCCTTAATTATTATTATTGTTAGGTCGGCTAGGATTACATTGTGGCCTCACTAGGACTACATTGGGCCCCATGGACTCCTATATATAGAAAGGAGGTTTTGTAATTTTTGTATCGAAAATTGTTCATTCATGTAATGTATTGGAGGTTGCCCCCTCAAAGTGGCTTATTTCTAAGGCGTTGATATCTCTTTTCTTCTATTTTTGGAACTTGTTTCACAAAATGCTCTCATACCCATATGTGCTTTCACAATGATTTTCCTAAGAGTTTTATAAGCCGAATTCTTTCATGAAAGCTTTCTGTTTTTTTGGGAATGCCATTTTATGTTCATAATTTTACTTCCTCTTTAATGAATTCATGACACATGCTCGTTAATATCCGCTTCCATTTTCAAACCCTACACCTCTGCAGAAAATGTTAAGCCCATCGCAAAGGCATTTCTATCTTGCTCCTGCATATCTTTGCAATTGTAACCCTTTGATAATTTGACCTAGCTACCTTCATTTCATCCCCGGATCCAACGAAGAGAAAAACATCAATATTTCAAAACCCTAGAACTAACCTAAGTAGCCTAAAATCCATTCTTCCTCAGGTCAAACCCTTTGAATATGATTTTCATAGAGGTCCACTCCTTGGTTTGGTAGGGATATATACCAAACTAAAATCTTGGTTTGAGGTTACCTCCATCGATATTATTTCTCGACTTTGAGACATTGTGGAGGCTAACATGTATAAAAATCCTTCCATCTTGCACCCAACAAAAATGACCCAATTATGGCACTTTCTGGATATCATCGCCATCCATCACGTCATATTCAAGGAAAAATTCTAGAGTTCAAGCGATGTTTTTTATCACTTGGGGGGAACCTAGTGACGGGGAAAAATCCTAAGGTAAGAAAACTCGTAGAACCTCTTTTAGGTTGAAAGCTAGCCCTTCAATCTAGAGATGGATCTCTAAAAAACAAGTACCCAAAGGTCACTATAGTATAAGTTTTTTTCTTTTAAGATCTATAGCCAACTTTAGTTCATAGGATGAAATTGGTTGGAGTTTTTACAAAACGCACCTTTTGGCATGGAGTTTAGTGCAGCATCAAAATGCTACGTATCTATTCGGAGATTATAAAAAAGACATGATAACAAAAAATCCTTTGACTATTTTAGAGATTGAAGAAAAATATTAAAATGAGACAAAGTATATAAATGATTGAGAAACAAATACAATAGTGATAAATACGATAGCAAAAACAACGAATTTTTGTCTTAGATACTAATATTTTTGAGTCATGAAAGAAAAAAAAATTTATAACATACAAGAAATTGGCGGGAGTTACGACACGTTTCTCATAAAATTCTCAGTAAAAAATGTAATATATTCGATGTTGCTCAATTAAACTAGAACGCAAATGTTTTCAAATAAAATCCAACCCTTCTTCATTCTTGAAAAAGTGTTTTATAGAACTTACACTATTGTTTGCAAAATAATAGTCTACATTTTAATTACGGTAATCTAAGATATCTAAAATATCTTCAAGTTCTTATGTAAAACTTTCAAACTATTTGCATATTTAAGGATAATGTTTTACGGATTCATTGATGGAGATAAGGACCAACAAGTCAAATTTCATTCGTGGTATCCAAGTCACCAAGCTTGTCCACGAGCTTTTCCCTCATGAATGCTCGAAAAATTAGGTCCGGTGATCCACTTGAAGCAAAGCATGTAATATTTGTTAGAAAAATGAGAGATATTTTCTAAATAGGTCTGTTGTGGACAAAACCTCCTTGTATTTACGAAATGTATTTCTAGGTATTTGGAAACCGCTACGAATTTATTGATCTTTACGGGAAAAAACCGATTTTTTAAACTGCTTCATTTTTGCGCTGCTTGTACGTTGTCGGCATTTTTTTCTTTCTTTTGAGGAATAACAATGTGATCACACGGTGGAAGATCACATTTAACATCGACAAAAATTTATCAAATCTTAAAGATAACCTCACTCTGGCGCCGTAAGGAATAGGCTGTGTTGAATCTTTATCACAATGAAAGAAGTTTTGATGTAGGTGGCCGACTATTTTACGGCTATAACCATAAAAGAAATGAATCTCGAGCAAGATAAGAAGGATACTTAAATTATGACAAAGTGCTATGGTCCTTACAAGGTGTTGCAAAATAGTGAGTATGACATACAAGTGGAGCTTCTATATCTTCACGAGTGCACTAAATTTTCCATGTTTCATGTTTGAAAGAAGTTTATAGGTGACAAGCTCCCCGGTTCAAACAATATTTCCAAAAATTGACAAGGAAGGAAAAACCATATTGGAACATGGGCAGTTTACAAAAAAGAAGACCCAACGACTACGAAATCAATCCAATTTGTGAGTATCTCATCAAATGGAAGAACACCCATTACAGATATTCCACATGGGAGGATGCTAAATTTATATAGAATCATCCAAAAATAACAAAGCATTGAAGACAACTGTTTTGAAGGAGAGGGCCATGTTAGGTTCTGTAATACTGGTATCCCCTAATTGTCATTGTTAGTGTAACACCCTTTATTTGTTTATTTTTGTGCCCATGTAATCTAGATGTGTGTGTTATTGTGCCCCACAGAGTCCACTATTTGTTATTTTTGTGCCCTTACATTATTGTGTTATGTAGGCTATGATTATATTGTGAGCCTTTACTCCAATGTTTGAAAAGGTCTTGTCATTTGTATCATCAAATAATTGTTTATTTATGTAATCTTCAAAGAGTTCCCCACCGA
The DNA here is from genome assembly GCA_034641835.2 of Pinus albicaulis. NCBI lineage: Eukaryota > Viridiplantae > Streptophyta > Pinopsida > Pinales > Pinaceae > Pinus > Pinus albicaulis. The sequence goes on from MU968480.1 coordinate 34,107,935, forward strand.
AGAGGATAATTTTAAGTCGTTGATCTATATTTTTTTCTACTTTATGAGATGGTTGCATAAAAATCGTATTATTCGATTGTTTTTGTTAGGGTCCTATAATAATAGGGATCATAATTTTGAATTGTCAATGTTAAGCCTTGTAATATTGTACATACCTTTGCATTTCTGCAAATTCTTTCCCATATTAAAAAATAAAAATGAAAAGAGGGTATGTCATAAAAGAGTAATCAAAGAACCAAAAGAAAGAAAAGAATAAAAAAAGATATAAGAGGTGAACCCCATAAAAGAAGAAAAAATAAATTCGAAAGTACACATTCAAATGCCACTACTCTTAGTTTAAGTTTTAGCACGAATAAATTCCATCGACTTGTTCAAAATACCAAAACTCATGATGATCATGCGGTCTAGTTTTGATCATTCTTTTAATTTATATTTATGATATTGGGAATAAAGATCTAACCAAACCATTTAATCTTTGCGGATCGGTAGTTAGGTAGATAATAAAAATGAGCTCATAAGTTTAATCGATCCGTTGGAAAATATAAGGTTAGAAAATAATTTAGTTTTCTTATCAAAAGAAAATAAAAGAATTAAATAACTCAATCTATTGTTGAGAAAGGAAAGAAATGATATTAGCATGAATGAAAGGGTAGGTAGAATGCTTTTTAAATTCTTATTAAGCATATTGTATGTATTCATTATCAAACATATCTTTTAACCTTCCTCCTGCTAAAACCCTTTTCCCTCTTCATTCCCCCTTATCTTTAACTTTATATCCTAATCTTTCCTCTGCAAAACAATTTACCTTCCCATTTCTAAAAGGCCACATCCCTTAACCTTTTCCCTTCCTAAAAACCTGAAAAAAAAAAAATTTCTAAACCCCATACCTTTAATTCCCTTTCCCTTGCTAAAACCTCTTTACCCTTTAAAAACTACGCCTTTTCATAAAAAACAAACACAAATACCAACTTTAAACGTTAAGTGAAAAATATTAATCGGACCCCCTTTTGATTTAAACTCCCCACTTAATGTATATTTGACTGGTCCCCTTTCATTGACTCCCAACAATATTTTACCTAACTTACTTATCATTGTTTTAACCCCTCACTTGAATCTATTCTCGACCCCACCTCATTTGAAAATTCGCAACTTCGAAAATTAGTCGAAACACTTCGATAATCACATCGACTACCATGATTCATTTTGCACTCCATGTGTTGGTGTTTAAAACCCCGAGGGGGGGTGCGAAATAGTGGTTTTCTCCACCCTCTCCCCTTCCACGGCGCCTCCATTTTTTATCGCACCCCCATTTCCCCAAACCACTAATACCATAGTTGTTGTGCGATAAGCCACCCTTTTAAAAACAATAAAACACACGCAGTAGGATAAACCTTATTTTCAATGGTAAAACCCCATAGATTATGTTATTTCCATATCTCTGTCGATTTCGAAGACCAAAATCATAATTTCCAATCAAGATTATTGTTGCTACTTGGTTACCTACAACCACCTTCTGGTATTCAGGTAATCCAAAATACGAGCACACCATAAATTAAGGTAATTAATTAATAAATTGAATCAAATTGATGGCTTCCCAAAGCGACCAAATTGTAAACCCTCACCGCAACCACCTTTGTTAGATGTCGACCACACTCCTTTGTGATAAGGACTTTAAAATAGTAGACACGTACGATAGCAATATTTTGGAATGTGGGCACAAGGCATGAGAAATGTCTTGATCGAGCATATGATATACATACGTAGGACTCTAACTGCCAAAATACACATTTTTCCACATATTCACCGAGTTCCTTGAAGTCACTCCAGACTTGCCCATTCATTATTGCCAAATGAAAGAGCCATGGTCACCCCTAACCGGTAGTCATTCTAGTCAATTCTCGTCAAGTACTAACCAAAATGCCCATATTTAATAAAAGGGAGTGCCTTTGTCCATTGAATCCCTCCACTTCTAGTTTATAAATCTATATTTTCCTAAGGAGTTTCAAATATTTCGAGACTTTCCTCCCTCGATCGGTACAAACTCCTAAAAAACAACCCACCATGCCTGCTACATGTTTTCGGGAAACAATTCCGGAAAAATTGCCAGGCCATGTTCTGTATCTGAATCTTTGCATATGAGTGGGTAGATGAATGCATCATTTCTGGTTTCCTCTCTACCTTTTGTCTAGAGCTGACCTCCCATCCATACTTTTCGAATTTTCCCAATTCCTGGTAAACACTATGTAATTGACAGTCAAAGTCACGAGAAAGAAGGAGTATTAAATACTCCTGGTATTATTCCATTTTATCATATATTTTGGTTAGAAAGTTTTGAATATTTAACGAAAAACCCGGACACGGAGGTAAATATCATTCTATAATCTTTTGGACATCCTTGATGAAAGATTGATGAATTTAGTTTCAAATACTTTATTGAATTCTTTTTATATCCGATGGTTAGTAATAACAAAGCAAACAACATTCAACCCGGAAATTAATGATGAAATAAAAAAGTTCTGATTCATTAGAGCAAGATAGGAGACTAGTATTTATGCGAGAATCACAAGAGATTGGAGTGTATGGAAGCCAACTAGTCCCTTAGAATCTCCCCCAAATACACATACAATGAAGATGTTTTCTTGAGTATATTGAACGGATGTAGATTGTTGAATAAAATTCCTTTCGGAAAAAAAAATAAAAATTAGTTAGAGATAAAAATCCAACTAGGGCCCTTTGTACACAGCAGTAGGAAGATCTGGAAAGGAAGAAAACTGAATTCTACAAGATTTAAAGATTGACAGCAATTTCAAAATAAGGCATATTATCCCTTGGGTATCACAAGCAAATTAAGAATTAAGTCTAAACTCACCCCTTTCATCACCAGAATCTAAACTTGAGATTGAGAAATATTCGGTGGGTGGTTGGAAAACATAAGAACTCAGGAGGAAAAAGCGATACTAGTTCCATCCTTTACTCCGGACCCATAGGATAGAAATTCAAAAAGGTACGAGAAGAAGGCTCATACTTAGCGAAGCTACATATGGTAATATTCAAACTTATATGTACATAAAGAAAACAAATTTAAACCAGATTATGACGAGAATAGAAGTAGTGAATAAAAAATAGGGTGTGTAGGGATGAGTTCTTACCACTTTAGAAAAGAAATATCCATGATCATATTGCTTTAAAAATCATTCAAAAGAAAAATGGTACGAGATATTTCAACATCCGATAAGCTTCGAGTTGAGAAGGAAAAATATATCATGGAGAAATATAAGAATAACAAATTAAAATGAAATGTGGTATACATATGCATAATATTGGAAGAAAATTCCCGATTATCATAGTGGTTTCTTTTGACTGGGATAAAAGACAATGCATATGACATTCTCATTAAAAGTACAGTGCCCAAAAATTCGGAAAATGTGAAGACAATCTTTGAGTTCCTATTAGAATTAACATCATTGACCAATTGAATTCCAAAAACGGGCGGGAGGGGACATTATATTAAACACGTACATAAAATCTCTAACTCGGAAGTTAGCAGAACTCCCTAGAAAATGTGGTCATGAGACATCTAGAAGAGCCTATTCAAAGATAAAAGACAACATAATTAAGTCTTGGAAATGTGGTAATTAAATTGGCTATAATCATGGCTGTAATGACGAAGGTATGAAAAAACATAAGCAGTAAAATGAGAGAAATAACTGTGAAAAACGATTAAAAATACCTACTACGGAACATCCACAAACAGGAGGTTTTGGAGACAAACAATCAAAAGAATGAGATGATGAATTTAATCATCCGATTGAAAACTCAACTAAAGGAAATGGAGAGAGAAATGGATAAGCATGCAGGAAAAAACAAGGTAGCATGGAAAGAAGTTCCCATTCTTGCACTATTCCCATGGCCATCTACATCAACACCAACATCGACAATACCAACGACCCATCCCTTTGATGAGGCCATAAAATTAATCAAAGCAATGGAAGATAACTATTATATTCATACTACGTAGATTAATAAACTCAAAGAACGAGGTAAAGGACTTGAAAGTTGAAAAATAAATTGGAAAAAGTAAGGTATCAAGGTAAGTGTAGAAAGCCAGTAGAAGTGATTGAGAGAATCCACAAGCTATAAAAGGACATGACATTATTGACCTTTAGTCAAGCAAAACAACAATTGTGGGCCAATATCATTAACTTGAGTTAATGATATTTTTCTATCAATTATATTTGGTAGTCTTGGTGAAGGAAGTTTAAAGACGAACATGGCTACTGTGAGCCAACCTTGGAAAGAAACTAGAGGTAGCCTACGAAATAATCAAATTCTGAATTCTAAAAATAAGTATGAATTGGAAGAGCTTGGGATGGTAATAGAATAGAGACTATCCTAGAAGTGAAAAATTTTATTTCCAAAGAAATCTAATGCTACATATTAGGAAAATGTCAAGCAAATGGAACTATAATCAATGTGGATTTTTTGATGATATCACATTTGAGACGGAAGGTGCTATAGTCCTCTAGTGATAAATGAAAAACTCATGGGACATGGGGATTATATCAAGAATTTAAGGGAAACAGCCAAAACATCATTTCCTCAATGAAATTCATTCCCATGGGCAAGGTACTCTTACAAAGTCTAGACACTTCTTTGCCCAACATGAGGTAAGTCCTTACTTTTGTAAATAAGACTACATTTCCGGATATTCGGGCGGATAAGGTTTCCTGAGGATGATGAAAATCAAAATCACGATGAAGAAATATGGGAGAAGTGATGTGATTTACTATAAGGATGAAATAAGAAACGGACTGAAAGAACATAGATAACATCAAGCGAAAGAATCGGACGATTTCGGTTAGTTGAAAGGTGTATTCATTATCTTTTTGCACAAAAGATATTTTTATTTTACTAGAATAAATCCTAGTGAGTTGATAGGATATTTTGCACAATATATTGCTTCCAAACCATGTCATTTGATATCAAGAACATTAAGTGTGGATTTACGAATATTTGGTTAGTTGATTGATCTTTTGCGAGAGGGTTATTGTACCTATTTCGGTCGCCGGACTAAGCAGGATTATAAAGAAAATTATTTACGGGATTCATGTGTTGAGATATCTTAGTGAATTATAAAATTTCAATTGTTCATGTTTATTTTTCTAAATAACCATAAAATTTTGTGACCTACGAGGTTGAATGTTATAACGGGAATATTCTTTGTAGAATTTTCTTAAATATTACACTACTGCTTTTAAGCATTATACATTTACTGTTTCTTTTGATAGTAGGTTTAGAGAATTAATAATTTCTTTTGATCAAATTGACCTCCACCTTTATTTTATTACTCACGTTTAAGATTTAATTTCTCCTTCGATCCCAATTGAAAAATCACTTCACCATTGACCTTTAGATGCGATATTGTATTTACTATCCTTACTGTAACACTTTCCATATAATTTGAAGCAGTTCTTGATTCCAATACATTAGATCACCAACTTTAATGGAAAGTTGATAATCACCTATTCATATAAATGATTAATTGCACCAAACAACCAAGTCACATTCAAAACCAACCCAACCAAGCATACATAACTAGCCTAATATCCATTGATTAGTAAAGTTAAATCATAGAGAGCCTCCCCGAGCAGGAAGGGATAGATCCTAAGCTCCAAAGTAGGTTAGTAGTTACTTCGATATTTATTTTTTATGCCCAAAACAACCTTTGGAAATTTCGGAGTGATAACATAGTGGTGACCATACGGGGAGAATCGGTCCCTATTTAAAATAAATCTTAAAAAACAATTTCCTCATTTTTTCACATTAAGGTTTTTAAAAGGTTGTTCGAATTTATCATAGAATGTTAAAATTTTGGCTTTTAAAGAACATATTATACAAGGGATCATCATGATCCACAACTGCTAAATTGTTGATGATCTTAAAAGAATTTTAAGCAAGTCTAAAAAAGTAAGAGTGAAGGAAGTAGTAGTGAAAACTAGTAGAAAAATTAACTTCTTCAAGGTTCCTCGAAGCATAGAGGATATTCCAATTTGATTTATCATTTGAGCTTTCTTTATTTGATACCAAATCTTAAAACTCGGTCCACAATATTTGTGATAGACCCTAATTTTATTAAATTTATTGAATCAGAAGGATACTATTTTAACTGGATTTCACGATAAATGGTTTTAGTACTTTTAACAAACTTGATGCTTTAACTTGAAGTGATAAAAGACATAGAGCGAAGCCTATTCTCAATAGTCGATTGAACTAGCTACCATAGCTAGCACTTTCCGCGCTCTATATTATCTTCGAAATTGTAAATATAGCCTCATTCGATTCCACCTCACTTATAATATCCACCATATTTCATTCCTGAGAGCCATTCATACCTAAACTTCCTCTCCAACCTGGGGTTTGAGTCTCTATATTTAAACAAATTTTTTTTACCTCCCGGTCGAGCTAAAATCTTGGCCATGGCGACTGATTTTCCCCTTTGGTCTTCTGAGACCCCTTTACATGCTACATACAAGATTACCCGAGTACAAATTTTTAGTTCGATGGTCTTGGTTAGTATAATACTCAAAAACATGTAGATAAAATAATGATTATTTTTAGTTACATGAAGTTGATGAAATGAGATGTACAAATGAGATTATTTACCAAACACTAGCGGGAGATGTTAAAAAATGATGTAAATCTTTACCTGTTTGTCCATATTATTGATTTGCATTTGCTTTCCACCAATTCTTTATAAATAGATAGAATAGAAAAATTTTCTCAGGATATTATACGAATATGAGAATGTTAGGATATATCATAATGAATGCGATTACGGATTACTCTGTTACCTAGAGGTTGTTAACAACATTTACAATGCGATTCCGGTGAATATTAAACATCCACTGGGTTTGGCCCTAAGTAAAGTTCTAGATGGTTTTGATGCGACATATCCATAAGTCAGAGAAAATATACAGCACAATTAGATGCGAGTGATGGAGTTAGTGTGAAGCTAACCCTAGCTAAAAAGTAGGATGAGGAATGAGAGGAAGCTGTGGGTCTAAGGAATAAGCTTCCACTTAGGATATCCAGAGATAGATAGTTTAGCTAAGAATTTAGAAATAATAATGTATAGAATAGAGAACATGGAAACCAAACCTAAGTGGGAAAATCAACAAGGTCCCCAAATTAGAAACCCCAACTTTATGTAATCCTATCTTGGTAAATCAAGAAAGTTGTACGAATCCAACAGTTATACCACCTTTAAGGGAAAATTATGCGAAAGTTCACGAAGTAGCATAGAAGACCATGACACCCAGATAAGTTTGATGGGATTAAGCATGATGAATATGCCATTTTTTCTTACCAGGAAGAATAAGTGTTTATTTGTGTATTATTAATTACAATTAAAATCTAAGAGTCCTTTGACTACAAACAAAGCTGCAGATCTGTATGTAAGTTATATTTTCACATAGCTGGCTTAAAAAAGAACACGGAGGTTCCTATTAAGAAATTAGTCCACACCCAAACTAAGAAAAAAATAGAAGCTCTTGTGACCAAAATTCTACAAATTATCCTAGAAACTCAAAATGCTACTAATCTTTCTGCTGAGAATCCCATGGCTGCTACTCAAACCTCTCCGGACAAAGAAGTTGAAAAAAAGACATTTGACACACAAAATGAATTGCAATAGTAAGCAATAGAAGGAAAAACCACAAACCATGGTTATGGTAAAGATGAAATGGTACCAAATTAAATATAAGAAGCATAAAATTACATTCAATATCAAAATTGAGAGAGCCAAATTAAAAATACTAGTTCATACTAATAGTGTGAACAGAAAATGACTCATGCAAGGCACAAATTACTGAAACATTAGACATAGGATAAGGTGAAGAATAGCAACCTATTGATGATCAACACAGGTTATTATTGGTCTTTCTTGAAAATGATAGCAAAACATGTCAACAAAGAAGTTAATACTCCACTCTATATTATCCTAAAAATTCATGATAAAATCTTGTAATACCTGTATTTGGATTTGGGGCATCTCATAACTTAATGCCAAAAGCCTTCATAGGAAAAATTAAACTTAGACATCCTGAGACCCTACGGATGTGTTCTCCTTTGATTCTAGTCAAGTCCAATGCCTTGGCACAGTAAGAATCTATGTGTAACTCTGGTCCCAATTACCCAACAAAATTTTAAATGGGACATAGTAGTTGTTGATATCCCACCCAAATATGGTATGTTATTATCTCACTCATGGGGAGAAAAAATTACGGTATCTCTACAATTGAGCATGTAATACATACTACCATTTACGTGTTTATTTTAGAAAGATGCTCTATAGAGAAAATTTTATGAAATACATGGTAAGTGATTCAGACAGGACCACATATTCCCTATCTATTTGTGATACGATCTAGACTCATTTTATCTTACTGCTAATTAGGACAATAAAATAAAATCACTAAACATGAAAAAACACAAAGAAGTCGATTAGAAAATATAACACATGTAACTACGTCAGGAGATTTAGTTTTTTTTGATGGTAGTAAAATGGATTAGGAGTAGGAGATGGAGTATGGATCTACAATTTAGAAAATTATCGTTCGAAGGACATGCTTACAGTTGAATTTCAAATGCACTAACAACATGGAAGAATATGAAGCATTAATTACTGAGCCTTCAAATCGTAAGAAAAATGCCCTGAAACTTAGGTATTGCAGGAAGAAACCATCCTAGACTTGACCATATTTCCTTGGGTGACTTTATTGTCATTACGAAGAAGAATATGAAACTCTGACAACCCTTTAAAACACATGGGTTGCCCCTTTATTAAATCATTACTAGAAGTTGAGGTAAGACATAAAGATAACTTCACCGATAATTTTGAGAAGCATTATAAAATATTTTCCACAAGACAAAGAAATTCTTATGATTTTACATGATTAGAAAGAGAATTTCAAAATGGTAATATGAACCATGATTGCACATTAAATTACATCTTAAATAACGAAATAGATGTAAAACGTGTAAGTAATATAGAACCGACTAAATTCACTAAACTAGAAATAGAACAATTAGATCTAAATGATTCGAGGAATTAATCAATGATGAATCAAAAAGTTTCTAGCCTCAAAGTCAACATTTTGCCTAAGGGATTAGCCACTAGAAGACCTCTTTGATTCCAATGATGTAGCTAGAAAACCTAAAATGGAGCCTCTAAGGTCAAATGTAGAGGAATGCAACATAGGAACAAAGGAAAAATCGCATTATCAGATATACGAAATTACCTCCGGTACAGAAAAGTTGAAGTACATTAGCTTTTTTAATGTGTTCCAAGATATCTTTTCTTGGAATTATGAAGACCTCGAGTCTTGTGATACTAGCATTATCCGGCATAAGATATCAATTAAATAAATAAAATCGAGAGAAGTTATTTAAACAAGGTAAGAGAATTAACCCTCTTCTTATGCCATTAAAAGAGAAAGAGGATTAAAGGATGTACAATGCTCCAAATCCTGCTTTTAATGGATATTTTGTTTGGGTCTCTAATTTAGTCCCCACTAGAAGAAAACGGAAGAAATCGGACTACTGTGTTGATTTCGAAGCTTGAACAAGTATCAACGAAGGATAAGTATCCCACTCCCTAAAATGGACCACATTCTCCGGAGGGTAGTAGGTTCATCCGATTTCTTACCCGATGGATATTTTGGATACAACCGGATCCTAGGCCAACTTTGAAGATCGAGCTAAGGCTGCATTCACCACTCTGGTAGAGAAACTTCATGTACTTGAAAATGCTCTTTGGATTGATGAATGTTAGATGCTGCTCCAAAGAGCCATGGACATAGCCTTTGCAAAGGAAATCCATGACATTTGATCAATTACGGATGATATCATAGTGTTTTCCAGTCATATAATGAACATCTAGATCATCCTAAGAAGAGTATTCATAAAATGAAGAAATTTTGGCATATCCTTAAATCCTAAAAAGTCACTTTTTGGATTAGAGGAAAGGAAAAGAATCAGGTTGCATTATTCAAAGACATTAGAATTGATCAACTAGAATGTGATCCTAAATGTGTGTTTCATCTCCTAGGAACATTAAAAAATTACAAAGCATTTTAGGCAAAATAAGTTTTCTTAGAAGAGTTACCTCTAACTTAGCGAGAACTAATAGGGAATTTAAATAGCATGTTAAAAAAGGATTCAATACTTAAGTGGATAGTAGAGGCTGGTACATCTACTAAAGAAGTCAAAGAGAGCATGCCACTAAAACCACCTATGGTCATAAGTCCTAACTTTAACAAATTTCATAATTTTTTCATTTTCTTGAACACACCATTGTCAGGTAATCTTGTGCCAAAAAGAATCAAGAACTATAAACAACCACCGTTCTTCGGTAAATGTTTTGAGAGATGCAACACTAAGTATAATATCATGGAAAAACAAGCTCTTGCTTTTAGTGAAAGCCATAAAAGATTTAGTGCCACATTCTATACTCTCACATGTATATGTTTAAATCAATTTATGAGACGAAATTAACTGAGAATTGGCCTCATGGAAAAAAAGAGGAAAATGGTTCTACAATATATTAGAATATGACATTGAGATCAAGCATTACCATAAAGATAATTAAAGAGCAAAGAGTTTGGAAAAATTGTGGGTAGATATTGTGGTATAGATATATTCTTTATACCAGATGATGGGGAAGAGATGGTGACTCAAATTAGTGAAGATTTTATGGGTCCACTGATACTTATGGACCTTACATTTTTTACTCAACTTACAAACTCCTCTTGGTTTATGTAGAACCAAAAATGGAGTCTCAAAACAAAATCAATGAAATCTTGTATCTTAGATAATGTTTTATTTTGAATGAGATCATGAGAGAAGTGGCATTAAACTAAGTGTTTGTAAAAGATGAAGCTAACAAAGTCATGCGGAGATTGTGGAGGACATATATCTTTAGAAAACAATACGATATGCTAAAACCTTGAAGGCAAGTTTTTACTAGCCCACCCTTTTTGTAGATGTTAGAAAGTATGTGACCTCCTGTCACAAATTCCAGATCTTTGAGGGAAGAAGAAACTCTTAATTACCCCTCAAACTATCTGGTAAATTCCATTCAACAATGGGTTTAGACTTCATTGGTGAAATTCACCCACCCTCACTGTTGCCCAACATAAATGGATATTGACGGAAAGTACTAGCTACTGCTCAAAGTGAGATAGAAGCCATCCCCTTCTAGACAAGCTAAGCTATGTCATTATTTCATTTCTTAGAGCAACATCCTCTCTAAGTTTGGATGCCCGAGAAAAGTTCATCGGCGATAATGTTGCTACCTTAGATAAATTAGATTTTATGGCAAGTCCCCATCCCCTGAGCCATTCCACTACCTGTACCTAAGAGGCAATGGAATAATAGAATATTCGAAACAAAAGCCTAGTCAACATCATCGAAAATTTATTATAGGATAACAGATAACTTTGGAATAAAAGGTTGGTCAAAGCCCCATGGGAAGACGGGCTAACTACTAAGAAATATATTGGCATCTCACTATCAATTAGTATATGGGATGGATGTTTCTTTTTCCATCTTGGTTTTCAAGAGCTGTAAGTGGAACCAAATGATATCCAAAAGGAGGATAAACCAAAAAATTGTTTATAGAAACTGAAGTGTTTATATCAAAGCTCAAGTAATTCAAGACAAAATCAAAGAATATCTTTGATAAGAAAACTAAAGAAGGTAAGTTTCTTCCATGGTGATCAAGTACTAAAATGGGATTCCGGAAAGGAAGACAAAGAGAAAACATGGAAAATTCCAACGGCTATCTACAGAAGGCCATACATGTTATGGTTATAGAGGTAACAACGCCTTTTTTATTGAAAGAATTAAATGGATGGGTCTACACCGGTGGACCGATCCAATGGTGATATGACACTAATTTTCACCAAAATAACTAGTAGTTCATTTGATTGTATTTTACTTACTCATTACTTATTACATAGAAAATTTTAGATTGGAGTGGATGATTATCTTGTAAATTTGAAGCACGAAGACAAAACCTTAAGATTTAAAAGATATAACATCATATGCCCGAATAAAGGAAATCCTGAAAGTAATTCTGAAAAAAGCCATTCCAAGGCCACTTGATCGAAGGAAAATTCTTGACATCTCGCAGCGATTCCATCCCAAGAGGAGCCAGCATTGGGGTCCTATAATAATAGGGATCAAAATTTTGAATTATGTATATTCAAGTCTTACTTGTAATATTGTACATACCTTTTCATTTACGCAAATACACCCATATTAAAAAAAATGAAAAAGAAATTATGTCCTAAAAGAATAATCAAAAGGGCCAAAAGAAGAAAAGAATAAAAATATAGAGATAGACCCAATAAAAAGAAGAAAAAATAAAATTAAAGAAAGTGTTGCACATTCAAATGCCACTACTCTTAGTTTAAATTTATACACTAAATAAATTGTGTCTGACTTTTGAAAATGCCACAAGTCATGATGATCATGCGATCTAATTTTTATCATTCATTCTTTAAAATTTTATACCAATATAGTTAGGCAGATAAAATCACAGTGACTGTTGTCCTTGTGAGATCATTAGTTGGGTAGATAATAAAAATGAGCTCATAAGTTAAATGCGAGCCATTGGAGGATATAAGGTTAGAAATATGTGGTTGCTTATCAAAAGAAAATAAAAGGTCGACAAGCTCAAATGCGGCCAATAAAGGAAATGAAAAATGTTAGCCTCAATAAAATGGTAGGTAGAATACTTTTCAAAGTTATATAAGCATCATTATGATTATTATTATAAAAAATATCTTTCTAACCCTTCCCCTTCCTAAAACCTTTTCCTTCTTCATTCCCCCTTATCCTAACCTATCGTAATCATTTTTCCTCTTGGAAACAAATTTCCCCTTCCCGATTCTAAAAGGCCCCATCCCTTAACCTTTTCCCTTCCTTAAAAACTCAAAAAACATCCTTTTCTAACCTACCCCATTTAAAAATCCCCTTTCTTTGTAACTTTTCTTGACCCCTTTAGAAAATTCACATTTTCATTAAAAAAAACAAAAATACCACTTTAAATTGTCTAAAAGCAAAAAATATTAATCGGACCCATTTTTTATTTAAATTCCCCTTAACTTTATATTAGTAACCCCACTTTCGACTTGACTCCTAAAGCAATGTTTCTGACCCCACTATCATTTCTAACCCTCCACAGGTCTCCTTGCCCCGACCCCACCTCATTTTTCAAATTCGCATGACTTCGACAATAGTTCGATCATCTCTAATCATCGATGGCCCACGATTTCATTGTGCTCCCCAAAGTTCGATGTTTAAAACCAAGGGCGGGTGCAAAATAAGTGGTTTTCTCCACAGAGCTCCCTTGCCACATGACGCCTCCATGTTTTATCACACCCGTTCCCAAACCACTAAACCACACCACTGTGTTTAATGATAATGCCTTTTTAAAAATAAAAAACCCGGAAATGCGATAAGCCCAGGTTTGAATGATAAAACCCCACAATTCACGGTATTTCTATCTTTTATGATTTGTGAAGAGACCAAAATCATCATTTCTAATCCGGAAGATTAAAGCCCTTCTTTTTCTGGACCTTCCAAAACCAAATTCTGAGTGTTCGGGTAATCCTATAATACCGACGACATCAATTAAGCTAATTAATTAATAAATTGAATCAAATTGATGGCTTTTAGCGTCAATTATGACCTCTGTGACCACCCATGACAGATTTGACCACACTCCTTTGGCCAATAAGCACTTTAAAAATAGTAGACTACGTGAATAATAGAAATCATTGGGAGCTCCATTGCGGAGCCATGACAAATTTTAAATTGGGCGGATGATATACATCGTGGGACTCTAACCTACCAAAATACACATTTCCACAAACTTACCGGTTCACACACAGTCGTAATTTTCCAACTCAACTATTTTCCAAATGAAAATGATCCCAGCTGTGACCAAGAAATCCTAATTACAATCACATTTATCAATCCACTAATAATCTTTAACGATTCTATTACAACTAGGGGGACTTCTTTTCATTGACTTTTCTGCCATATTTACCTAATCTCGGTGCCTGAGGTTTAAAATAGTTTATAATTTCACTCCCTCGATCGGTACAAACTACAAAAACAACCCACCATACTACGCTATATGTTTTGCCAGAAGACTATGACTAAGAAGTGTGACCATGTTGTGTCATATGAGTGGGTAGATGAATCCATCATTGATTTCCTCTCCACCTTTCCCAGACTGACTTCCATCTCTATAGTTTTGTACTTTGTCCAATTACTAGTGAACTCATATGATCACTGATGAACTACCGGAAAAAGATGTTCAAAACTATAGGTATTATTGAATTTTTTTTCATATATTTTTAAGTCGAAGGTTTGCGGTGAACCTACAGCGGCTGGATACGAGAGGGTAATCCTAGTTTGTAATCTTTTGGACATGCTTGATAAAAAAAGGATTGATGAATTTAGTTCAAAGTATTTATTGTTTATTTTTATATCCGGTGGTTAATATATATAACTATTTAAGCATTTAACCTAGAATCAATGATGAAATTATAAAATTTCTCATTCATAAACCACACCGGAAGAAAAGCAGGAGATTGGTATTTATAATAGAATCACACACGGACAGGTATATGGAATCCAACCAGGTCCCTTGTCCCCAAATACCTCCCAATGAGGATATTTTCTTGATGTCATTAGACATATATTGAATTATGATAAGATAAACTTCCTTTCAGCCAAAAAATAAAAACAGTTCAAGATAAACAAAACTAGGGCCCTTTGTATGCAATGGTAAGGAATGCTAGAAAGTAGATAGATGCCTACAGAGTTGAGAGTTCAACAACGAGTTTAAAATGGACATATGATCCCTTAGGTATCATAAAGAAAATTAATAATTAAGTCTAAACTCACCCCTTTCATCCATGAATCTAAACCTGAGATTGATAAATATTCCAATCGATCGAGTGGTTGGAAAATATCTACACGAGATGGAGGAGCAACTTGATACTAGTTCCATCCCTACTTAATCTAGACCAGATAAAAGAAATTTCAAAAAGGTCTATAGAGAGGCTCCTCTAACTTGCATATGACTACATCTAATAATAAATTCAAGCTTGTACTGAAAACAAAGCTAAACAGTTATAGAGGGAGGAAAAATAATTGAAACATAAACTTTAGATTGTTATTAGGGATGATCCACCTACGACATGTACGGAAAATATCTCTGCATCATCTTCTAGGGTAGAAATCATTCAAAGTAAAATAGTGTAGATATTTCAACATCCGGTAAGCCGATTGAGAAGGAAAAATATATCATGGGGAAATATAAAGGAATTAAAATAGAAAATGAAGCACTAAAGAGTTGCTACATATGCACAATACGAAAGAAAACTCGAGAGATGGAAGTAGAGGTGGCACCAAGTTTGACCACCAAGATGAAAGACAATGCAAATGACATTCACACAACCAAAGTACTAGACTTCAAAACTTTAGAAGACTATAAATACAAGCTTTGGAAGTTCTTGTAAAGGACATGCATCAATTGACAAAATTGAATTCCACGAGCAAGAGAGATGATATGTTCTTCGCACAACACACCAAAACTCTAAGTGTCCGGAATTTTAAGAACTTCCTAGCAAGTATAAATTGTGATTACGGTAGAAGAGAGTATCACAACGTAGGCAATATGCAGCCATTAGATCCTTTGAAGAATTGGTAATTGAAATTGGCTAGAATCCAACGGACATCGAGGCATCGAAAGAACTTATGGTAAATACGGACATAGTTGCTGAAGAAACGATTAAAACTACCAACTACGGTATCCCACAAACCAAGGAGGTTTTGGATAAAAACAATCAAAAGGATGAGATGATGAATTTAATCATCCGGTTGACAAATACGGCTAAAGGAAATGGAGACATATATGGATATATTGCTGAAAAATAATAGAATGGCATGAAGCGAGTTCCCATTACGCTGTTCCGTGGTATCTACATCACCACCGGTATCTACATCTTTACTATCGACAATACCAACAACCCATCCCTTTGGTGAGGCCAACAAATTAATGAAAGCAATGGAAGATATGTTTATTCGGACTCTGGAAAGATGTTAACAAAATGATGGAAATATTAGAGATGAAAAGAAATTGTTGAAGTAAAATTATCAAAAATTTGAAGTACGAAAGTTGATGGTAAGTGAGAAGCGGAATCTAGAAGCTAGAAAGGAGTTCATTAACGGAATCTTTTAGCCCAAGAAAACAACAATTGTGGGCCAATATCATTAACTCGAGTAATGATATGTGGCCTTATATACATAATATGTTTGAGCATAATGACTTGGTGAAGGAAGTTAAACGAGGGGTCAGAAAATCAAATCAACCTTGGAAAAAACAGAGGAAGCCTGCGAAATAATCAAATTCACAAGATTAAAAATAAGTGTGAGTTGGAAGAGTTCAGGGATAGCTAATAGAACGAGAGACTATCACAAAAGTGATGAAATAAGTGATTTCCAAAAGAAATCTAATGCCTTTCTAGCGGATAAATAAACCATGGAACTCGCAGTAAACACATTTTTAGCAAATTTTATATATTGAGATAGAAGGGTCCACCTATTCCTACGGTAAATGAAAAACTCAGGACCACAGTTATATCTAATAGTAAGGGAAGTGGCCAAAGAAACATACCAAATTTCCTCCAATGAAAGGCATTCCCACGGTAAGGTACTCTTACAAAGTCTAGAAAACTTCTTTTACCTCAACATGAGGTAAATAACCTTTGTAAATAAGACTAGTACACAGTATTTACAAAGACGGATAAAGTTTACCTGAGATGATGAAAATCAAAATCCTAGATGAATAAACGTGGGAGAAGTGGTGTGATTTACTATAAAGGTGAAAGAATAAAGACGGATGAAATAACGGATAGATGAAAAAGCAGAAAGATAACAGCAGCTTAAAGAATGGAGACACAGGAGTTGCAAGTCGGTTGAAAATGTCATTATCTTTTTTGCATAAAGATATTTTATTTTCCTAGAATAAATCCTAGTGAGTTGACAAGACATTTTTGTAATATATTGTATAAATACTTCATCATTTTAAGTATCAAGGGTCGTTCAAAGTGTTGATTTTTGAATATTTCGTTAGTGGCAGTCTTTTTCCGGAGATATTTCTTAATACCAATTCCAACGAACAAACTAAACAAGTTATAAAGAAAATTCTTTACAAGATTCATGTGTTAATATATCTCATTGATACAATTTCAATTGGTGGTGTTATTTTCTAGTATTCATAAAATTTTATGTGTTTTAAATTTGAATGTGTTGAACACTTAGTTAAATTGAGAGGGGGGGTGAAATGAGTTGCCCACATTTATGGACTTTTAAAACTTTCCTTTAAGCTTATTTACACCTTTATTACTTGATCTACTTATTACCATAATGTAACAGCAATCATAATATGTGAGCAACAAGTATTAAGCATATTAGAAACACCATATCAACACATAAACATCATGCACATAGACAACGGTCTCAGTGGAAACCCAAAAGGGAGAAATCCACATCTTATTATTGTTGTGATGCGAAGACAGCTCGAACTCCCTCTCACCACTAATTTTCTATGAGCTCCAACCCACGAGAGGCTACTACCTCAGATACATGACTACAACTTGCTAGGAAGCTCCAACTCCCATCTATTTTCTCCAGGCTACAACCTACGGGAGGGCTCTTACCTCCAACCAGCAAGCTGAGGCACTCTATGTTCGCTTTGATATGGAAGCACAGAAACAGCTCTATTTTCTTCGGTACAACCTACGGGAGGCTCTACCTCGGCCCGACTACAATGAAATCTATCAGCTACAACTTGATATGGAAGCACCACCTTCCTTACTCTTTCAAAACAAAACCACATGTTGATTTACCTTGATATCTGCTTTCTGTTTGTTCCTTCTTCCTTTGCTGTCCACAAGCCTTCATATCCACCCATATAGCTGAATCTCTTACAACTTATCTATTTGCTCCTCCTTCTTCTTACCTCTGCCTCATTTCCTCATTCTCTAACCTCTCTATGCATATGTTGGTAATATTATTTATAGAGATTACCTCATTCTTTTGATAGCATTCCTATCGAGAATTCGAAATGAACAACCATGACTCTTGATTTCCACCTTCTCATTTCTTTGTCTGACTCATTCGGAGAATATGACAATGTATATACATTTCAATATTGAGTGGGTATTTCTTTGCCTATATGGAGACTTGCCTTTGCATCAAATACAATAAAAATAATTTTAAATCATTTACATTCACATTTTACGATTCACCGCAAATCATTTTCACTCCAGCCCTTTTCGGCCCTTCGCTTCTTTGTGGTTACATCTTTCTGTTTTCATCCTTGTGTCTTTAGTTGCTATTCATATTGTGATTCTTCTTGATGGTGGGTCACCCTACCAAACCCATTCTCACTCTCATGTATATAAAAATGCATTTCTAATTAATCATCCAAAAGGGTCCTCAATTTCTCCAATCTGGGCAATCTCTTTTCATTGCGGAAACTCTTTTATAAATCATTTCACTATGATTTATAATGCCATACGACCAATTACACAAGTGGAAGCTTTCCTATCTTTCATCTTATCAAACCTATTTAGTTTAAGAACTATATATTTCATAAAGACTCAACAACCAATTTTGCATGTGGGAGCTATCTAATTAAATTTTATGTTTGAAACCATATAATAAATTCACCTCATGAATATCGAATACATATTCAATATTTCATTACAACTCAATACAAACTTGAACCAAGGTGTATTTGATTTCATGATACTTAATCTTACTTTGGTTTAAACTTATCGAAGATGTCGGCAATAATAAGGACTCTCTGTCCCTCGGCCTAGCATATAATTTCGACCTTGGTTCAAACATAAGCCATCGCATAATTAATATTGAGTCCCACCACATATCATTCAATTCACATTTAACATTTTATTCCTGCTTGATGAGGCCCAAGGGTTTATAACCATGCCTTAACTTTCGCGCATCTCCACTTGCTGATCCAGGTGATACTTAACACATCACAACCACTGAAAAAATCCAACAGATATCGCAAAAGTTTTAACCTCATAAACTTAACACAAAAATAGCCTTTAAAATTCATGGTTTTAAGAAAAATACACTTCAAGACACATGTCAAACGGCGGAATGTATCGCATTTTTTCTTGATACCACTTACCATTTAAAAGCTAATGAAAACCATAAATAGTTTTCGATTTCATATCCTTTGTTCTACTCTTCGTTTCTCAAGGTCTGTTAATTCTGTTCTACCTCCATCAATTCTTGGCAAGTTAATTCTACTTCGTCCTTTAACTTTGTGCTCATCAATGCCATTTCTTTTTCCTATCGGTTTTAACTCCGCATAAGTAACTCATGGATTCTACCTCTTTTGTATTACTTCCACACCATAAATATTACATTTGAATTCATGAATTCACTTCATCATAGGTTATAATGTTGCACAATGAATCCTCCAATCTATTGCCTACACTCTTTGTGCCTCGGGTTGTTTTCCTTTTGTTGTTTCTTTGCAAAAATTCCTTACCATAGTTTGCGCCTTTACGACCTCGACACAAACCTCTGCATACTCTTACCACGGTTTAACCACTTCTACCCATTCCATTCAATGTTCCTCTCTCATCTCTTTATTCCATTCAAGTGGGCGCCAACCAACCACTTGATAACAATTATCATATTTACACACAATTTCATGTGTAAATCCTCTACTATGCTTTATCTCACGGGTACCGAGCCATCATTCCACTTTAGTATTTCATAGTGTGTGCACAATTATATGTGTATTAAATGCTTTTAGAATATAGACTCCAATGCTAACAACTCGTCCGCCTTCTCAATTTCGCTATATATTTCCTCTTGAATTTGAGTTCACGACTCTTCTGTCTTGTATTCATACCGATAAACCATACCATCTCTTCTGTTGCATTCCTTATACCATTAGAACGAAATTTCTTCATTCACGCAATTCAATTTCATTCAGTTCCTTTATAAAAAAAAACACCCTATATGGACTTCAAACCTCGGATCTTCAACGTATTGCTTATTCACAACAATACTTTAACTGCAACATAATATCGGTCCCATTGTGGCGGCCATCATATTTAAATACCGTATTAAGATTCGAAAATTCACTACGATTCATCGATCCTTGGTGATGGTGGTACCATCATAAACGGAAATGCAACCTCAATAATCACCCGGACGTGTATGCAACCCCTGCGTTTCTTCCAACCCCCAGATCATGATAATCAACATGATTCCATAATTAGAACGAACTCCCTGCTAAACACGTCACGAGTCCTTTTCATACATAATACATGGAGACTCAAAATATTATTCACACGGAAAATCAAACAATACATCTCACGAGACTCCAGAAATAAATTCTTCGTCCACCTGTGAGTACTTACAAGGAATTCTTCTTCTTTTTGCCCGGATCTTCCAAACCAATGGCACTTTCTATTTCGTGAGCTTAAATTACGGGTTTCCAATCTACTCTGCTCTCTGTGACTCACTTTATTTCTGATGTCGAGTTGCCTCTTTATGGCAGCCTTGTTGCCTCTTGCTCATGTCTGTCTCCTTTGCCTTATTGTTGGTTCTTCTTTTTGATAGTTTAAGTCACAAACTCCTTTCTTCTCTTTACCACATCAATGACAATATTTCCAATAGTCTCCCCTTTGGCATTGATGCAGAAATACTTTACCTTCTCTTATTTTGCTTGCTTTTCCTTCCCCTTTGACATCGTGGCAAGGAGTTACTATCTCTGGTGTAGTTCTATCTTTGAATTTCCTCTCTGCGAAAGGTTGTGTTTGAGCCTTATTTCTTTTGACTTTATACCTTAACGCTCCCAGGAGGCGGTGTACCACAGAAACATTGAGAGAAACACTTTTGAGAATTATTGAACATATACTGGCATTAAGATTGATACCATCCATCTGGGAGATATACTTTTATGAGGTAGGTGATGATAGAACAACCATATATATTCAGACTTATATAATTAGAGATGCATCATTGGACAAAACTAAAATGCGAAAGTCACTTCAAATACTGCTTTAGTCTCTAGTATGATCTTCATCGGAAATACATATACATTTGAGGAAGATTGCATAGATGGAATATGTCTTCTTCTGCAATACACATACGGGTACAACATACGTTCCAATTTATGATGATGCCAATATATCTTTTATAGCTGTGGTTCACCTTTCCTGCCTGTTGGTGGTGATATGAGCTAGGATGCTGACAAGCGTATTAAACTTAATAGCTAAAAGGTCCTTGTTCCTGACGTGATCAGTGAATCAAACTAGAGCTTACAACTTATTGTGAGATTAGATAATATCTTTCAATATAAGAGACCAAACGACTTTACTGCTTGTACAATGTACTTTCAAAACAAACCCATGAGGCTCGATACATTCAATGTATTGGTCAGTCTCACTTATCAACTATGCAATTTTTATTTATGACATAAGGGGGGTATGTATGTCAACGATCAACCTCTCTTTAATGGTGAAATACCAGCAAATCCTTTCTGCTGAAGTATGCTTTTGATGAATCAATAACAGAATTTTGAGCTTCAACTAACACAGCTAGTCCTTCATACTTCCGATACTTTAACTGTTCTATCATGATGATCTTCAGCAAAACATCTTCAAGCTGTTTAATTAAAATCTCAGCAATCAGACTTCACACGGTGTTATGAATGATATTAAGAGAGAGGCCTTGAAGATATATATGAACTGACTTTAGGAAGGCATGCAGTTATGTATAGAAATAGATACTACTTCAATGCTCAATATAATGCTTCAAGTGTAAAAAAAATAATGATCCTTTAGCACTGTTATTGAAATTTTCATGCTTTAGTAATGTAGATAACGGTGGGAATACCACCTTGATGTACTTCTGATCTTGAGGACCTGTGCCATACCACTGCTCTATTGAGGACACCTGGTATTATGCTGATAGGCAGACTGCATGATCCAATTACCAATTGATACTACTTTGATAAAACAAGCAGTAATTTCACTTCAACTTGCACATGCACCCATGGTTAAGACAACCTTCATAGTTTCTACTATTGAGCTCTCCACTGGTCTCAACAACAATCATCATTATACTGAATCTAATCTTGGCATCATTAACCTTTTGCTTATTCTGTCATTCTAGTTTAAAATAATGTCACTGCATTTTCCTTTCTAGGACTGCTCCAGAATCATTGCTGCTTTATATACAATTCAAGTGTTCTAACATAATGATCTTCAGGAAGACATCTTCAATTTCTTTATTTGGAATCTTCATGGGCAGACCACTTAGAGATTTATCACTCACTTAACTGCATTCTTCCAAGGGGACTTTTCATAGATGAATGATGTAATGACATAATGATGATAGGCACTTCTCTTACTCATCCTTCTTAATGTGATTCATTGTTAATTCTAGTAGTATGATGCACAATGTGATCATCCTTTATGTTTTTTTTTTTCATTTTTATAGTTCGAAACATATTTTTTGTGATTTAACCATTCATCACTTAGTGTGCTGTTGTCTTCTTAGCTTACATGATCTTGGCTGATGTTCTCTCTACTACCATGGCTTCTTGTTGCCTTCTCTTCTTCCATCAATCTGTCAACTATTGAATGCTTTAGATAATCTTCTTCCTCCATAGTTCTCTGTTAGAGGTATTTTCCTCTCCCTTCCTAACCTTTTAGCTATTTTTATTTCATGGAGCTCTTCTTAGACTACTTTTGTGGGGACTATTTATGAAGTGCTCTCCCCCTGGGATGTTGCTTCATATCTATCACTGGTTGGATATTTTTGTTGCTTCCTAGAGTAGCTCCCCCTGAGACTCTGATGGATTCATTATGTTATTGACGTAACAGGCTCCCCCTTTCTCTTTTCCTTCCATACTTTATTGGGGTTCTTCATAATGTTTGCACTTCTTTTTTATTCATAGTTTTGTTTGATTTGATTAGATTCCATCATCTGTCTATAGTTATTTAATGTATATGGCAGTTTACAGTTTTTTTCTTTGTGACCAAGCTTGAGGCATACATAACATCTTATTTCACCAAGGTATGTTTGAGCTGATGTATAATATTTTATGCTCCCTTCTGAACATAATTCACATTCAACAAGTTTATGTCCAAAATTATCGCATGCATAACAATAGCCATGGAAATGATTTATGTACCTGGTGAATGGTTGTCCTCTCCATTTGTTTGCTTGAGGTAGTCTTCTCATTTGGTGCATCTTTTGTTGGTTAAACTTGATTCTCTTTGTCTTACACTGAGCTGCTACATGTCCAAAGTCATTGCATGAATAGCAGTAGCCACGGAAATGATTTGTGTACCTGGTGAAAGATTGTCTTTTGCATTTGCTTGCTTGAGGGGTTCTTCCCATTTGCTGCATCTTTTGCTGGTTAAAGTTGATATGCCTTTTCTTACAATATGTTACAATCTGTCCTGGTTTATGACAAGAGAAACATGTGATATTTTTCATAGGAAGAAAGAACCTCCATTGAGATTTTTTGAACTTGTTCAATCGATCTTCAGGAACAATTGATCTTTTTGCAACTTCTTGTTTCATCCTCTAATTCTCTGTCCTTTCATGTTGCTGCTTGTTTCTGTTTGTTTCATTACACATCAGGTTCTTGCTGGCTTCTACTTTTGTGGTTCCTTTTTGAGTTGCTTCATCATTCCTTTCAATGTCTGCCTTCTCTGAGTTCTCCATGGAGGAAATCTCACCTTCGAGCTGCTTACACAACCTGCTCCTTTCTTCCATCAGTCTTCTAGCTATAATAAGCTCAGATTGCTGATGGTTAATTTTATCTTTTACAGCTTTCACGAAAGTGATATCCTTGTTATCTTCAACCTTGGACTTACTGGTTTCTCCTTCATAGCCTATCCCAACCTTTATGAGAGGGGATCTTTGAGCATTTATAATCTGGTCCAACTATCCAGAACTTTTCATTTGTGGAATATTCGTAGTTAATTCCCTTTGGGCCTTTTCTGATTTCTTCCTTAGGCTTACCACTTCTTCTTCCAATTTTTCACATTCCTGATTTTTCTCCTTTATTTCCCTTTTGAGAATATCCTCTATTTTCCTTAATTCTTCTAGTTTAACTTTTAGTTTAATAATGTCTTCTGAGTCTGGTTCCACTTTTACATATTTGCGGAGAATGTATTTCTATTTTCTGGACTTGAGTTTAAGTCTGTCTATTTCCTCCAGGGCACTTCTTAGCTCCCCCTCAAGATCTACCTCACATTATTCATCAGATTCTAGGAGATCATCTTCAAATTCTTCCTTGGCCATTAAGACAAATTCAGAGGTTCCTTCTTCATTTGAGGATTCATCTGAGCTTTTAGATGCACTGCTCTCTTGCTGAGCATAAAATGATTTTCTATTGAATCTCTTCCCTTTTTGGTTTGCTCTGTTTCTTGAGTCTGATTATTTGTTTTCTTATGAGGACACTTAGATTCATAGTGCCCAACTCTTCCATAGTTAAAGCATTTAAATGGAAGTTTACCTTTATATTTTCCTGAGCCTCTATCCAATCTTCTGACAAATTTGGCCTCTTCTTCATCAAAGCAAGAGTATATATCTTCCTTTTCTTCTTTGTTCTTTTCTGTCTTAAAGGCTGCCTCCCTCACATTTGACTTCCTCTGTGGCAGCCTTATCTCATAGGCTGTTAGGTTTCCAAGTAATTGGTTCATGGTCAGAGTTTCCCAATCAACTGTTTCTTCTATGGCAGAAACCTTGGGGTTAAAGATGGATGGTAAAGATATTAGAATATTTTGAACAATTACACTTTCTTTAATGGTTTCTCCTAGAGCTTTCATGTTATTCACAATTTCTGCAACCCTCAAGAAGAAGCTGGCAATGTCTTCATCATCATTCATTTTTATATTTTCAAACTGAGCTCTATAGACTTGTTGTTTGGCTATCTTCACCTTTTTGTCTCCCTCATGGAAGCTTTCTAATGTATCCCATATTTATTTGGCAGTCTTGTTGTGCATTAATTTGATAAATTCTACCTCACACAGTTCACTTAAGAGAGCATTAATGGCTTTTGCATTAGCTACACAATCTAGTTTGGCATATTTCTCTGAGTCAGACTCCTTTGGGGCATATCCCAATTCCACAGCAGCCCAAAATTATATTCCTAGAGACATTATGTATGCCCCCATTGTTATTTTCCAGAAGGCATAATTTGTACCGGTGAACAAAGGGGCTTTATCTGTTGAGCATCCTTCTAGACTAGCCATCCTGGGGACCTAGGATCTCCTTCCAGTTGTTAAACTGATACAGAGGGAACCTGCTCGGATGCCAATTGTTGAACACTTAGTTAAACTGAGAGGGGGGGTGAATTAGTTTAACACATTCATGGACTTTTAAAACTTTCCTTTAAGCTTATTTACACCTTCATTTCATGATCTACTTATTACATAATGTAACAACAATATTAATATGTGAGCAGCAAGTATTAAGTAGATTAGAGACACCGTATCAACACATAAACATCATGCACATAGACAAAATATATAAGTGGAAAACCAAAAAGGGAGAAAACCACATCTTATTATTGTTGTGATGCAAAGACAAGCTCAAACTCCCTCTCACCACTGATTTTCTGTAAGCTCCAACCCACAGGAGGCTACTACCTCAATTTTGCAAGCTACAACTTGCTAGAAAGCTCCAAATCCCATCTATTTTCTGTAGGCTACAACCTACAGGAGGCTCCTGCCTCAGCCAGCTACAACTGACATCTATCAAGCTACAACTTGATATGGAAGTACCAACTTCCATTTATTTTCTGCAGGCTACAACCTACAGGAGGCTCCTACCTCAGCCAGCTACAACTAACATCTATTAAGCTACAGCTTGATATGGAAGCACCAACTTCATTACTCTTTCAAAACAAAACCACATGCTAATTTACCTGGATATCTGCTTTGTTCTATTCCTTCTTCACTGTTGTCTACCAGGCTTCATATCTGTCTTATATCAACTCTGAATCTTCACAGCTTCCTGCTCCTCCTTCTTCTTACCGTCTCTACCTCATTTATTCATTCTCTAACCTCTCTATGCATATGTTGGTAATATTATTTATAGATATTACCTAATGACTGTTAGCATTCCTCAGGGAATTCGAAATGAACAACCATGACTCTTTGATTTCTGCCTTCTCATTTCTTTGTCCAGCTCATTTAGAGGATGATCCGGATTTATGCAGGAACGCAACAGAATAAACACATAACCATAAATACAGAGATGCAGCGGAAATAACACTTCATTTCATTAATATCAAAGAACTGAAATTTGCTTATAGACAGAATGGAAAGAAAACTAGCTAGGGCACTGGTAGCTATCTCTGAGAAGAGATGTGGCAGCTACAGGCCTCTGAACTGCGTTACAATGAGGCTCGAGGGCCTATTTATTATTGAGAAACAATGGAGAACCCTAAACATCCCAAAAACCTAACCCTAGGAGATGAAGCGCCAAAACTATGGGCCCCGTTTGGGTAAATTGGTGTTTCAACTTCCCAGGGACGTAACTTTGGCATACTATCTCCGTTTGACGCACATGATACATCATTAGAAAGCTCTATCCGAGGACTACAACTGTCAAGACGAATTGGATGATCCAATTCGTTGGTAAAACGATACCCAAAAAACGTCGTTTAGGGCCTCAAAACGGCTCCAGAAGTTCAGGACTCGAAAAACTGCTAAAAATAGTAAGTTATGCCGAAACTGAAAAACTGAAAAAGACAATGGTGGGGGCCCAAGTGGAATAAATGGTGTGCAATATCCACACAGATGAGAGGGAGATATGAAAATATGTATACATTTCAGTATTACAGTGGGGTACTTCTTTGCCTACAGAGACTTGCCTTTGCATCGCATACAATAAAAATAATTTTAAATCATTTACATTCACATTTACAGTTACATAAATCAATTTCACTCAACCCTTTTTTGGTCCTTGGCTTGTTGTGTGTTTGTATTTTCTTCTGTTGTCACTATCTTTTCCAGTTTTTGCTGTTATATTGTGATTTTTCTTGATGGTGGGTCACCCTACCAAGCCCACATTTTCACTCTCATGCATATAAAAATTCATTTCTAATTAATCATCCAAAAGGGTCCTCAATTTCTCCAATTTGGGCAATCTCTTTTCATTGCGGAATCTCTTTTATAAATCATTTCACTATGGTTTATAAAGCCATACAACCAATTACATAAGCATAAGCTTTCTCTCTTTTCATCTTCAAACCTATGGTTAAGAACCATATTTCATAAAGACTCAACAACCAATTTTACATGTGGGAGCTATATAATTAAAGTTTATGTTTGAAACCATATAATAATTCACCTCATGAATATCAAATACATATTCGATATTTCATTACAACTCAATAAAAACTTGAACCCAAGGTGTATTTGATTCTTGATTCACTTAATCATACTTTGGTTTAAACTTATCGAAGATGTCAACAATAATAAGGACTCTCAGTCCCTCAGCCTAGCATATAATTCCTACCTTGGTTCAAACATAAGCCATCACATAATTAATATTGAGTCCCACAACATATCATTCAATTCACATTTAACATTTTAATTCATGCACCAACACACAGTTGGGCCCACGGGTTTATAACCCTGCCTTAACTTTCGTACATCTCCACTTGTGATCCAACGATGGTCGAAACACATCAACCCACCATGCGAAATCCAATGGATATCGCAAAATTTTTAACCTCGTGACTTAACACACAAAAATAATGCTAAATTCGTGGTTTTAAAATACCACTTCAAGACACGCGTCAAATGATGGAATGTATCGCATTTTTTTTCTTGATACCAGTTACCACTTAAAACTTATGTGAAAACCATAAATGGTTTTTTATTTCCGCCTTCATGGTTCTACTGTTCAATTACTCAAGGTTTCGTCATTCTATTGTTCTACTCACATCAATTCTTCGCAAGTTAATTCTACTCTGTCCTTTAACTTCGTACTCAACAACACCATTTCTTCTTCCTATCAGTTTTTAACTCGGCATAAGTAACTCATGGTTCTGCCTCTCTTGTATTACTTCCACGCCATCGATATTACATTCGACTTCATGAATTCACTTCATCATCGATTTATAATGCTGCACAATCAAATCTCCAATCGATTGCCTACACTCTGCGCCTCCGTTGTTTTCCTTTCACTGTTTCTTTGCACAAATTCCTTACACAGTTTGTTGCCTTTTGAACTTGACGCAAACCTCTGCATACTTTTCACAGTTTAACCACTGCTACATTCCATTCAATGCTCCTCTCCCATGTCACTGTTGTTCAAGTCATCGCTTCAACCAGCCCTTGATATTGCAGTATCATATTTACACAATTGCATGTGTAAATCCTCTCTCCTTATGCGCGCATCTCTGCAATTGAGCCATCATTCCACTTCTAGATTTCACAGCATGTGCAAAATTATATGTGTATCAAATTCTTTTACAATATAGACTTCAATGCTAACAACTCAATCTGCCCTTCTCAATTTCGCTATATCATTCCTCTTCGATTTCGGTTCATGGCTTTTCAATGCTGCTCCATTTCACGAATTGACCATACCATCTCTTCTATTTCATGATCCTTAGACCATTCAGGTGCACAAGAATTTCTTCATTCCTGCAATTCAATTTCATTGGTTCCTTTATAGAAAAAAAACCCTATATGGACTTCAAACCCCATATCTTCAACGTATTTCTTATTCACAACAATATTTTAATTCCGGCATAATATCGGTCCCCATTGTGGCGTACATCCATGTTACTCTGTATTAAGATTCGAATTCACTCTAAGTCATCGATCATTGCAGTGATCGATGACTGCAATAATTAGCAAATGCAACCTCAATAAATATTTCCAGGTATGTATGCAGCCCCTACTGTTCTTCAACTCGAATCATGATAATCAACATCGATTCCGTAATTAGAACAGAACTCCATCTAAAACCCTGTCATAGAGTCCTTTTCATACATAATACACGGAGACTCAAAATATTCTTCACACAGAAATCAAACAATACACATCTCACAGACTCTAGAAACAAATTCTTCATCCATACATATGAAATTACTTACAAAAGTTCTTCTTTTAGTTAGATCTTCAAAGCCAATGTCCCTTTCTACTGCCCGTAGGCTTACAGGAATTCTGGGTTTCCAAATCTACTCTAACTCTCTCTACAACTCTGCTTCTTCCTCGTGTCTGAGCTGCCTCTTTTTGCTGCCCTTGTTGCCTCTCCTCCTTGTCTGTCTCCTTTGCCTTATTGCTGATTCTTCTTTTTATAGTTCAGGTGCAGCTCCTTTCTTCTCCTTTGCCATCAATGACAATATTTCCAACAGAATGTTATAATAGGAATATTACTGCAGAATTTGCTTAAATATTACACTCTAATTTTAAATGTTATACATTTCTGTGTTTTCTTCTGATATCCGATTTATAGAATTCTTAATTTCCCTATGATATCGATTTACCTCTCCACCCTTCTTCATTATCTAGTTTAACAAATTCTTAATTTCTTCTTGATCCCGATTGAAAAATCACTTCACCATTCAGCCTTGAGATCAGATATTGCTTACTTATCTTTCCTTGTAACACTTTCCTTAAAATTTGATTCAGTTCTGTTTCAAAGCACATTGACTCCATATCCCAATGGAAAGTTGAGAAGCACCTATTCATCTAAATAATTAATTCCACCAGCCAACCAAAGCCAATAAAAAACCAACCCAACCAAACATACATAAATAGCCTAATATCCATTGATTAAACAATGCTAAATCATATAGAGAGAGTCCTCTGTGAGTTTAGGAAGGCTATATCCTAGCTCCAAAGTAGGTTTGTAGTTACCTCTGATATTTCTTTTTAAACCCTAAAACAACCTCTGTAAATTTCAGAGTGATAACATGTTTAATATAACAAATATTGGGTTGTTGTACATTACTGTACAATATTTTGTAGAAAATTGTCTATACTTATGCATGTGTGATTTACTGCTATTTTATATTCCGATGTGGAAGGTAGCATTTTTTAAGATTCCTCATTTGGTAGCGTCAATGATTCTAATATTCTAACCTAGATCCATGGTCATGGAAATTCAAAAATTTCCATTTAAATCCTATTGGATTACCAAGTTATATTATTATCATTTTCTATTGAGCCACACCCTATTTGGATATTCCATGGAGAAATAATTCTCTGATATTTTCCTTGGAAAAAATGCACTCCATTATGGAGGAAAGGGATTGGCAAAGAAGGCAAACAATATTGGGATCGAAGGATAAATTATTGAAAAATGCATTAACGTGATTTGGAAAATCCTTTTGTGAACAATGAGTACTTAAGAACTAATTTGTGGACATCAAAATAAAATACATAAACATCAATCTAAATATAAATTAACCCACATATTATGTCATGGAATCATTCTTTATTGGAAATGTCCACACTATCGAGGATCTTTATGTTAAACCTATATGTAAAAATATTAGAGATGCATTCTTTCCAAGGGATGAGGCTATTGAGGGATACATGTTCATAGTAAAATCACCACATCTAGATTTTCTAATATGGTTGGGTAGTGAAATGAGTAGTTTTTACCAATAATATAATGATACTATGGATTCTTACAAGGTAGAGGTGGATTGTTTCCAAGGGATGATGTTGTGGAGGAAAAACATTTCGTAGTACAGTCATTACATCTAGATTTTGTAACATGGTTGGGTAGTGAACGGGGTAGTTTTAACCAAGGTTTAGTTGCCACTACCGATTCTTATAAGGGAGAAGTGGAATGGTAGAAATGCATAGAAATATCAAAGATAATCTTTTTTGTACAAATACGTTTTAAAAATGTTATTATTGGTTTTTCGCACTAGAGGGAATGTTGTTCACTGATGTTAATATCATCAAGTAGACATGGCCAATAAAGAAAATAAGAATACATGATGAAAATTAAAAATAAAAATAAAAAAGTTGAGAATTAATCAAGGCATGATAACAAAGAGATCATAGTAAATGGAGAGAGATAATGATGCTAATTAATGCGACTTGATTTGAAATAATAACCTCCATTCTCATCATTTTGAAGGATTTTCATGATATCATATATAAGTAGCTCATATTATTCACATATTACTTTATTTAATACTATTTCAGGTAAATTACTCAATTCTCCTTGACTAAGATGTCAGTTTTGTGAATATTTTGTAGAAAGTTAGTTATATTATATGTAAGGTGGTAAACTTGACAAAAAAAACTATTTCATGTTTTTTTTTAATGTATGGTTCTTATGTGCTCACATTATTTGTGATAGTAGACATCCTTATTGTACTTTTGTTTAACTAAATATGTAAATATATAATTAGTGAATGTAATGAAAACACTTAATTAGGCCCAAGGGTTAATTCAGTTGGTCAAGTTCTCGTTGCTAAGTACCTCTCTAGTTGGGAGGTCACAGGGTCAAATCTTCTTGACGCCCTTGCGGTTATGCCCTGCTTGTTTGGCTGAACTGTAGATCCCTTCAGGTTGATCTGCTTGGATTTAGTGGTCACCGAGTATTCGTGAACCACCCTTAAAAAAATGAAAACACTTAATCTATTTTTCTTTTAGTTTTTTCTATATATTTAACAAGGTATCTCATCTTGATATATACGTATATACATAAATAAAGTATTGAAAATAATATTAGAATTAAATATATACACATTCATATAGAAGTTCAAAATATTGAGATCCAATTACAATACTACAACTAGAGAACTCCTCAACTATCATAGGTAAAAAAAAGATTCAACCAAATTATTATGGACCCTATAGGGTACTAGCAAAAATGGGTGATATTGATTATGGACCTTACATTCCAAACATGAAAATATTGATTTTGTCTTTCATGTCTAGTGCTTAAAAATAAATTGAGTAACAAGGTGGGTTCTTAAACAAAGATTCCTTTAACTAATGTAGAATGAAATTTGATATTAGAACTAAATGGAATTTTGGAGGTTATGTGAATAATATTTGCCAAAGGTAAATCACATGGTACAAAGTGGCAACATGTATTAAAAGTGAAAGTATTTTAGGAGGCAAAATCATTCTACATATATACTTACTTTTACAAATGTTGGAGGACACCTATCCTATTAGGGTAGCTAATATTAAATTGGATTGATTAGAAGTTGACTAGAGAAATTAGAGGGGGGATTCCATAAAATGTATAACAAATTAGCATCCATAAAACCATGACATTCTTATTTACATTTTTACAATATTTAGGCCGATGGGCCTTTATTTTGAATTCCTTCACCTCGCCATTTCATCAACCATTTTTACTAGGTTGTGGCATATGTCCAATAACTTGAACTCCACTAGTGTGACATCTGTCCTTATCTCATTGCCCATCATTATTTATTAATGAAAGAAAATCCATACAAGGAAGCAACTCTATTCACAGGTCCATGATAGTGACATGGTTCCACCTCTACTTCCACAACATTAACTCATGAATAAAAGTTGTTATGGCTAGTGGCTTAACCTATCAATAAAATTCATTATGGTGGGTGGCTTGTGAGGTTTACTGAAATTAATAAATACTAAATAGTGATTGGTATTTTTCTGTTTTGAAGTTGATTATGGTTCAATGAAGTGCAATGAATAATAGTAGAGGAAGCTCTCAGGCATGAATGGTTTATGATGCCAACATATCCGACTCAACATGATCATGGTAGGTACGAGTCTTGAACTGTTAGTTGTTGTATCATTTTTTAACATTATTATGGAAATTATTATTGTATCATTTCTTATCGTTATTATGGAAATTTTTATTATGGAAATTGTTACTGTGTCATTTCTTATAATTATTATGGAGATTATGGTTGTGTCATTTCTTAGCAGATCATAAAAGTACTCTATAGCCACATGACTAATCATATTTTTGTTTTTTTTTTGGATTTGGTTTATGCTTTTGATCATTATTGAAAACATACGCATTAAATTATTATTGAAACCATACCCACCTAAGTCACTAAACTAAAAATTTGAAAAAAAAATATGGAAAAATAAAATTTAAGAACAAACAAGAAAAAGGAAAAATATGAATCACAAGCAGAGTGGTATTGTTCCCATGCAGTATTGTTTCCTTGCATATTCATGCCTCCTCCCTTGCTCTCATCACTATTCAGAAATCTCAAACAACTTCAATTTTATAATATATTTGTTTGATATGTCATGAATGTTATCGAGGATAATTATACAAAATTTTATTTGACTTCTAATAAATTTAAATTTATAAAAAAAATAGACGTTAAAAAAATACACAGTGGTGGAGACACAGAAATATATGACGAGAATAACTTGGGCTTCAATCATGCCAAGAATCATGTCACGTCAAGCAACTGGACAACTATTTCAACAAATTCATAGGCCATAGCGAGCGTCTTTTTTAAAGGTCGTAATCTGTTTTTTTTTCATGAAAATCATCGAAATTCTAGTAAGATTTTAAGAAAATTTGGTAGATCTAGGTTATAGCTATCAAAATTCAATATTTTGGGTGCCCTAGAGGTTTTTGATGGTGTTGAATCCATTTCCACCATCAAAAACATGATTCAAACATTGCTATTGCAAGATTTCTTAAATGTTTTTTTTGCCCACATTCCGACAAATTTTGGCGCCCCTTTTAAAGCATACATGGCAAAAACTAGTAAGCTTATTATAATTATGTTTTGTATAGGTATGGCTTCTAAATGTTTAAATATAAAATTATTTGTCAAATGAAACCTTTAACATTTAAACAAAACCTGAAATTTGTTATATATATATAAAGACCACGATTAAAATTTTCTCACTTATATGATTAGTAAAATTACATAATATTTATAATTTAAAAGAAATGAGATTAAATAATAATCGGAAGGACATTCTAATTAATGACCAAATCCTAATTATGTGATTAATCTGAAAGACATTTTTCTACATTATGGATCACAAAAGTCTTAGATCTAACATAAAATAAATTTTTAATCATACTAGATTGTTAATTAGAGATTATATAAAGTATAATAATAAAGATAAATATTTAATGAACAAAAATATTATTTTATAGAAAATATTATATAAATCAAGAAAAAAATATTTAACTTGATTTACTTATTTTCATAGCTAGTTATTTTGTTGATCTTACCAACATGGATCATTGTGGGAGAAATTGGCATGCACTTTTGCATGGTGTTGATTTCTAAAGTATACATGAACATCATTCTAAAGGCCAAACATTGTCTAAGCTATAATTATTATCACTCATTATCTTGCTTTTACACTTTTACACAATACCTTGTATTCGTGTTACTTTTTAGTCCCATTGACCTATTTTTCTTGTCATTGGACACTAATAATATTTTGTGGGAAACCAAACACTTCCCATTGTAATCCTCTTAGTCCAAGAAAAAGGTGAAACACCTCAACCATTACTGAAACACATTAAACAACCTAAATTTAATATAATACTTATTAATTCAAAACACATTAGTTTTTCACCTTCTAGCAATAATTGCTAATTTATATTTAATATTGCCTTTTAATTGCATGAATAGTAGTGAAGCTTTGTGAGTTCTCTCACCCATGAGTGAGAATGGTGCCTATGTAGGCATATGTATATATAACATTAATAAAATATAATGGGAGAGTACTCCTTTTGATTTTTAATAACATAATTTTATCTACGCCTTTCTAACCATCCACTCTTATAACTAGTGTAGTTCTCTGACTAGACATCTTATAGAAACGCAATTGAAGTATTAGATATTGCCTTGCTGCGCCTGTTCTATACGTAAAGCATCGACGGCGGCTTTTCCTTGAACTTCCTTGCTCATATACATGGTTTCATACTCCCCAGCTTTAACGGCTTTGTACAGTCTAGGGCGTCATCAATCAGTTGATGAGGAGTTTAAATCAACACATTCTCTTCTGGACTCAAAAACATGGCGATCGACATGCGACTCTGATTTGTATTCACTACGGCCCGGTGCTCGGCACTCTTGTATTTCCCATTGCTTATTATCTGCAATTACACAAAAACTCTACTAAAGTTTAGACCAAGGACCTACTCCAAACGAGACAAATGATTGAAATGCCAAAAAGAGTTCAAGGAATTTAACTTGCCTGTAACAAATCCCCGATGTTGACAATAAGAGCTCCAGCAACAGAGGGCACAGTGAACCAGCCCTCATCTTTCCGGACCTGGAGACCCTCTACCCCATCATCGAACAGAACAGTCAGCAATTCTGCATCTGAATGGGGTGCAAGCCCATTCACCATATCTGGCCGAGGACAAGGAGGGTAATAATTGATTCTGAGTTGGAGCAGGGGTTCTTGATTGAGGGTTTGAATATACTTTGGGTCCAGCCCCAAACCCTCGGAAAGAAGACCCAGCAACTTCTCCATAACCCTCATTACCTCTTCGCCGTATTTCTCATATGTTTCTCTTCGTAGTGCAAACAGAAATGTATCAGAATGGATGCAAGCT
Organism: Pinus albicaulis; assembly: GCA_034641835.2. Taxonomy (NCBI): domain Eukaryota; kingdom Viridiplantae; phylum Streptophyta; class Pinopsida; order Pinales; family Pinaceae; genus Pinus; species Pinus albicaulis. The sequence continues at coordinate 34,143,635 of MU968480.1, forward strand.
TAGTATCAAGGTTCAAAATTTCTCACACAAAGTGTTTATGTGTGTTTATAGAGTTGTACCTGTATATGGACGGTGTTTTAGGCCAGTGCTCAACTGCTTTGGCCCACTCTGGAGAAATATAATGAACGAGGCCATCAACCCAATCGAGGACCGTGTCATCAGAGATGTCAAAGAAGCGGCCATAACCTTCAAGCATGTGAGTACCCGGCCTCATAGGGCACTGTTTCCGTTTCTCTTCAACAGAAAGATCAAAGAAATCCTGTGAAACCCGTTTCACAGTCTCTAGCAATGACAAAGGTATGCCATGATTTATAATCTTCAAAAGAAATCAGAATCCCAAAGTTAGTTGGATAAAGAACAGAAAAGAGAGAGAAAAGCAAAAACTGTGATTGCAATCAAACCTGAAAAAAACCCCATTCGTTGGATGCTTGGGCTATTTGTCTGACAATCTTGGAACGTTGATGGATGTGTTCCAGGCCTGCTAGATCGATGACAGGAAGAGACTGCTGGACTTGAAGAGGAGGGGATGGCCTCTGATCAGAAGGAAGGATGTATCGTGCAGGGACTTCTTTCACTTGCCTTTCATGCAGTGTCTGCACGAGATCAATTGGCCTCTTAAGCCTTTCAAGCTGCTTCTGAAGAGCATCCATGGCAGCTGATGAAGAATCCATACTCGTAACAGGCGGTGGAATTGGGAGTTGGGGTTGGGAATTGGAAATCTCCGAGACATATGATATAAATATGTGCAAACACGGAATAGGCTAGGCACGATTCACCTACATATTTTCACTACCTTGGATGATGAACATTTATAGAAAATGTTAGTACCAAAGTAGGCTGTTGTCCAATATTTAATTGTTGAAATCTTCAACAAGAATCTCGATCAATCCCTTCGTGACATTAAAAAAATAAAATACAAAAACCAAGATGTATTTAATGCAACTTTTTGAAAAAATTTCCAATTTAATTTGTGTAAAATATAGTAGGAGTTTATTGAAAACACAAGTTTGATAGGTAAACTCTAGATAATTAAAGTGTGCTAGAGGGTTTTTATAGTGTTGAATCCAAATATACAATGAAAAAACCAGTTTAAATAACACAAATACACATATTTCACCTCAAAGATTCTTGCCAAAAAAATCCACTCAAAACTCCGAAAATTTGCATGACAACCCTGATAAGAAACGAAACTTTAAGATGCGAGTTTATTTGTACTTTATTTTCTATGCCTTGGAACATAATGAGGGCAATAAAGCGAGACTCCCAAATTTTAGAAAAATGAAATCAAATTTTTTTATCGATACAGTGATAGACACGACGTTATATTTTCATAGTTAGTTAAACCAAAGTACAATAAGAATGTCTAGTATCACCACTAATGCGAGCACATAAGAACCATAAATTAAAAAAAAAGTACTATGAATTATTTTTATGTCAACTTTACCACCTTAGATATAATATAACTAACTTTTTTTTCACAAAGGTCACATCTTGGTTAATGAGAAGAGAGTAATTTAAGTAAAATAGTTTTAAATAAAGTAAAATGTAAATAATATGAGCTACTTATTTATTATATCATGCAGATCCTTCAGAGTAACAAATTGACAAAAATGGAGGTTATTATTTTCTTTGTGTCGATGTACACGTGATGTTATTAACATCAATGAACAGCATTCCTTATTTTCTCACAACCCATTAATAATATTTTTAAAATATATTTGTATAAAAAAATTGTTTATCTTTGATATTTTTATGGGTTTCTACCATTTACCGTCTACCATGTAAGAATCAACATTAGCAACTAAATCTTGGTTGAAACTATCCCTTTCACTACCCAGCCAAGTTAGAAAATCTAGATGTAGCAATTGTATTATGAACATTTTTTACTTTACAAGATCATCTCTTGGAAAGAATCCACCTCTACCTTGTAAGTATCCATAGTAGCATCATATTATTGGTAAAAAATATTTCTTTCACTACCAAACCTTATTCAAAATCTATATGTGGTGATTGTACTATTAACATTTTTACTTCTAAAACATCATCCCTTGGAAAGAATGCATCTCTAAGCTTGTTACATATAGGTTTAACATAAAGATCCTCAATAGTGTGGACATTACCAATAAAGTATGACTCCATGACATAATATGTGGGTCTATTTATATTCTTATTGATTCTTATGTATTGTATTATGATGGCCACAATATATTTCTTAAGTACTGAATGTTCACAAAAGGCTTGTCCAAATCATGTTAACCCATTTCATGAATAATTTATCCTTCGATCCTAATAGTGTTCCCCTTGTTTTTCAGACACTTTCCTCCATAATGGTATATATTTTTTTCCAAGGAAAATTTCATAGAATTATTTCTCCTTGGAATATCCAAATAAATCATGGCTCAATAGCGGATGATAATAATAAAACTTGGTAATCCAATAGGATTTAATTGGAGATGAATCTCAACTAACCTAGAACTAGGGGAATTCAAACTGATTAAGATAACTCACTAATATTTTTTTTCTCACTCCTAAAAAATATGGTACAATCTGGATATGCAATGATTACATGAAGTTGAACAACGTAATCATCAAGAAAAAGTATCTATTACTGAGTAATGATGACTTGTTTTACCAGTTGAAGGGAGTAGCAGTGTTCTCGAAGATTGATCTGATATTATGATCTCATAAGGTACACATCAAAGAAGAGGAAATTTACATGACTTATTTCTGAACTAGGTATGGGAATTGTGAGCTTTTTGTGCTTCCATTTGGTTTGGCTAATGCTCCAGCTACTTTAATTTTCTTGATGAATAATGTATTGCATCCTTACTTGGATACGTTTTTTATATTATTCATTGATGACATCTTTATATATTCCAAGATTGAGGAAGAGCATGCCAAAAAAATTAGTCACAGCGTTGATATTGTTGAGAGAGCATCAATTCTATTCAAAACTTATAAAATGCATTTTCTTTCAGATAGAGGTACATTACTCAGGGCATGTTCTTTCCAAGGAAGGCATAGTAGTATATCCAAAAAACATAAGGGCTCTCATGGAGTGGGAAGATCCTATGCTTGTGGATGAGGTAAGGTCATTTATGTGGTTAGCAGGTTATTACATGAGGTTCATTAGGAAATTTTCATAGATTACATATCCTATCACACCACTACAATGAAAAAAGAAATAAATTTGAATGGAGAGAGGAATGTGCAACAAATTTTGAGCAGTTGAAACAGTTGTTGACAATTTCTCCAGTTCTAAATATTGCAAATATAGAAAAAGAGTTTGTGGTATTTATGCATGCTTGCAAGAGGTACAGGTGGTGTGTTACGAATCAAGGAAATTGAATAGACACGAGTAGAACTATGTGACACATAATCTTATGTTGGCAGTGATTATGCATGTATTCAATATGTGGAACCACTATATTATTGGCAGGAGGTTTGTATTTATAAGTGATCATAGTGTATTGATGTACTTGTTTGAACAATTGAATATGAATGCCAGACAAGCTAGGTGGCCAGAGACAATTAGTTAATTTGACTTTGAGAGTAGGTACATTAAGGGAAAATAAAACATGGTTGTATATGCTCTTAATATAAGAGTGAAGGTGAATAACATATCATTTATGAATTCTTATGGGACATATTTACATTATCGTATCTTGGAGAGTGGACAACATGATGACAGGTATATGGAGCTTAAGCATGGGTTACAGCAGGGTACAAGTGAACAACAAGTGAACAACATATGGATGTCATCTCACAACTGATGGTTTGGCTAGATTCAGGGATATGCTCTATATTTCACACAAAAGTGAGCTCAAAATGATTATTTGTTTGGAATTCCATGCTAATTCATATTCAAGTCCTCCGAGATATCAAAATACATTGACAATGATGAATAAGTTATAGTATTGGCCGAACATGAAGGAATAAGTGGAAGATTTTATGGCTATATGCTTGGATTGTCAATAGTTAAAAGAATAATGTAAGCATCCAATTGAGTTATTACAATTGATTCCAATTCCAGAGTGGAAATGGGAGGTATTTTCCATGAATATCATTACAGGTTTCCTGATGATATCTAGACATCATGACTCCATCATGGTTGTGGTGTACAGGTTGACCAAGGTAACACACTTCATTCCAGTTAAATATTAATATTCAGCTAGTGATGTAGAATATATCTTCATAATATATATAGTGAGGCTGCATGGTGTACCAAATAATATTGTTTTGGATAGAGATTCCAAGTTCTGGAAATATTCTTTGTAGGATTGGATATAGATTTAGCCTTTAGCATATCTTATCATACGCAAATAGATGAAAATAAAAAGAGGGTCAACATGATACTAGAGGATATGTTGAGGATGTATGTGATGCATCAACAATGGAAGTGGGAAGAGTATCTTCAACTTGTTGAGTTTTATTACAATAATGGGTATCAGGAGTCACTCAGGATGAGTTCGTTTGAGGCACTTTATGAATGGATTTGTAACACTCAAATATGTTGGAGTGATCCAGTGAACATGGTATTGATAGGAATGGACATGTTAGAAGAGATGGAATAGGAAATGAAGGTTATCAAGAAGAATATAAAGGAAGCACAGAACATGCAGAAGAGTTATGCAGATCAACACACGATGTTTAAGTAGTTTCAGGTTGGGGAACACATGTACTTGTTCATCAATCCGAAGAAGAGCTCCATGAGGATTGCGTCTTGTGCGAAGCTAGCACCTTGGTATTGTGTACCTTTTGAAATCCTTGAGAGGATTGGACTAGTGACCTGTCGACTTGCATTGCCTCCAACAATGAAATACCATGATGTTTTTCGTGTTTAATTGCTTAAAGGATATGTAAAACATGTTGATCATGTGATTTATTGGTTTCCATTGCAGGTGGAGTTAGAAGGAGAATTCCAATAGGAACCTTAATGCATTTTTCATAGAAATACGATCATGCTTCGGAACTGAGAAATCAAGCCGGTTAAAGCATAGTGGAAGAAATTTGGGCTCGATGAAGGGTAAGAATTTGAAGGTGGGTTACATTTTCGTGAGGAACGTGTTCACAAAATTTTATTTTCGCCACAGTTCCACCGAATGTTTAGAAAGTTTGGGGGAATTTTTGAAAATAATTCGGCCAAATTGTTTTTGCTGTTAACATTGACGGCGTATTGACCGCGTGGGTAAACATATTTTTGGACGAATATGGGAAAACTGGCAAAAAGAGATTGGCTGCACTAATAGTCTGGTCGAACTATTAGATCGGCCAAACTTTTTAAAATACTTTGGCTAAAATTTTTGTTATAAATATACCGACCCCTAGACCGCAACAAGTTTTGTTACTGTTTCGCTACTCTTTTTGTCTTGTTGCTCTATTTTCCTCACTACTCTACTTGTCTTGCCCTTGCACTCACTGCTTTGTTTTTCTCGCTATTGCATTGTTGTGTTGTTGTCTCGTTGTTGCAGGGGCGACTAGTGGAGAAAGCTAAGGTGAGATAGTTATTTTTATGCTCTGTTTTTTTTATGTTTTTTCTTTGCTTTTTAATTTTAATTTTTTTATTTTTTTTGCGGGTGTGTTGGCAGTTTACAGGTGTGTTTTCTGCTCATCGTGTGTGCTCTCCTTGTTTTCTCACCGTGCATGCTCTCTCATTTCTCTGTTGGTCTCGAAGCTCTACTCTGTTTTTCTAGATGTTTCACTGCTGTGTTGATATCTCGTTGTTGCAAGGGTGACTAGGGGAGAAAGCTAAGGTGATACTCTTATTTATATGCTCTATTTTTTTGTTTTTTAATTTTATTTTTGTGTGTTTTTGCACATGTGTTTGGAGTTTGCTGGTGTGTTTGCTGCTCGATGTGCGCACTCTCGTTGTATGCTCATCGTGAGCACTCTCATTGTATGCTCGTCATGCACACTCTTGTTGTCTTCTCATCATTTCCAGGTATTTCTCACTGTCTGAGATTTAATAGATGCAATTTAGCATATTCATATCATCTAGATATCTGCAAAGTAGAATAAAAAATCTACATCTCTGTTAACAGTGAATGATAGACAGAAATTGATCTTATTTATCCCTATTAATCACATTGAATTAACTAGTACAAGAGAATCAAGAGTATAACATGCTTAGACATGATGAATACTGTAGAAAACATGCTTAAGCTAAAGAATACATAAAAATTTTGTTTTAAAAATATTGATTACTCGTCTCCTTTGTTTACAGAATGGTCTTGTATTTGTTTTTTTATCTGGTTCTTGTATTTATCTATTTTCTGGTGAATTCTCACAATAATATATATTTATCCTCATAAACATTAATATATATATATATACACACATTTTTTTGTTTCTTGAATATAAAGAATATAAAAATCCCATACAACCCCAGTCAATGAAATCTGCCAACTCCATGTGTTCTCTTGGACATGTGCTCAAAATTTCTAAACATTGGGGGCCTTCTAGAAAATATAGAGATCTGTCACAAAAACTCCCTTAGTGTATGAAAATACCTACACTGTGTGTTATATAAAAGTTTTTCTGTTGTAAATCCAATTCCATTATGCTTGATATGAGCATGGATGACAATCCCTACACTGTGTGTGATATAAAAGTTGTTCTACTGTAAATCCAAGTCCATTATGCTTGATATGAGCATGGACTTTCTTTCCATATGTTAAGGCCATCTTCTGAATGCAGCCCTGCAAGAGAGAAACATATGTTGAATATTTTGTGGAGTTGTTCGTGGTATGGATAATGTTGGACACCTAATCATCTATGGGTAGGTGTGGAAGGAAAATTGGCAAAGAGGAGTCCAAGTGACCTTGGAATGTGGAATCCAAGAGTCACTCCAATGTAATATAGGTGCACATCTATGGTTAATAGAATGATAATTCACACTTATCTTATTTCCTTGTGTGTTTACCATGCATTGTTTAACATGGTATGAGAGTTGCAGGTGAGTCCTGGAATTTTTAGATTATGTGAGCTCTATTTTTAGAATAACTGAGATCCTCTGCCATTTTCTATCATCATGCTTGTGTTTTATTGAATTATATTTGTTTACTTATTCTATGGCACCAAACAAATACCCTCTGCAAAAGCTTATATGCGCTCAACCGTTTCACAATTTTGAATAATGATAGTCTTGAGTGTCTGATATAACAGTCAAGATGTAACGTTACCTATGCTCAATTATATTGCCTTCTCAGAGTTGTCTGTATATGTTTTCCATTCTAAGCTTGGCTCTCAAAATACCCCTACTAGATCTATTACAATCATAACCTCTACTCCAGTCCTTCCCACAGCACATATGTAGTCCCACGACAATGGTATCAACATGGCTCGATAGTTTTGCTACCTCTCGGCCTCACCTCCCCACTTGCGTACCTTGCAGACTCCTCTACGCTCACCTGCCCAGTAACTCCTTCGTGGTCTTTCCCATGCTCCTCATGTAGTCCTACTCCCTTTAACTGTTCACTTTTTCTCCCCAAATCCTCAATGCACCCACCTAGCAGAATACACCTCCCACAACATCGACCTCAACTCCTTTCAAGCAAATGAGGGCCAACGTCATATTCCTCTTCCAGTTCTTCCATTCCTAGAATCAAATTTAACTATTTAATCATCTGTTTGGCTTGAGATTGAGGGAACCTGACACAACCCATTGGTGAGAATGACTAGGGGTCTGGAGGACTGTCAGCCTCGAAGAACTCCATCACACTTGTGCTGGCCCCTCCTGTCGAATAGTCGACACCCCTTATCTGTGACTGATAATACCACTCTAATACCTCACTGTGAGATGAAGCATGAGAGAAGGTAGTGTGGAGGGAGTGATGCCACAACGAGGAGGGAAGATTGCATGAAGAGGAGGCTCTAATACCTCCAGAGCCCATGTGAGCGATAGATTTTAACAACTTTCACGAGTTCCTCATATATAATCAACACTTGCATTATGGTCTCACCAGTTATGAGTGAATCGAGCGATCTACTGGACACGCAAGACCAAAAAAGCTATGCATAGATATTGAGATATTAATAGGTCATGGTCGTAATATTTCAATCCATTGGCTCGGAGGTTTGATATATTTTTTGTTGTATTGATTACAGCTAATAATGAAATGCATCAGTTGGTTTACTTTCATGAGTGGCCTCATAGAGGATTGTGTCGTGGAGAAAGCAGAAACAACTTCCTATAAGGAATAGACTTTTTTGGGCTCAAATCAAATCACATTATTCGTGGGTGCAAGCATGAATCACATTGTCATGCCTCATCGTCCCCGGTTGTTTTGAGTCGACTTGTGCAACTATAAGTGAGCATTGTCACTTGTAGTTCATGTTAATTAGAGTGTGATTATCTACACAATAATTAATTCCATATCATTTCGAAATCTTTGGAGATAAGGGGAGTCAGCGATTTAGATGCTCGGTTAAAGATGTATTAACATAACTATTTTGATACAATTAAATCTAATTAATTTATATGAGTTATTTGAATGCTTTCTTCAGAAAAGTTACATCTTAATGTTAGCTTTTATAAGCGTTTGAATAGTTGGATGAGAGTTGTTATGTTGGCTCGACCACTGGACATAAGCTCGAAATAGTAGTGTATTATATATCGGTGGTGGTGTTTCTGGGTAGTTGCATTCTTTGGCATAATTCAATTTCTTTCGTGGATGGGAATTGTTGGGAAAAATACTAAGGGGGGGGGGGGGGGGTGAATCAGTATTTATAGCTCACTGAAAACTTTTACTTTTTCTTTACTGAATTTTTGAGATTCAACAAGATGATGAGCTTAGTGAAATGAGTCACCTTCACTAAGTGGGCCCACAAGCTATTTTTGGTGCAAAGTCTATTTTTAGACTATGTCTATTTTTAGACATGTCAATCATATTCTATGAGTTGCAGGATGCTATTTGTGGATGGTTGGTCAAGTTGGAAAAATAGATGGACTTCTATTTTTAGACATATTGGGCGGAATCTATTTTTAGATTGCTAGTATAAAAATAGATATGTCGAATATTATTATCTCTTAATAATATTTGGACTCTAAACATTATCTTATTCTCTTGGAGCACTTCAGTTAAGTGCACAAATGTGGCACAGCAGCTGACAGAAGGAATTACACTATTCCTGAGGGTTTACTAGAGCTATTACATGGAGGAATTCAGTTAGAACTCATGTGACAGAGTTTGGTGGAGTTATAGAAGTAGTTGGTGGAGTTGTATTTAGTTTAACTTAGTTAGACTCGGTTGAGCTAGTTGTATCTAGTCTAATTGATTGATACACTAGTGAGAGTGGTGTGAATTAATTATTTAATTAATTCACTAAATAATAACTCATTAATTAACTAAAGAATACATTAGTTAACTATAGTGCATGGTAGTTTCAGTGGCGACCAGTGGAGAGATAGGTGAAAGAGCAAATGTGACTATTAATTGTGACTATAGTGATGCATTGATTGCATCCAACACTCAGTGGAGATGCCAATGAGGATTGCGTGAGCAAGGCTAGATAAATTCAAGTTCATTCAGAGCCATTCTTCAACAGGGATTGCGTAGTAGAGGCAGGATATCAGGTGGAAAAGATCAGTGCATGGATTTACAAGATCAGGCTTAATTAGTGTGTAGCGATTGTATTGTACTGAGAGCTTGATATGATAAGCTTTGTATGAGGATTGTTACATGATTTCTATGACATATATTATATACAGATATTTGGGGTTTTCAACTTCAGGCTTTCTCATTAAACAACTATGTTAATGTGTGTGAATTTTTATTGTTTCATGTGTGCATTGCAATCTTGATTTAATTTGCGCAAATGATCAATGGTGGAATATATTCTATATTTTGCATGAAGTTAAAATAGTGTAAGATTAGGAGAATCTTGGACATATAACACATAATTTATATAATTTCTACATGGTATTAGAGCAGTTGATCATTGGAGAAAATTTCAATTATTGAAGCGGCTGAGTTTTGTGCTGGTGGAATTCGAATTTGCTGCAGTGTTTTCTTGGTGTCAAAGTTGAGCATTCATTGAAATGTATTTCAAAATATTACGATTGGAGTATGCCCTTGATGGCAGCTCGAATTATATTGCATGGAAGGACATGATGGAGGCAGCGTTGGATGATAATGGGTTAAAGGAGTTCATAGATGTTGATATTCTGAAGCCTGCTTCTAGCGACTCAGCCGCACTTGACGCATGGAAAAAGAAGGTAGAAAAATGTCGAAGAATTTTGTTGGAAGATGTGAAGGATCACATTGTGTCCAACCTACATGGTAAAGCCACTCCATTCTTAATGTGGAAGGCTTTGACAGACTTGCTCCAAAGCAGAAGTGACCAAAGGAAGTTGGTGCTTAAAGACAAGCTCAGAAAAATAAAAATGGAGAAACGCGACAGTATACCAAAATACCTCACGAAGTTTTTCCTCTGCAAGGATGAGCTGGGAAGTGTGGGGGTTACTATTGATGAAGAAGAATTGGTGATCTTGGCTCTCCTTGGGCTTCCGAAGAGTTGGCATAGCTATGAAGACTCTATCAATGGATCGGAGAAACTGCCAGGATGGGAGAGACTTTGATCAGATCTTGTGCAAGAGGAGATAAGGCGACGTGCCAGGGATGGATCTTCATCTAAGAATGAAGACGAAGAAAATTATGCTTTGGCTGCCAAAGCCGGGAAAGGAAAAGGGAAGAAATCTTCCAAATCCGAAGCTAAAGGCAAGAAGCAAGATTTGTCCAAGGTGAAGTGTTTTCCCTATCACGAGCACGGGAATTTCACCACTAATTTTCCACAGAAGAAGAAGAATAAGAAGGCTGCTAGATCTGCAGCTGGAGAGGCCTTAGCCTCACAGTTTGAGCTGGATTTTTCTTTGATCGCATGCATGGTTTCAAGTGTGATGGGATCGGTGTGGTTTATTGACAGTGGTGCATCTTTCCATATGACCAGAGACAAAGATTTGTTTAGTGATCTAGATGAAAAGGATCTTGGAGTGTACATCGATATGGGCGATGATGGTAGATACAGTGCGACTGGTATCGGGACCATTTCCTTTGAGAGGGAGTCTGGCAAACCTTTCATCTTGAAGGATGTCATGCATTTTCCAGGATTGAAGAAGAATCTAATCTCTGTGGTGATGTTGGAAGACAAGGGTTATGATGTTGTTTTTAGTGAGGGAAAGGCTTTCCTGCACAGTAAAACAACTGGTCAAACGCAGAGAATAGGGATTCGAGTTGAGAATCTTTATCGATTGCAGGTAGATGGTTGCACAACAATGGCAGGCAAAGCAAAAGGAGTGGTGAGCCTGGATGAAGGCGAATTGTGGCACAGGAGATTGGGCCATCTTCACGATGGTGCCTTGAAAATTTTGCAGCAGATTTCTACCGGGCTTCCCAAGGGTACACTTGCACAGTCTGATCAGTGCAAGGGATGTACTTTAGGAAAATTTGTGAAGACCACTTTTCATGAGAAGGATAGTCGTGCCATGACGATCCTTGAGAGAATTCACATAGACGTGTGTGGACCTTTCTCGGTTGCTTCAACAGCAAAGAACAGGTATTATGTGATATTTGTTGATGAATTTTCTCGTAAGTGCTGGATCTTCTTCATGCAGAAGAAGAGCGAGACATAATCAAAGTTCTGTGAGTTCAAGGCGCTGGTTGAGAAAGAGTCAAGGAAGCAAGTGAAAGCTCTAAGGAGCAATAATGGTGGTGAATTCATCTCTCAAAAATTCAAAGACTTCTGTAGCAAAGAATGAATTTGAAGAGAACTCATAGCGCCTCATAACCCACAACAGAATGGGGTCGCAGAGAGAAAGAACAGAACGATTGTGGGTGCTGCACAGGCGATGTTGCATGATCAGGGTCTTCCCATACACTTGTGGGCTGAGGCATGCAACACTACAGTTTATTTGCAAAACCGTTGTCCTCATAGATTACTTGGCATGAGTACACCTGAAGAGGTATTTTCTGGTAAGAAGCCTGATATTTCTCATTTGAATATTTTTGGCTCACTTGTTTACATTCATGTGACAAAGGATGCCAAGAAGAATCTGGAGCCGACCGTAGAGGTTGGTATATTTGTGTGGTACACAGAAACACCCCACAATTATCATGTGTATTTTCCAGACAGTTGGATGACTGTCGTGCGACAGGATATCAAATTTCATGAGGAGAAAGCCTTGAAGTTGTCGCTTGAGAGGGAGTTGCACTTGCATGCAGAGGAGGAGCTACTTGTTCCTAAAGATGAGCCTCAAGATGTGGATCAGCCACAAGAAGAAGTTCATGGAGTGGAAGAAACCAATCATGCAGCGCCAAACATCAGAGGGCAGAAGCGCACTACAGAAGCTGAGTGACTGAATCTTGATGTAGTGCAAAATGTAGGATCACCTACATCACAACACAGACAGAGACAGTCACCTGACTGATTTACTAGATACATGGCTCTTATGAGGAAGCTGTGGAGGATCCCGAATGGGTAGATGCCATGGTGGAAGAGTATGATTCAATTGTTAGAAATAGTGCACGGGAGATTGTCCCAAGGCCGGAAGGGAAATCAGTGGTAGGTTTGAGATGGATCTACAAAGTGAAGAAAGCTGCTGATGGGAGCGTCGAGAAGTATAAGGCAATATTTGTTGCCCGAGGCTTCTCACATATTGAGGGGATTGAATATGAAGAAACCTTTGCACCTGTCACAAGGTATTCTTCCATACGGACCATCCTTGCTCTCTCAGCACAAAGGGGTTGGCACATTCATCAGATGGATGTGAAGACTGCGTTCCTCAATGGAGTCATTGAGGAGGAGGTGTACATTGAGCAGCTTGAAGGATTCTAAATCTTCAGTAGTGAGTTGCATGTGTGCAGGCTCAAAAGAGCGTTGTACACGGGAACAAGCACCCCTTGCGTTCGGGTACACACAGACAGATGCTTATTTCGCTAGACTTGTTTCCCAAGAGTGAGGTGGATCCTAACCTACACCAATGGTTGAGGGTAGTGATTTTTATCATTGTGCTTTACAGATGATTTAATACCACTGTGGTGATGAACCTGTTGATACCCATGGGCACATCTTGCAAAGGAAAGTTCGAGATGAAGGACTTCCGTTTCCTTCATTCAGTCGATTGAAATTTGGCAATGGGGATGGACTATTTGTGTCTTAAGGAAAGTATGATCGAGAGATACTGGAGAAGTTTCACATGCAAGGCTGCAAGCCTATCGACACTCCTCTTCCTGGTGGTTGGAGGAAAGAGGATGCTACATCGGCAGAGGTAGTGGATGCCACTATTTATCAACAGTTGGTTGGTTTTCTCATGTATTTGGTCAATACATGACTGGACATATTCTATGATGTGAACCAGCTTTCACAAGCTATGGTTAAGCCTACCAAGCTCTTTTGGAAGGCAGGCAAGCATATCCTGAGATATCTCAGGGGCACATCTGGATATGGATTGCAGTACAGACAATCGAATGAGGTGAAGCTGCATGGCTTAACAGATGCAGATTGGGAAGGAAGCCCAATGGACAGAAAGAGAACATCTGGAGGGATTTTCAGTATCGGATCTACAACAGTTTCTTGGTACAGCAGGAAAAAAATATCTATGGCAATCAGTTCAACGGAGGCCGAGTACATGGTAGCAAGTTTGGCTGCATGCAAGGCTATATGGATGAGGAATATCCTGGTCGGGTTGTTCGGTTCTCACTTAGATCCTACTGTGATATACTATGATAATCAGAGTTGCATTAAACTCTTGGTTAATCTAGTATTTCATGATATATCTAAACATATTGACATCCGGTATCATCATATCAAATATTGTGTGCAATGGAAGATCATGTTGCTTTCTTACATTCCTACGGAGGATCAGGATGCAGACATTCTAACGAAGGCACCCACCAGGAGAAAATTCGAATACCATAGAGACAGGATCGGGGTGGCAGATAATCCCTATCTTGTTGAGAGGGAGTGTTGAGATGCAAAAAGATGATGAGCTTAGTGAAAAGAGTCACCTTCACTAAGTGGGCCTGCAGGCTATTTTTGGCGCAAAGTCTATTTTTGGCGTAAAGTCTATTTTTAGACATGTCGATCATACTCTATGATTTTCAAGATGCTATTTGTAGATGGTTGGTCAAGTTGGAAAAATATATGGACTTCTGTTTTTAGACATATTGGGCGGAATCTATTTTTAGATTGCCAATCTAAAAATAGATATGTCGAATATTATTAGCTCTTAATAATATTTGGACTTTAAACATTATCTTATTCTCTTGTAGCACTTCAGTTAAGTGCACAGATGTGGCATAGCAACTGACAGAAGGAATTACGCTATTCCTAAGGGTTTACTGGAGCTATTTCATGGAGGACTTCAGTTAGAACTCATGTGACAGAGTTTGGTGGAATTATAGAAGTAGTTGGTGGAGTTGTATTCAATTTAACTCAGTTAGACTCAGTTGAGCTAGTTGTATCTACTCTAAATGATTGATACACTATTGAGAGTGGTGTGAATTAATTAGTTAATTAATTCACTAAATAATAACTCATTAATCAACTGAAGAATACATCAGTTAAATACATTGCATGGCAGTTTCAATGGAGACCAGTGGAGAGATAGGTGAAAGAGCAAGTGTGACTATCAATTGTGGCTATAGTGATGCATTGATTACATCCAACACTCAGTGGAGATGCCAATGAGGATTGCATAAGAAAGGCTGGAGAAATTCGAGTTCATTCAGAGCCATTCTTCAGCAGGGATTGTGTAGTAGAGGCAGGCTAGCAGGTGGCAAAGATCGGTGCATGGATTTGCAAGATCGGGCTTGATTAGTGTGTAGCGATTGTATTGTACTGAGAGCTTGATGTGATCAGATTTGTATAAGGATTTTTACATGATCTCTATGAAATATATTATATACAGATATTTGGGGTTTTCAACTTCAGGCTTTTCCGTTAAAAAACTGTGTTAATGTGTGTGAATTTTTATTATTTCATGTGTGCATTGCAATCTTGATTTAATTTCTGCAAATGATCAATGGTGGAATAGATTCTGTATTTTGCATGAAGTTAAAATAGTGTGATATTAGGAGAATCTTGGACATATAACACATAAGTTATATGATTTCTACATGAATTCTATATGCGACTTTAATGAACCCAAATAGCGTATACACGTGAATATACCAACATAAACTTGTGTATATAGAGATAATTTTATTGTTAGATAAAATTTTCGAAACAGTATTTAACTCAGCTTATCATTTGTGCATCAGATAGTTAATCAATAAATATGTGCAGTAATAGCAGAATAAATCATCACACAAGAGAATCACACATGAACACCAAGATTTAAGGTGGAAACCCCATTCAGGAGAAAACCAATGATTTTGTTGTCTCTGTCTTCAATATTTATTATATGGAAAAATGCTTACAATATTTTACTGTTTCAGACTCATATCAGTATACATGCATCTACTACAAAAGGCTGCAACCTTCTCTCGTTCTCCAGTTGTTACTGGAAGGGAGTTAGAACCCATTGATCTCGTTTACCAACCATTAATGGAAGGCAGCTCCAACTTCCTTATTAGAACACCCACTTATACTGATAGGAAGCTTCTAATTGGACTGAAGCCTTCAACCCTTAGACCCATTGCAGACCATGTTTCATCAATTTCCACACTAGATCCCATAGCTTCAACTCAACTCATCATAAATATCATCAATAATAAACTTAAGTCAAACTTCAATTACAACAATGAGATCATTGTAACCAGAACACAGTCAAAACCCAGATTTCAAAATCAGTATGCAGAAACAATCTTAGACCTGATCATTCATTATCTTAAACTACATGTGCTACTTCACTTCACTGATCCTACGTATGTTTGTTCTTTCCTTCACCCTAACCTACATATATAACTGAGAAAGTTTTTTTTTACAGAATGTGATCAGTCTCATATCTAGATTTGAGGTTTTTCAGTCAGATATCTTTCCAGTATTGTAGAAGCCTTAATCATTCAATCATCATTAAACATATTTACTCACTCATTGATCAGATTTGTACTTATTCATCTTAGCAGCATATACAGTATTCAAGCAACCTAGATATATATGAAAACTTCATTTCCAGACAGAAGAAATATAGCAGCAATAAAAAGATAACCTCTATAATAAGCTTCTAAAAAAAAACTAACTTTCATACATGCTTTTCTAGAAACAAAGTTGCGTATATATGCGCTTTCACCAAGACAAACTAGCATATATATCTGTAAATATTAAATTTTTAGAATGTTTCAGATCTATAGAGTTACCCTGATTTCTTCACTTCACTTCAGCAAACATGTGCCAAGTCATAGATATAGCCATCTCTTCAATAGATCAGGTGCATAGTCATTTCAGGTCTAAAGACCCTGATCCATCATTGTTTCCAAGGGTGCATCCTAGATTCATGTCTACCAGTAAAACAAAGTTCATCCCATGCAGATATACTTTAGAGAGAAGTATTTAGTAACAGCCCTTACACATGCACTCTATTGCACTATGATATTCTTCTCCTTATATAGATTTAGCCTTTAGCAATACCATGAGCTAAAACCACACAACTGTCGATGGTATTCTTGGACGGAATCAAATAGACGACACAACGCTCAATATTTTGGGCTAATACAATGGTAAAGCCCCCTGGTATCATAATTTTAGAGCACAAAAGGCATATGCGACTTTTCTTCTTCGTACCCATGTGTATACATGACTTCGCTTCATAAAAACAACGTATATACTAATTTTGGATGTATATGCGTGTTTCGTAGTATACCAAGTAGCATATACATTGAGAAATATTTAATGTTTCATTTTTTTGGCACTTACTAGATTTCCTTTCTCTGTCATATATGAAATAACCTAAAGAAACATCATGTTTCTATCTTTAACACATAGGTTTCTTATCAAAAGGAAACTCATCAAGAGGTTTCCATCAAGAACAAATTCATCTGGTAGGTTGTCATCAAGGACAACATATTACCAACAATCTCCCCATTTTGACTTGATGGAAACCATGATGGTATTGTATCACCACTACAGGTAGATTCATTAGTCATAACCATTATTCAAACACCAAGATACTCTCCCCCTTTGAAATCGAGGGCAAAGGGCCAATCAATACGAAAAAAAGGTTTCTCTTCTCTTGTAGAAGAGCTCTATGGATCTGATGTGCACTAAAATTACCATGCTCCCCTTGAGTTCATGCTAAATATTCAGACAGATTTTTCAATGAAGTATATGAATCTATAACTCAACCAAGTATGACCTTTCTGATCACCTATGACTCATACTTACATCAAAGATCCAACCAAGTGGAATTACAAATTTTGACTCAACTAGCCAACCAAGAGGGTTTACAAATTTGAACAAGTCCTTACATGACTGAATATGAAAATTTTACATCATAGGTCTCAACATGACCTTTTCATCAAATTACAGATATGAATTTTTATAAGAAAAAACAAATAATCTCAAATAGGAGATCATAACACTACAACCAATCAGAATGCCAACAATGCATCCTTTTCCACAAGGCAGGTGCTCCCCCTAAACTTGTGCATCCTGGACATCTTCAACAACCAATTCATCAAAGCATCTTCATCACGGAGATAAATATCAAAGAAAGGTATATTAAGATGAATACTGGAACAACAACAGAGATTACCCAATAGCACCACAAACTATTCTGAAAGTTGACCTAGAGAATTTATGTCAGCAAAAACCATACATGGTTTTATGCACATAAACTCGCGTGTATATGCAATTCGCCTTTATGAAACCAGCGTACCAAATTTAATCTTCTGAAATTAAGCAGACTTGATAAGAGAGGCAGAGACAAATCCCATCTTCTGTCTGAGATATTCGAATGCTTTCCTGGGAATAGGTTTAGTAAATATATCTGCAACTTGTTCTTTAGAGGGAAAATACTCCAATTTAACCTTTTGTTCAAGCACTTGTTCACGTAGGAAGTGATACTTGATAGGAATGTGCTTGGTCTTGGAATGCATAACAAGATTATTCGAGATACTAATGGCACTTGTATTATCACATAGAATGGAAATGGAAGGTGAACATTTGATTTGAATGTCTTGTAGTGTCTGCATCATTCAAATAAGTTCTATGCAACATGAAGCAACAACCATATATTATGCTTCCATTGTAGATAAGGCAATAGAAATTTGTTTCTTGCTGAACCATGACACTAATCGAGGCCCCATATAGAGTGCACCACTACTAGTGCTTTTTCGATCATCAACATTTCCAACCCAATCTGCATCTATGTAAGCATGAAGAGTTAGATCAACATTCTTTGGATACCATAGACCAAATTCTTGAGTCTGTTTTACAGCCTGAAGGTGATAATATTTTGGGTTAGCTTGGAATCGTCCAACAATCCCAATTGCATGCATAATATCTGGTCTTGTCCAAATTAGATAAATAAAATTTACAATCATGGATCTATATTCTGGTTGATTCGCCATGGGAGAATCATCATGAGAACTCAGGTTACATCTAGTTACCATTGGAGTACTCACAGGTTTGCAATATTCCATCCCATACTTCTTTAGAATTTGCTTGAGATATTTTGCTTGTGATAGAAATATTCCATATGTTTCTTCTTGCACTTGTAAGCCAATAAAATATGTTCTTTCCCCCAATAATAATATTTCAAATTCTTACTACATAATAGAAGCAAATTTTTGACTCATGGTCTCTTCATTACTTCCAAAAATGATGTCATCAACATACACAACAATAATAAATAATTTATCATTCTCAATTTTTTTGTATAAGTTACTGTCAGCGGATCCCTTTGTGAAAAATTCTTGTTGAAGATATCTGTCAAGACACTATTACCATGACTGAGGAGCTTGTTTGAGACCATATAAAGCCTTTTTAAGTTTGCAAACAAGTTTTTCATGATTTCCCAGAATGAATCCTTCTGGTTGTTCTATATAAACTTATTGTTCAATATCACCATTGAGGAAAGCATATTTTACATCCATTTGATAAACTTTCAATTTTTGAAAACTTGAAAAAGAAAGAAAAATTATTATGGCTTCAAGTCTGGCTACAGGAGAAAATGTTTCTTCAAAATCTATACCTTCTTGTTGAGCATACCCTTTACAAACAAGTCTAGCTTTGTTTCTAATAACATCTCCATTTTAATTTAACTTGTTTTTGAATATCCATTTTGTTCCAATAACATTTTTATCATGAGGTCTTGGCACCAATTCCCAAGTATGTTTTTTTTCAATATGATCAAGTTCTTCATTCATGGCTTGAATCCAACATTCATATTTACTAGCTTGATTTACATTATGCAGTTCAATAGTGGAAACAAATTCCAGATAGCTAGAGGATCCTACAAGAGTTCTTCTTGTTTGGACACCTGATCCATTTGCTCCCAGAATTTGAGATTCGAGATGATTATTTTGAACATACCTAGATGGAGCCTTTTTAGATATATCTTCTTCTGGTGCTTCATTAGGTTCTCCTTCTATATTGTCGCTATTTCATGAGGGAAAATATATATCATCATCATCTTCATTTTTTGTTGTTACTTCCCTTTTAGGAGCTGTGAGAGACTCATTAATTACAACATCAATACATTCAAAAATCTTCCGAAGTATTTTATGTTAAAATTTACATGATTTAATTCTAGAAGAGTAACTAAGAAATATTCCTTCATCTGCTCTAGGTTCAAACTTACCAAGTTTTTCATCATTGTTCTTGATGAAACATTTTCTTTCGAAAAATCTAAAATCCTTTACAGTGGGAAGATTACCATACCAGAGCTCATAAGGAGTTTTATCACTGTTCACACGAACATGAGCCTTGTTAAGAATATTTACAGCAGTATGTGCTGCTTCTCCCCAAAAATTATCGAGAGTTCCAAGTTCATCAAGCATAGCACAAGCCATCTATTGAACTGTTCTATTCATCCTTTCTACCACGCCATTTTGTTGTGGGCTTCCGGCTACAGCAAAACTGTCGTTTTATGCCATAATGTTCACAGAAATCAAATAATTCATCTGATATATATTCTCCTCCTTGGTCAAACCTAAGACATTTTATTTTTGGATCTAATTAATTTTCAACCAAAGCTTTGAAAATTCTAAAATTTTCAAATGCTTCATCTTTATGTTTCAGTAAATCGATCCAACACATTCTAGAGAAGTAATCAATAAATAAAATATAGTATTGTTCTCCACGAGGTGACCTTTTCCTTACAGGACCACATAGATTAGTATCTATAAGTTCAAGAGGCTTACTTTCTAATCCTTCTTTGGCATTGAATTTCACCCTGGTTTTCTTACCAAATTGGCATGATTTTCATATGGTACTTTTAGGTAGAGTGATGCTGGGAAGATCACGAACAACTTTGAGTCTACTAGATTTTCTTATTTGAGAGAAGCTTGAATGTCCCAATCTTCTATGCCATAACCAATTTTCTGAAGATTTACCTAAGTAGCATTTCTCTTGGCCACCTTTCAACACGTATATATTTCTTGGTGTTCTAGTTCATTTTATTACCGTTTTTCTGTGTCAAGTTCACGTACTACACATTATTTTGAGCTAAAGACAACTTCATTTCCTTGATCACACATTTGACTCAGACTCAACAAGTTATGCTTTAATCCACCCACATACATAACATTTTTAGCTTTCACCTTTTCTTTTAGAAAAACAGAACCTTTTCCTTTAATGACAGTAGGAGAGTCATTTCCAAAGGTAACATTATTTTCCTTCTCTAGAGCATTGTATGAAAGGAGTTTATTTTTATCACCTGTCATGTGTTTTGAGCATCCTCTATCAATTTACCATTGATTTTATTCCCCTTCTCCAAATAATTCTATGCCACACCTTTCAACTTGTATGTCATTCTTTCTCCATACCTTGGAATTTGAAGGTATATGCTTTTTTGGCTGAATTTTTCTCCTGCATTCATATTCTTCATGTCAAAAGTAATTGCAATAAGAACATTCAATTTAATTTTGAAGAGGAGAAATTTTTTTATAAGTATTCTTCTTTATTCCAGCCTAATTTCTTTTCTTTCTTGCTTCTTTGGTCATGATGGTTTTGATGCAATACATTGAGCATCTTTATGACCAAAATTATGACATGAGAAAAATTGTCCATTAAAGAAGAAATTTATGTGATCATAAAACCTTTTATTTATGTTTACCTGCTGATTGATATTTCTGTTATTGTTCTTCCTTGTATTGAAGTGATCATGCTTTACCTATGTATCGTCTTTGTTCTTTTGTTGAGTGACAAAATGTTGCTAGTTGGATTTAGCTGCATTTAGATAGCTTGGTGTTGAAGACTGAGAGGATTCTCCAATATATCCAAGACCTGTCTTTACAAGAGGAGAGAGTTGTACCTTGATAATTTCATCTAAGGTTTCAAATCCCTTAGAAAATCTAAGATTTAAAGTTTTCAGTTTCTCAATTTCCTTTCTTAGACTTACTATTTCACATTCTAATTTCTCACTGTGCTTCTCCTTTTCTATAAGCTGATTTTTTAGAGTATCTATGGAATTTTTTTTTTCTTCCAAACATATTTTGAGATGATTTATTTCTTCAAGAAAATCATTTTCTTCTAATGCATCCATAAAAGTATCTTTAGCCCCACTAGAATATTTTTCAAAAGCCATGAGTAGTCTAATATCTTGATCAGATTCTCCTTCTTCACTATTGGATAGACCATCACTATCTTCATGAGTATAATAGCTTTTTCTATTGATAAAATATTTTTTATTTACTTTTGCCACTTCCTTTCCCTTTTCATGATTATCTTTATGGGGAAATTTATCAGCATTATGACCAACTCTTCCACAAGAAAAACATTTAAAAGGAAGCTTACCTCTGAACCTTCCAGTGGCAAGTTGTAGCTTCTTTACAAACATTTTCTCATCCTCTTCTGAAACATACCTTGATCCTTCTTGTTATTCTACTTCCTTTCCTTTTATAGCAGGTCTAAAGATAGCTTCTTTGACTTTAAATGGACCTCCTTTCCGCATTTCACATGCAATCAGAATCCCATGAAGTTGAAAAATATTAAGATTTTGTAGATCCTTCTTATCTTCAATAACAGACACTTTTGACTCAAATTTGGCAATTAGAGATCTCAAAACCTTTTCTACTGGAGTAGTGTCAGTTATGGTTTCACCCATATTTCTCATACAATTTACAATATCATCTAGACGTAAAAAGAAACTAGCAATGCTTTCCTCATTATGAATTCTGAGTTTTTCATATTGAATTCTGAGAGTTTGGAGTTTAGCACTTTTTAACTTGGCATCACCTTCATAGCTCAGAATGATTTTGTCCCATATCTACTTTGTTGTATTCAAGTGCATGACATTGGCAAATTCATATTCGGTCAAACTTCCCAATAATGCATTGACCGCCTTTGCATTGGTTTCATATCCCTTTATTGTTACTGGATCTGTTGGAACTAAAGTTGGATATTGATAACCTCCTTCAAATATAGCCCATACATATTTTCCAAGGGACTGAAGATAGGATCTTGTCCTTGTTTTCTAGAAGATTAAATTGTTTCGATTGAAGAGAGGAGGCATGATAGATGTTGTCCCATCTTGATTTCTCATCCTAGTTGATCTTCCTTATAGAAATTAAGCTTCTTCAGAAGGACCTGCTCTGATACCAATTGTTGGGAAAAATACTGAGAGGGGGGGGGGGGGTGAATCAATATTTATAGCTCACTGAAAACTTTTAATTTTTCTTTATTGAATTCTATACATGACTTTAATGAACCCAACTAGCATATACACGTGGATATACCAATAGAAACTTGTGTATACTGAGATAAGTTTATTGTTAGAGAAAAATTTAGAAACAATATTTAACTCAGCTTATCTGTCATGAATCAAATAGTTAAGCAGTAAATATGTGCAGTAACAGAAGAATAAATCATCACACAAGAATATCACACATGAACACCAAGATTTAAGGTGGAAACCCAATTCAGGAGAAAACCACCATTGTGGTCGTCTCTATCTTGAATATTTATTATATGGAAAACTTATTACAATTTTTTACTGATGTAGACTCATATTATTATGCAGGAATCTACCTACAGAAGGCTGCAACCTTCTGTCATTATCCAGTTGCTACTAAGAGGAAGCTACAACCCCCTGATCTCGTTTACCAGCCACTACTGGAAAGTAGTTCCAACCCCCTAATTAGAACAACAACTTCTACTTCCACACTGAAGGCTTCAACTCTCAGACCCACTGCAGACCATGTTTCAACAACTTTCACACTAGATCCCACAGCTTCAACTCAACTCATCATAAAAATCATCATTAATAAACTTAACCTAGACTTCAATCAGAACAGTGAGATCATTGTAACCAGAACACAGTAATAACCCACATTTCAGAATTAGTATGCAGAAACATTCTCAACCATGATCATTCATTATCTTAAAATACATACACTACTTCACTTCACTGATCCTCCATATATACATGATTTCCTTCACCCCAACCTCCGTACATATCCAAGAAAAATGTTTTTTATAGGATGTGATCAGTCTCAGATCTAGATCTAAGGTTTTTCAGTGGGATATATTTCCATTATTGCAGAACCCTTAATAAGTCAGTCATCATTAAACATATTTACTCACTCATTGATAAGATTTGTACATATTCAGCTTAGCATCATATACAGTATTCAAGCAAACCAGATATATATGAAAACTTCATTGAGAGACAGAAGAAATATAGCAGCGATAAACATATAACCTCTGTAGTAAGCTTTAGAAAAAAACTGACTTTAATACATGCTTTTCCATAGACAAATCCGCATATATACATGCTTTCACCGATACAAAGTAGCGTATATATCTGTAAATATTAAATTTGCATAATTTTTCAGATCTATATACTTACCCTGATTTCTTCACTTCACTACAGAAAACATGCGGAAGGTCACAAATCTAACCATATCTTGAATAGATTAGGTGCATAGTCATTTTAGGTCTAAAGACCCTGATCTATCATTGTATCCAAGGGTGCATCCTAGATTTGGGTCGACCAATAAAACAAAGTTCATCCCATGCAGATATAATTCAAACAGAAGTATCCAATAACAGCCCTTACACATGCACTCTATTGCACTGTGATATTCTTCTCCTTATATAGATTTATCCTTTACCAATACCATGAGCCAAAACCACACAACTGCCGATGGTGTTCTTGGACAGAATCAAATAGATGACATAACACTCAATACTGTGGGCTAAGACCATGGTAAAGTCCCCTAGTATCATAGTTTTAGAGCACAAAAGGCATAAACAACGTTTCTTCTTCGTACCCGCATGTATACGCAAATTCGCTTCATAAAAAAAGTTTATATACTAATTCTAGATGTATATGCAGTTTTTCTCTATACCAAGTAGCGTATACATTGACAAATATTTTCCCTTTAATTTTTCTGCCACTTACTGGAATTCCTTTCTCTGTCACATCTAAACTAACTTGAAGAAACAACATTTTTCCATCTTTAACGCAAAATTTGCTTCTCAAAAGGAAACTCATCAAGATTTTTCCATCAAGAACAACTTAATTAGGTAGGTTTCCATCAAGGACAACATATTGCATCATATTTCCAACAACGTCTATTATCACAAAAGTGGTTCCAGCAAAATAAAAATAAGAATAATTCAGAGGGCAGCCCTAAGCTGAGGCCATTTGAGGAGAATAGATCAAAGTGATAGAGATCAAACAAGTGCTTATAAAATGTTAATCGAATTGAATCTCTACCTGCTTGAACAAAAGTTCAAGTATTATTTCTCATCTATTGTTTCATTAGGAATATCATTGTTTGCATTACTAGTCTGAAAGAAATAATTGAAGGTACTATTCCTTCTTACAGGTTTATTGTAAAGGTCTTCTTTTACATGCATTTTAATATATGTATTTGACAATATAATTTCACAGTTTGTATTAAAATAAAAATAAAAAATATGGCTAGGATTGATGATGCAATAGATTTGTTGAATAATTTAATACATTCCACAATTGATGGGACATTGGGATGGAAAACATCAGCAAAGACACTCTTTTTGACATCCAGATCTATCTACATAATGCACAAGAAAATATAGATTTGTTTGCAGCTTCAGTCTCAGCTTCAGGAAGATGAGTTACAACAGCATAAGCATCATGACACCCCTCAACAACAAGCAAATGGTCAAATCAGTAACATTGAGGTTGAATCCCATCATGTTCCTTGTTTGAGATATGATTTGCATGCAGAAGCAAAAATCCAGCCTGCACTTCTGAAGCCAATCATCAGACCTTGGGAAGAGCTTGTCAACAACAACTACAGAACATTTGTTGGATATGACAAGGAGGTTTCCTTTCATATTCTGGACTATTCCAAGCCCATTCAATTTTAGAGTGCCAACTTTCTTCATCATAGCTCACCTACAACTATTCTAGGTTCTGCTCCTCTTCCACATCAACAAAAACAATTTGTAAAATTCCAACACTGTGATCGAGTTGACCATATGAAATATCATTGTTTCGATCTTCACCCATGAAATAACTTTGGTCGGCACACCCATTCTTCACATAGATTCTTCAGAAGCAAGCGTCTTACAAGAACAAAGATTCATATTGGATGTATCGCCTCTTTGAAATGGGCATCAACATCCAAGAATATGTTTAAGTCATGTGTCAAAACTTGTTCTAGAATATTGAACAAGCTTGGAGTTGAGTTTTCACCATCAT